>CM064573.1:1699498-1736998 GCA_032716605.1 Paralithodes platypus
GGAGATTTAAAATGAAAGAAAAAAAAAAGAAAAATGAAAATGTAGTTGGGTTCTAAAAGGAGTGACAAGTGTGACGCGGGGTGACAGGGGGAGGAGTTGGGGTGTCGAGAGGGTGAGGGTGATGTGGGGTGAAGGCTGGATAATGTGGGGTGTGGGGGGAAGGTGATGGGTGTTGTGGGGTGAAGGGTGGCTGGGGGAGGAGTTGGGGTGTCGGGAGGGTGAGGGTCATGGGTGGTGTGGGGTGAAGGGTGGTTGGTGTTGGGTGAGTGGGGGTGACAGGGGGAGGAGTTAGGGTGTCGAGAGGGAGAGGGTGATGTGGGGTGGGGGGGGGGGGAGAACTGGGGTGTCGAGAGGGTGAGGGTGATGTGGGGTGAAGGGTGGATGATGTAGGGTGTGGGGTGATGGGTGATGTGAGGTGGTGTGAAGGTTAGGGTGATGTGGGGTGAGGTTGACAGGGGGAGGAGTTGGGGTGTCGAGAGAGTGAGGGTCATGTGGGGTGAAGTGAAGGGTGGTGTGGGGTGATCGGTGGTATATATATATATATATTCACTAATTAATTTGCTTGTATATGTATGTTTACGTAAGGGTATGGCAGGGGAACAAACGATAAAGAACATTACAAAAATACACCAACTACTAAAAGAGTTAAAAGGGTAGGCCGTTTGACAAAGAATAGTCACGTAACCTTTTCTATTGCCACACAAAAGACTCGCCAGTGAAATATACCCAAACTGTCGAGAGAGAGAGAGAGAGAGAGAGAGAGAGAGAGAGAGAGAGAGAGAGAGAGAGAGAGAGAGAGAGAGAGAGAGAGAGAGAGAGAGAGAGAGAGAGAGTTACAGAGAGAGCAAGAGTTACAGAGAGAGCAAGGAGAGTTACGGAGAGACTAAGGAGAGTTACGGTTACATAGTTACAAACAAAAAAGAGAGAGCGAGAGAAGAGATAGGAGTGACAGCAGGTCCCTTTCTGTTTACTCTTCTGCCCATCTCATAAATAGCCTGTTTGGCCCTGTTGATCGGCCTGTCAGATCTGTCTTACACACAAGGCCAGGACGGGGTAAGTGGTTTTGTACCCAGTTGTTGTATTATGCTAAGGAATTTGAGGATGAATATTTGTTACGGCTTTATACCACTTTAAGGGGGTATGGGCGTATTTGTTGGTTTCATTATTTATATTAAAACAAATAATACAAATAAGGTAAAGGTGTGGATTGGGCCTGAGTCCATACAGTAGAATAGAATAGATTTTGTTTCTGTTTTTAGTTTCCTCCCTAAACCTCCATCAAGCTAAACAAAACAAAAACACCCCCAAGACTATCCTTCAAGATAAATTTGTACATTTTTTGTCGGTTCCTCTTCAATTACTGGCTCTCTATCGCCCGCCAGGTAAAAATCGCCAAACTAATGGGCCGAATGTCATAAGATCTTAAATCTAATGTAGCTAAACATGAGGGAGAAAGGGGACCAGAAAAACGACCTATCTCACCTTAATGCCCTGTTTACTCGGCTGCCCGTCTAATAAATAGGCTGTCAGATCTGTCTTATACACAAGGCCGGGACGGGGTAAGTGTTTATGTACCCAGTTGTTGCAAAGCGTAAGAATTTGGGGCTTAAATTTTGTATGGTTTTATACCACTTTAAGAGGAGGTGGCCGAATAAATGTTCTTGTAATAACAGTGTTGGTGGTGTAATGGTTTAGATGCTTATGTTCTGGGTGTGGTGTCCCGAGTTCGAATCCCGGGAGGACCATTATGCTTTCAATAGTTTATTCAAGTGCATTGGGGTTTGCAGTTGATGATTAATGTTAAGAGCGGGGTGTTACTTAATATTTCTTTCTATATACAGTATGTGTTTTTAGTTTCCTCACTAGACCTCCATCAAGCTTTAAAAAATCACCCATAAAGACCCTCCTTCAAGATAGATTCGTACATTTTTCTATCGAAAAATGTCCTGGCCGAAGGCCGGTTCCTCTTCAATTACTGGCTCGCTATCGCTCGCCAGGAAAAAATCGACACCTAAATGTCTTAATATTCACAGAAAAACGGGGCAAAAGGTCTTAAAATTGCCAAACTAATGGGCCGAATGTATTAAGATCTGAAATCTAATGTGGCTAAGCATGAGGGAGAAAGGGGACCAGAAAAAGGACCTATCTCCCCTTAATTAATGCCCTGTTTACTCGGCTGCCCGACTAATACATTGGCTGTTGCAAAGCGTAAAGCCGGTATCACACGAGAGCTTTTATAGTCAACATTCGGTGATCAATATTATTATGGTAACATTTAGGTAACCGAAACAATAGGTCAGGTCAGGTCAGGTCAGGTCAGGTGAAGGTATTGAGGGATAAGCCTTTTTAACGGCACCTCGTAGCTACTTTCTACTTGTTCTATTTTCTGAAGAGTGTAGAGAGGGAAGAAGGGGTGTTGGAGAGAGAGGAAGCTGTTGGAGTGGATTTGTTATGTGTTTTGTTAGTCTGTATACGTCGTCTATATGTTAACCTCATAAGCTGCCAGACCAGTGTTAAGAGAATGTTGAGGGAAAATGCGCTCGTGTGATACCGGCTTAAGAATTTGGGGGTATATTTGTTGGGGTTTATACCACTTTAGGAGGAGGTTTCCACTTGAGGGATTTTTTCTGGACCCCTTTCTCCCTCATGTTTAGCTTAAGGGGAGAGCTCCACTTAAGGGATATTTTTCTTGACCCCTTTCTCTCTCATGTTTAGCCCCATTGCTATAGACATTTTAAGATGTTCGCCCCATTAGTTTGGCGATTTTAAGAACTTTCACCCCATTTATGCCACTTTTAAGACCTTTCGTGCGATTTAGGTGTCGATTTTTTCCTGGGGAGCGATAGCGAGCCTGTAATTTAAGAAGAACCGGCCTTCGGCCGGGACATTTTTCTACCGAAAAATGTAAAAATTTATCTTGAAAGGGGGTCAAGGGGGTGTAATTTCAAGCTTGATGGAAATCTAGGAAACACACTAAAAACCTCCCCTTAATTGCTTTTGAGATTTTGAGACGTTTGTCCCATAAGTATGGTGATTTTACGAAATCTACCATTATAATTGAATGATATGCCAAGATATTTATACTGACTCACGATTTCAATACTCTCTGTACCGATCTTTAAATTACAATTACCAGCTTGAACTTTACCCCTGCTGAATATTACAATTTTTTGTTTTATTACAATTAACTTTTAATTTCCAATCGGTACACAATATATTCAAGCCTAGTAACGCCTTTCATCCCTTGTTCACTGTCACACAATATTCAAGCCTAGTAACGCCTTTCATCCCTTGTTCACTGTCACACAATATTCAAGCCTAGTAACGCCTTTCATCCCTTGTTCACTGTCACACAATATTCAAGCCTAGTAACGCCTTTCATCCCTTGTTCACTGTCACACAATATTCAAGCCTAGTAACGCCTTTCATCCCTTGTTCACTGTCACACAATTTTCAAGCCTAGTAACGCCTTTCATCCCTTGTTCACTGTCACACAATATTCAAGCCTAGTAACGCCTTTCATCCCTTGTTCACTGTCACACAATATTCAAGCCTAGTAACGCCTTTCATCCCTTGTTCACTGTCACACAATATTCAAGCCTAGTAACGCCTTTCATCCCTTGTTCACTGTCACACACTATTCAAGCCTAGTAACGCCTTTCATCCCTTGTTCACTGTCACACAATATTCAAGCCTAGTAACGCCTTTCATCCCTTGTTCACTGTCACACAATATAACCGTATCATATGCATACATTAACACAAGTAATTTGAGAAAATCATTGCTAAAGTTTAAATAATTACAATTGCATTCAATAAGCTTGGCCTCAATATCATTAACATAAAATGTGTGTGTGTGTGTGTGTGTGTGTGTGTGTGGTGTGTGTGTGTGTGTGTGTGTGTGTGTGGTGTGTGTGTGTGTGTGTGTGTGTGTGTGTGTGTGTGTGTGTGTGTGTGTGTGCGTGCGTGCGCTCTCAACCCTTCCACATCCCCCTTCCATCCCTTATTACCCCCACTACACCCACTCTCCCCTACCCCACCCACTCTTTCCCGCCTCTTCTTTCCCCACCCCACCCACTTCCTACCCCACCCAACTCGTTTCCCCACCCCCACCCACTCTCCCTTACCCTCCCCCACCCACTCTCCCTTCCCCACCCCACCTCCTCTTCCTACCCCACCCCCACTCACTTTCCCTCCCCCCTTACTCTCCCTCACCCACCCCCACCGACCCCACTCTCCCTCCCACCCCCCACTCCACCCCCTCCTTCTTCCCCCACCTGACCCCCTTGCATATCAAATCGTGTGAGGAGGCGAGCTGAGTGGGGAGATTGACTTGTCATGTACGGCGTCTGGCTAGGCTGGCGTGTGTGAGAGAGAGAGAGAGAGAGAGAGAGAGAGAGAGAGAGAGAGAGAGAGAGAGAGAGAGAGAGAGAGAGAGAGAGAGAGAGAGAGAGAGAGAGAGAGACTGAGACTACTTTTCGATACCACTACAAAAGGATCCCAGAGATTTTGCTGGAATCATGTTTACCACTGAAATTTGAAGACAAGATGTCGTGTGGTACCTCCTTTAAGGGGGGTGACCTGTTTTGTTTCCTCTCCTTTTCTCTCTTTTTCATTCTTGTATCCATTCGGCCCTATTCAGCCTACTGTTTTAAGACGTTTACCCCCATCCAGGTGTCAATATTATACTGGTGAGCGGTAGCGAGCCAGCATATGTTTTAAATGTTTTTCAAACAGGCTAAATTTGTACATTTTTCGATAGAAAAATTTCTCCGGCGAAGCCGGATTTCTTCATACAATGCTGGCTCGCTATCGCTCGCCAGTAAGAAATCGACACCTAGATGGGGATAAACGTCTTAAAATAGTTGACTGAAGGGGGCCGAATGGATACAAGCCAGAGAAAGAGAGAAAAGGAGAGAAATACCAAAAAGCAGGTCACCCCCCTTAACCCCCTGGAGCACCATGACGTACCGGTAGTTACCATCTTATTCGGGCTACCATTAGGGGCTTTTCTTTAGCTTATACTCTACTTCTAGGACTCAAAGGGGTAAATACGATCACAATACATCTTCTGGATAGCATAGGTCCTTCTTACATGGAGGTTTTTGTTGGTTCCCTAGACCTCCATAAGCTTAACATTACATCTCCTAGACCCCCTCTCAAGATAAATTTACATTTTTCGATAGAAAAATTTCTTGGCCGAAGGCCAGTTTCTTCTAGAATTACAGGCTCACTATCGCTCGCCAGGAGAAAATAGACACCTAAATGGCACGAGAGGTCCTAATATTGACACAGAAATGGAGTGAAAGGTCTTAAAATCGCCAAACTAATGGACCAAACGTCTAAAATTGTCACGGCTAATGGGGCTAAACATGAGGGAAAAGGGTTTCCAGAAAGAACAAACCTCCCCGTTACTGTATGTCTAGTATAATTAAATACCCTGCCTGTCACCATACCCTGCCTGTCACCATACCCTGCCTGTCACCATACCCTGCCTGTCACCATACCCTGCCTGTCACCATACCCTGCCTGTCACCATACCCTGCCTGTCACCATACTCTCACCATACCCTGCCTGTCACCATACCCTGCCTGTCACCATACTCTGCCTGTCACCATACCCTGCCTGTCACCATACTCTCACCATACCCTGCCTGTCACCATACTCTGCCTGTCATCATACCCTGCCTGTCACCATACTCTGCCTGTCACCATACCCTGCCTGTCACCATACCCTGCCTGTCACCATACCCTGCCTGTCACCATACTCTGCCTGTCACCATACCCTGCCTGTCACCATACTCTCACCATACCCTGCCTGTCACCATACTCTCACCATACCCTGCCTGTCACCATACTCTGCCTGTCACCATACCCTGCCTGTCACCATACCCTGCCTGTCACCATACTCTCACCATACTCTGCCTGTCACCATACCCTGCCTGTCACCATACCCTGCCTGTCACCATACTCTCACCATACCCTGCCTGTCACCATACTCTCACCATACCCTGCCTGTCACCATACTCTGCCTGTCACCATACCCTGCCTGTCACCATACCCTGCCTGTCACCATACTCACTATACCCTGCCTGTCACCATACTCTCACCATACCCTGCCTGTCACCATACTCTCACCATACCCTGCCTGTCACCATACTCTGCCTGTCACCATACCCTGCCTGTCACCATACTCTGCCTGTCACCATACTCTGCCTGTCACCATACTCTGCCTGTCACCATACCCTGCCTGTCACCATACCCTGCCTGTCACCATACCCTGCCTGTCACCATACCCTGCCTGTCACCATACTCTGCCTGTCACCATACCGTGCCTGTCACCATACCCTGCCTGTCACCATACCCTGCCTGATACCATACTCTCACCATACCCTGCCTGTCACCATACTCTCACCATACCCTGCCTGTCACCATACCCTGCCTGTCACCATACTCTGCCTGTCACCATACTCTCACTATACCCTGCCTGTCACCATACTCTCACCATACCCTGCCTGTCACCATACCCTGCCTGTCACCATACTCTCACCATACCCTGCCTGTCACCATACCCTGCCTGTCACCATACTCTCACCATACCCTGCCTGTCACCATACTCTGCCTGTCACCATACCCTGCCTGTCACCATACCCTGCCTGTCACCATACCCTGCCTGTCACCATACTCTCACCATACCCTGCCTGTCACCATACTCTGCCTGTCACCATACCCTGCCTGTCACCATACTCTGCCTGTCACCATACCCTGCCTGTCACCATACCCTGCCTGTCACCATACCCTGCCTGTCACCATACCCTGCCTGTCACCATACCCTGCCTGTCACCATACTCTGCCTGTCACCATACCGTGCCTGTCACCATACCCTGCCTGATACCATACTCTCACCATACCCTGCCTGTCACCATACTCTCACCATACCCTGCCTGTCACCATACCCTGCCTGTCACCATACTCTGCCTGTCACCATACTCTCACCATACCCTGCCTGTCACCATACTCTCACCATACCCTGCCTGTCACCATACTCTCACCATACCCTGCCTGTCACCATACCCTGCCTGTCACCATACCCTGCCTGTCACCATACTCTCACCATACCCTGCCTGTCACCATACTCTCACCATACCCTGCCTGTCACCATACCCTGCCTGTCACCATACCCTGCCTGTCACCATACTCTGCCTGTCACCATACCCTGCCTGTCACCATACTCTGCCTGTCACCATACTCTGCCTGTCACCATACCCTGCCTGTCACCATGCTCTGCCTGTCACCATACTCTCACCATACCCTGCCTGTCACCATACTCTCACCATACCCTGCCTGTCACCATACCCTGCCTGTCACCATACCCTGCCTGTCACCATACCCTGCCTGTCACCATACTCTGCCTGTCACCATACCCTGCCTGTCACCATACCCTGCCTGTCACCATAACCCTGCCTGTCACCATACTCTGCCTGTCACCATACCCTGCCTGTCACCATACCCTGCCTGTCACCATACCCTGCCTGTCACCATACCCTGCCTGTCACCATACCCTGCCTGTCACCATACTCTGCCTGTCACCATACCCTGCCTGTCACCATACCCTGCCTGTCACCATACCCTGCCTGTCACCATACCCTGCCTGTCACCATACTCTCACCATACCCTGCCTGTCACCATACTCTGCCTGTCACCATACTCTGCCTGTCACCATACCCTGCCTGTCACCATACCCTGCCTGTCACCATACTCTGCCTGTTACCATACCCTGCCTGTCACCATACTCTGCCTGTCACCATACCCTGCCTGTCACCATACCCTGCCTGTCACCATACTCTGCCTGTCACCATACTCTGCCTGTCACCATACCCTGCCTGTCACCATACTCTGCCTGTCACGATACCCTCCCTGTCACCATACTCTGCCTGTCACCATACCCTCCCAGTCACCATACCCTCCCAGTCACCATACTCTCCGTCACCATACTCACTTTTATCATCACTTTTCACTACACTCATACTTTCACCCGGTCACCATATCCTGCTGCACCTTGTCATCACACTTTCTCAACATCATACTTTCCCCCGTCACCACACTCTCAATATCATACTCCCCCTGTCATCATACCCTGCCTGTCACCATACCCTCCGTCACCATACCCTCCCTGTAGCAAAAGTTCCTTCTACACCATACTCTTCCTTTCTTTGTGCTGTCATCATACATCATACCCCTTCACCACACTTTCAACATCATACTCTCCCCTGCTGCACCATACTCTCCTTGTCACACTACCATTTCATCACACTCCTTTCCTGTCACCACACTCTATCATCACACTCTGAACATCATACTTTCCCCCATCATACCCTCACTGTCATCACACTTCACTACACATCATACTTTCCCTCCCGTCACCATACCCTGCTGCACCATACTCTCCTTGTCACACTGAACGAGGGTCCATTTGCGACTTGTCAGGGAGTCTGGAAAAGTTTCTGATGAAATTTGCATGTGCATCACTGCCCACAAGTTTGGTGGTGGTGGTGGTGGTGGTGGTGGTGGTGGTGGTGAAACAGACATTGGTGGTGAAGGTGGTGGTGGTGGTGGTGGTGAAACAGACATTGGTGGTGAAGGTGGTGGTGGTGAAGGTGTTGGTGGTGGTGATGATGGTGGTGGTGGTGCTGGTGATGGTAGTGGTGATAGAGGCGGTGGTGGTGGTGGTGGCGAAAGAGACATTGGTGGTAGTGGTGATAGAGACGTTGGTGGTGATGGTGATGAAAGAGACATTGGTGGTCATTATACTATAGAAGAAATTGTGTTATTGGTGGTGGTGGTGGTGGTGGAGGAGATGGAGGAGATACTGTAGTGGTGGTGGCGGTGGTGATACTATAGAATAAATTGTAGTGGTGGTGGTGGTGGTGGTGGTGATAGTAGAGGAGATGGTGTAGTGGTGGTGGCGGTGATGTTACTATAGGATAAATTGTGTTGGTGGTGGTGGTGATACTAGAGATAAATTGTATTGGTAGCGGTACTTTCTGAACTCCCTTCTCCCTCATGTTTAGCTCCATTAATTTTGAGATTTTAAGACGTTGGCCCGGTTAGTCTGGCGATTTTAAGACATTTTGACCCATTTCTTTGTCAGTTTTTAAACTTTTCGTGCCATTTCGGTGTCGAGTTTTTCCTGGCGAGCGATACCTTGGAGATAAATTTTTCAATTTTTCTTTAGATAATGTTTGCAGCCGAAGGCTATTTCCTACTAAATCACAGGCTCGCTAACGCTCGCCAGGAAAAAATCGACACCAACAGGGCACGAAAGATCTTGAAATTGAAAACAAAATAAGAAGAAAGGTCTTATAATAGCAAACTAATGGGGCGGGCGTCTTAAAATGTCAAAACTAATGGGGCTAAACATAAGGGAGAAGGGGGTCCAGAAAGAAAACCCTCTCTTAACCAATGACGTAGACATCCTATACTCGAATGGCGCGGTGGTTTATAGTACGGTCGGGCTAATAAGTCATGTCTCAGCTGTCGTTACGTTTGGCTCGCTGTGTGCTGTATTAATGTCTGTCAGATGTTGAATAGGGTGTGTAAAGACAGGCACATGTTTGTATATCTTACGTTTTGCTCGCTGTGTCCTGTATTAATGTCTGTCAGATGTTGAATAGGGTGTGTAAAGACAGGCACATGTTTGTATATCTTACGTTTTGCTCGCTGTGTCCTGTATTAATGTTTGTCAGATGTTGAATCGGGTGTGTAAAGATAGGCACATGTTTGTATATCTTACGTTTTGCTCGCTGTGTGCTGTATTAATGTCTGTCAGATGTTGAATAGGGTGTGTAAAGATAGGCACATGTTTGTATATCTTACGTTTTGCTCGCTGTGTCCTGTATTAATGTCTGTCAGATATTGAATAGGGTGTGTAAAGACAGGCACATTTTTTTTTTTTTTTTTTTTTTTCTATGTGATTGAGGGAGGCAAAAGGCATAACTGCCTATAGCGAGTGCCTCCCCCATAGTTGAAAGAGTGACAGGGCCAAAATCAAGGGACGTTCGAGCCAAAATGCCTGGACACACGGAGTTTGAAGCAATTTAAGTCATAGGAAGAGGGAAAGACTGATTCTGGGAGAGAGTTCCAGAGCTCAGATGTTGAGTAGAAGAAAGTTTGAGAGTAACGTTTCACTCTTGGGTTGGAGAGTTGCACAGAGTAGGGGTGTGATTGAGTTGCAAGACGGGTACCACGTGCCCTACGTAAAGGAGGTGGTATGCACTGGGATAGCTCTGAGGAACACTGATTATTATAGTAGCGATAGAATAGCGAGAGAGATGCAACATTGCGGCGGAGAGAGAGAGATTGCAGAGAGTTGGTGAGTGGACGGGAGTTAATGATGTTTGTATATCTTACGTTTTGCTCGCTGTGTGCTGTATTAATGTCTGTCAGATGTTGAATAGGGTGTGTAAAGACAGGCACATGTTTGTATATCTTACGTTTTGCTCGCTGTGTCCTGTATTAATGTCTGTCAGATGTTGAATAGGGTGTGTAAAGACAGGCACATCTTGTATATCTCACTCGAAACGAATATATACAGTTTTATATAATGCTGATACCAATGATTGATCAAAATATGCTTGGAGCAGAGACATCACTTATTAGCGCGATTGTACATGGGCTACAAAATGGCCGCCAGAGGTGAAGAGGTTGGCCCTGACACGGTGTAAACAAACCGGTGACTCAGGGTAAACAAAGCAGTGTATCAGAGTTATTACGAGGGGATACTAGTGAGAGAGAGAGAGAGAGAGAGAGAGAGAGAGAGAGAGGGTAAACAAAGCAGTGTATCAGAGTTATTACGGGGGGGATACTAGTGAGAGAGAGAGAGAGAGAGAGAGAGAGAGAGAGAGAGAGAGAGGGTAAACAAAGCAGTGTATCAGAGTTATTACGGGGGGATACTAGTGAGAGAGAGAGAGAGAGAGAGAGAGAGGGTAAACAAAGCAGTGTATCAGAGTTATTACGGGGGGATACTAGTGAGAGAGAGAGAGAGAGAGAGGGTAAACACAGCAGTGTATCAGAGTTATTACGGGGGGATACTAGTGAGAGAGAGAGAGAGAGAGAGAGAGAGAGAGAGAGAGAGAGAGAGAGAGAGAGAAGGTAAACAAAGCAGTGTATCAGAGTTATTACGGGGGGATACTAGTGAAGAGAGAGAGAGAGCGAGAGAGAGAGAGAGGGTAAACAAAGCAGTGTATCAGAGTTATTACGGGGGATACTAGTGAGAGAGAGAGAGAGAGAGAGAGAGAGAGAGAGAGAGAGAGAGGGTAAACAAAGCAGTGTATCAGAGTTATTACGGGGGGATACTAGTGAGAGAGAGAGAGAGAGAGAGAGAGAGAGAGAGAGAGAGAGAGAGAGAGAGAGGGTAAACAAAGCAGTGTATCAGAGTTTCACTTTAAAGTTTACTAGTAACGAACCAAATAGTAGCATCGAAAAAGTCCCTAATTTCAAGAAAGCAAACTTCCATAAACTTAGAGCTATGTTTAAAGAAACTGACTGGAGCTTTTTAATTAACAATAACGACATAAATACATCTTGGAAGTTATTCGAAACCACTTACCTAAAAGCAGTGCAAGACTGCATACCATCGAAAATACGGCGTCCAGGCCATAATAATAAGCCCAAATGGTGGAATAAAGATATTTCAAACTGCCTGCTTGCTAAAAAATGTGCTAATGATAGATTAAAATCCTCACAAAATGACGAAGAACGGGTGAAATTTGTAGAGCTACGACGCAAAGCCAAAAAGTTAATTAAGCAAAGTAAAAAGACCTTAGAGTTACATATTGCGAATCAAAGTAAAACAAACCCGAAAGAATTCTATAGTTATATCAGAAAGAAAAAAGTAGTTACTTCAACTGTTGGACCGTTAGTCGATGAAAAAGGAGAATACACCAAAGACGAAGTACAAATGAGTAATGCCCTCAATACCTTCTTTGCATCAGTTTTTACAACAGAAGACCTCAGTGATATCCCTACACCATCGCCGATTCAGATTGATAATTCAGATGTTCTAAGCAATATCACCGTTACAGAGAGAGAAGTATTGAATTGTTTAGATAAACTCAAGGTAAATAAAACGCCAGGACCTGATACAATCTCGCCTAGAGTTCTAAAAGGAAGCTAAGAATGAGCTCTCCAAACCACTGACATTACTATTCAATAAATCCTTGCAGTCTGGAACTATGCCTGATCAGTGGAAGCTAGCCAACGTAACACCGATATTCAAAAAAGGCAGCAAATCCCTACCCAGTAACTATCGTCCAATTAGCTTAAACTCAGTTGTATGTAAAATGCTAGAAACGGTCATACGAGACAGACTCGTAAATCACTTGGAGGAAAATAACATACTTAAAGATACTCAACACGGCTTTCGTAAAAAACGTTCCTGTTTAACAAACCTCTTAGACTTCTTCCACGATATCCTCAACCTCTACGATGAGAGTAAAGCTGTAGATATTATATACCTTGATTTTCAAAAGGCCTTTGACAAAGGTCCCCACAAACGTTTACTGCTAAAACTAAAAGCGCATGGAATACAAGACGGTGTGTTGAAATGGATAGAAAATTGGCTCAGCAACAGAAAGCAAAGGGTAGTCATAACGGTAAGGCATCTAAATGGACCAATGTAAGTAGCGGGGTACCCCAGGGATCGGTACTAGGACCAATTCTCTTTCTAATTTACATCAACGACATAGATGAGGGTCCTCACCTGCACAATCTCAAAATTTGCTGACGATACAAAAATTGCAAATAGCGTACTCTCAAAAGAACAAGTTGACGATATGCAACACAATCTAGATAAATTGTCATGTTGGGCCCAAATTTTGCAAATGAGTTTCAATGCGGATAAATGTAAAGTACTACATGTCGGATACCTAAATGAGAAAGCCAACTATTCGATGAATGGCACTCAGCTTAAGAATGTAAACAGAGAAACTGATCTGGGAGTAACAATATCGAGTAACCTAAAACCGAATCAACAATGTTCAGAAGTTGTTAAGAAGGCAAACAAATAATTGGCTTTATAGGCAGGTCATTTGAGCATAAATCCAAAGAAGTTATCCTAACCCTTTACAATTCCTTAGTCCGCCCTCTTCTGGAATACTGCGTTCAATCCTGGTGCCCTTATTACCAAAAAGATATAAACAAGCTAGAACGAGTTCAACGTAGAGTTAACCAAAATGATACCTAGCCTAAAAAACAAAACCATACGAAGAGCGTCCTTAGAGAATTAAATCTATTTCCTTTAACCCAGCGCAGATTAAGAGGCGACTTAATTCAAGTGTTCAAAATCATCAAAGGCATCGACAATATGAACTGTAGTAAGTACTTCACTATCGACCAATCTAATTACACGCGGGGAAACGGTTGCAAAATTATTGGTAAATCTTTTTAACTCGCACGAATCTAAGAATTTCTTCTTCAATCGAGTTGTCAACTTGTGGAATGGGCTTCCCCGAGACGTTATAGACTGCAGCACCGTTGATTCATTTAAATTCCGCCTAGACAAATATCTCGCATCAAACCCCCGACTGACTGCGTTTGTAAATGAATAACTTTATCCTCCCCTCAGTTACTAACCCATATGTCCCCTACTAACTTCCTAGTCCTGCCACGTTAGTGGGCAGTAGTTCCCTTTCCAATGTTCCCTTACCCACTCTAAACCACTGTTTGGACACTTGATCCTCAGTGTTTTGGAGGACAAGCAACCTAGAAGGGTCACTAGATCTGTTGTTGCTTTACTCCTTTGTACTCCTTACCTCTTTGTACTACTCACTTTGAGTTATTACGGGGGGATACTAGTGAGAGAGAGAGAGAGAGAGAGAGAGAGGGTAAACAAAGCAGTGTATCAGAGTTATTACGGGGGATTGTGAGAGAGAGAGAAGAGAGGAGAGAGAGAGAGTAAACAAGCAGTGTATCAGAGTTATACGGGGGTACTAGTGAGAGAGAGAGAGCGAGAGAGAGAAGAGAGAAGCACATTATTACGGAGGGGAAGATGAGTGAGGAGAGAGAGAGGAGTAGAGAGGAGAGGGAGAAAAAGAGAGAGTAGAGATTAACGGGGGGGATAGAGTGAGAGCAGGAGAGAGAGAGAGAGAGAGAGAGAGAGAGAGAGAGAGAGAAACAAACAAAGCAGTGTATCAGAGTGATTAGGGGGGGATACTAGTGAGAGAGAGAGAGAGAGAGAGAGAGAGAGAGAGAGAGAGAGAGAGAGAGAGGGTAAACAAAGCAGTGTATCAGAGTTATTACGGGGGGATACTAGTGAGAGAGAGAGAGAGAGAGAGAGAGAGAGAGAGAGGGTAAACAAAGCAGTGTATCAGAGTTATTACGGGGGGATACTAGAGAGAGAGAGAGAGAGAGAGAGAGAGAGAGAGAGAGAGAGGGAGAGGGTAAACAAAGCGGTGTATGAGAGGGGGACAAGAGAGAGAGAGAGAGAGAGAGAGAGATAAAAGTAAGAGAGAGGAGGGGAAGAGGAAAGAAAGAGTTTATTCCATATATTATGTTGGAAGATATACTGTATCGATACCAAATCATACCAGAATATATTCAGCATTATAAATTGTCCGAGAGAGAGAGAGAGAGAGAGAGAGTGTCTAGTTTATGTGTGTGTGTAGTTTCCTTATATGATACATAATTATAAAGGATCGTCAATAAAGAATTCCAAACATTTATTCAGCTTCATAAATGAGAGAGAGAGAGAGAGAGAGAGAGAGAGAGAGAGAGAGAGAGAGAGAGAGAGAGAGAGAGAGAGAGAACCAGGTAGGCAGGAAAGTTGGAGGAGGAGGAGGAGGAAGAAGAATTGAGGGACGGAGTAGGGAGGAGGAGGGAGGGACGTATTAATTAGCCCACTCTGTCGCAATTAATTTATGGCCACTGCTGCATTAGTGGTGGAGCGACAAATTGAGAGGCAAAGTGGGCCATATTTATCATTTAGGAGACGGGGGAAGGAAGGAAGGGAAGGGGAAGGTAGGAAGATGAATACAGGAGGGAAGTGGGGGAAACTATGATGATATAAGGAATAGGAGAGCGATGAGAACGGCAGATGATTGGTATGTTTTAAGGGGGTTAGGGTTTATTTTTTTGGTTTATATATATACCGGTATATATATATATATATATATATATATATATATATATATATATATATATATATATATATATATATATATATACTTACTGTATATATATTTATTTATGTTTAGTGTCCTCGTTAGACCTCCATCAAACTTTAAAAACACACCATAGAACCCCCTTCGTTGTACATTTTCGGTAGAAAAATGTCTAGGCCAAAGGCCGATTCCTTCGAAAATTACAGGCTCGCTTTTGCTCGCCAGGAAAAAAAATGTCACCTAAATGACACCATAGGTCCTAATATTGGTAAAGCAGTGGGGTGAAAGGTCGTAAGGAAGGAAGGGGAAGGTAGGAATATTAATAAAGGATGGGCATGGGTGGAACTATGATAATAAAGGATGGGCATGGGTGGAACTATGATAATAAAGGATGGGCATGGGTGGAACTATGATAATAAAGGATGGGCATGGGTGGAACTATGATAATAAAGGATGGGCATGGGTGGAACTATGATAATAAAGGATGGGCATGGGTGGAACTATGATAATAAAGGATGGGCATGGGTGGAACTATGATAATAAAGGATGGGCATGGGTGGAACTATGATAATAAAGGATGGGCATGGGTGGAACTATGATAATAAAGGATGGGCATGGGTGGAACTATGATAATAAAGGATGGGCATGGGTGGAACTATGATAATAAAGGATGGGCATGGGTGGAACTATGATAATAAAGGATGGGCATGGGTGGAACTATGATAATAAAGGATGGGCATGGGGGGAACTATGATAATAAAGGAGGGGCAGGGGGGGGAACTATGATAATAAAGGATGGGCATGGGTGGAACTATGATAATAAAGGATGGGCATGGGTGGAACTATGATAATAAAGGATGGGCATGGGGGGAACTATGATAATAAAGGATGGGCATGGGGGGAACTATGATAATAAAGGATGGGCATGGAGGGAACTATGATAATAAAGGATGGGCATGGGGGGAACTATGATAATAAAGGATGGGCATGGGGGGAACTATGATAATAAAGGATGGGATGGCATGATAATAAAGGATGGGCATGGGGGGAACTATGATAATAAAGGATGGGCATGGGGGGAACTATGATAATAAAGGATGGGCATGGAGGGAACTATGATAATAAAGGATGGGCATGGGGGGAACTATGATAATAAAGGATGGGCATGGGGTGAACTATGATAATATAAGGGATAATAGGAGAGCGGAGAGAACGGCAGATGAGAGGTATGCTTAACCCTTTACGACATATGACGCGATTTTGAGCCTATTGGGGATACTTTAAAGCCTTTTTACTATCAGGGGTATTTAGAAACCTTTAGTTTAGTTACTTCAACCTCTGCAGTTGTCTTTGAGTTAGCTGTGGGCAGAAAACTAATTTTGGAGAGGTAATTACAAGAGTGAGAGAACTCTATTTCTTATTGCTAATCTGGCAACCTCTGCGTCATAAATGCGTGAAAGGTTTAAGGGGGGATGGGCTCTTTTTGGCTGGCCCCCGTCTCCCTCGTGTTTAGCCCCATTATTGTTTAGATATTTAGAACGTTCGGTCCATTAGTTTGGCGATTTTCAAACGTTTTCTTTGTCTATATTTAGACCTTTCGTGCGATTTAGGTGTCTATGTTTTACTGGCGAGCGATAGCGAGCTTGTAATTTTAAGAGTAATTGGCCTTGCCGGGACATTTTTTCTACCGAAAAATTTACAAATTTATCTTGAAGGGGGGTGGGGGGTGGGGTTCTTTTTTAAAGTTTAGTGGAGGTCTAGGGAAGAAACTAAAAATAATTATAAAAAAAATATATAAATGAGGGAATAAATACGCCCATCCCCCCTTAATAAATACGCCCATCCCCCCTTAATAAATACGCCCATCCTCCCTTAATAAATACGCCCATCCCCCCTTAATAAATACGCCATCCCCCCTTAATAAATACTGCCATCCCCCCTCAATAAATACTGCCATCCCCCCTTAATAAATTACGCCCATCCCCACTTAATAAATACGCCCATCCCCCCTTAATAAATACGCCCATCCCCCCTTAATAAATACGCCCATCCCCCCTTAATAAATACGCCCATCCCCCCTCAATAAATACGCCCATCCCCCCTTAATAAAAACGCCCATCCCCCCTTAATAAATACGCCCATCCCCCCTTAATAAATACGCCCATCCCCCCTTAATAAATACGCCCATCCTCCCTTAATAAATACGCCCATCCCCCCTCAATAAATACGCCCATCCACCCTCAATAAATACGCCCATCCACCCTTAATAAAATACGCCCATCCCCCCTTAATAAATACGCCATCCCCCCTTAATAAATACGCCCATCCCCCCTTAATAAATACGCCCATCCCCCCTTAATAAATACGCCCATCCCCCCTCAATAAATACGCCCATCCCCCCTTAATAAATACGCCCATCCCCCCTTAATAAATACGCCCATCCTCCCTTAATAAATACGCCCATCCCCCCTCAATAAATACGCCCATCCTCCCTTAATAAATACGCCCATCCCCCCTCAATAAATACGCCCATCCCCCCTTAATAAATACGCCCATCACCCCTCAATAAATACGCCCATCCCCCCTTAATAAACAAGGACCTATGTTATTGAGGTGGTTTATTCACCCCTTTTGAGTCCTGGAGGTAGATTTTAAGGAGGGTCACCGGCTATTTTTGTTTTATCTTTCTCCTTTTCTCTCTTTCCCTGGCTTGTATCCATTCGGCCCCATTCAGCCAACTGTTTTAAGACGTTTATCCCCATCCAGGTGTCGATTTCTCTTCCTGGCGAGCGATAGCGAGCCAGCAATGTATGGAGAAATCCGGCTTCGCCCGAGATATTTTTCTATCGAAAAATTTACAAATTTAGCTTGCTGTCAAAACAAAAATATATATATGATGGCTCGCTACCGTTCGCCAAGAAAATATTGACACCTGGATGGGGGTAAACGTCTTAAAACAGTAGGCTGAATGGGGCCGAATGGATACAAACCAAAGAAAGAGGGAGAGAAAGATAACCAAAGCGAGGTGGGCCCCCTTAAGGGGAGATCTCCACTTGAGGGATTTTTTTCTTGACCCCTTTCTCCCTCATGTTTAGCCCCATTGTTTTTGATATTATAAAACGTTCGCCCCATTAGTTTAGCGATTTTAAGAACTTTCACCCCATATTAAGACCTTTCGTGCAATTCAGGTGTCGATTTTATCCTGGCGAGCGATAGCGAGCCTGTAATTTAAGAGGAACCGGCCTTCGGCCGGGAAATTTTTCTACCGAAAAATGTACAAATTTATCTTGAAAGGGACTCAAGGGGGTGTAATTTAAGAGGAACCGGCCTTCGGCCGGGAAATTTTTCTACCGAAAAATGTACAAATTTATCTTGAAAGGGACTCGAGGGGGGTGTAATTTTAAGCTTGATGGAGGTCTAGGGAACAAACTAAATACCTCCCCTTAAGGTAAACAACAATCGTCTAATGGTAACCAGAATTACGCGAAGATGACGTCATGGTGCTGAAAGGGTTAATAGGAATGAAGACGGTAGATGACGTCATGGTGCTGAAAGGGTTACTAGGAATGAAGACGGTAGGTTAAGGGCGAGGTTTGAGTTTTTCTGGACCCCCTTCTCCCTCATGTTTAGTCCCATTAGTCTTCAGATGATAAGATGTTCGCTCCATTAGTTTGGCGATTTTCAGAACTTTCACAACATTTCTATGTCAATAATAGAACCTTTCGTGCCATTTAGGTGTCGATTATTTCCTGGTGAGCGATAGCGAGTCTGTAGTGCTTAGTTTTTGGTCTATTTATTTGTTTATTTATGTGTTTTTAGTTTCCTCGCTGGACCTCCATCAAGCTTAAAAAAAAAAAAAAAAAAAAAAAAAAAAAAAAAAAAAATCAATCCTAGACCCCCTTCTAAGATAAATTTGTATATTTTTCGGTAGATAAATGTTCCGATTCCTTTTAATATGCATGGGTAGATTTCACAGTTCTAGACAGCATCAGAAGCCTTTGGAAACGTCCCTCACCCAAGATTGAACCCTTTGAGTACCAGCGACGTGTGTTATCTTTTATTCTAGCTATATTTAGACGATATTATGCAGCTTGGGAAGGATCTGTGGTAGTTAGAAGGGTTGGTTGGGATAGTTTGAGGCCTTATTTTTGTTAGAGGGCCTTCTTAATCTGAATAAAATCGTTTAATAGTTGCCACAATATATAGAAAAGGACGTCACTGGTACTGTACGGGTTTTAATTTAGCTGATACCATATACCTTACCTTACCTTGTGATGTGTTCGCCAGTCTACTAGCGGCACCGAGGAGCGCGCTGCCCCTCGTTATGGGTGGTGATTTGGTGCAGCAGACTGTTTGAAGCACCTTACCTTACCTTGTGATGTGTTCGCCAGTCTACTAGTGGCACCGAGGAGCGCGCTGCCCCTCGTTATGGGTGGTGATTTGGTGCAGCAGGCTGTTTGAAGCGACACCTCGCTCCCTTGCGAAGATGGGCTCGTCTGGCACTTTTTACAGTTTGACATCGAGGGCTCTCTTGAAGTTGTCTAACGAGACGTCCCTCATGTGTCTTACTCGCCGTGGGAGTTTGTTGAAAAGACGTGGGCCTCTGTGTGATAACCAACCCTCTCGCAGAGAGCCCATAGCACCCCTGTTATTCATCCGGGGGATATCGCATTCCCAGTCTCTCCTATCACTGAATTTCATGACTATCGGAGTATGTAGGTTTGGTACTAAACCCTCTGCGATTTTCCACGTGTATATTATTAGGTAACGTTCTCTTCTACGTTCCAGCAAGTACAGATTCAGTGCTCTTAAACGCTCCCAATAGTGTAGCTGTTTTACCGAACTTATATGCGAAGTGAAATTTCTTTGTACACTCTCTAAGTCATTTATTTCACATGGTTTGTATGGGGATGTTAATACGCTACAGTATTCAAGCCGCGGTAGCACTAGAGAAACCCGACCGAAAAATATACACGTTTATCTTGAAAGGGGGTCTTGGGAGTGGAGTGTTTTTTAAGCTTAATGAAGGTCTAGCGAGGAAACTAAAAATAAAGAAATGAATAAATGAATAAATGAATTAATAGATTTTTTTTTTTAAGTAAGGGACCTATAGACATATTCGTGCAAAACATGAAGGAACAGTATTTTAACCAATGCCAATACTCAGTGAATAACCTGGATCTCTCTCTCTCTCTCTCTCTCTCTCTCTCTCTCTCTCTCTCTCTCTCTCTCTCTCTATCTCGCTCTCGCTCTCTCTCGCTCTCTCTATCTCGCTCTCTCTCTCTCTCTCGCTTTCTCTCTCTCTCTCTTGCTTTCTCTCTCTCTCTCTTGCTTTCTCTCTCTCTCTCTTGCTTTCTCTCTCTCTTGCTTTCTCTCTCTCTCTTCTCTCTCTCTCTCTTGCTCTCTGCGAATAACCTGGATCTCTCTCCCGCTCTTGCTTTCTCTCTCCCGCTCTCTCTCTCTCTCTCTCTCTCTCTCTCTCTCTCTCTCTCTCTCTCTCTCTCTCTCTCTCTTGCTCTCTCTCTCTCGCTCTTGCTTTCTCTCTCTCTCTCTCTCTCTCTCTCTCTCTCTCTCTCTCTCTCTCTCTCTCTTGCTTTCTCTCTCTCTCTCTCTTGCTTTCTCTCTCTCTCTTCTCTCTCTCTCTTCTCTCTCTCTTGCTCTCTGCGAATAACCTGGATCTCTCTCCCGCTCTTGATTTCTCTCTCCCGCTCTCTCTCTCTCTCTCTCTCTCTCTCTCTCTCTCTCTCTCTCTCTCTCTCTCTCTCTTGCTCTCTCTCTCTCTCTCTCTCTCTCTCTCTCTCTCTCTCTCTCTCTCTCTTTCTCTCTCTCTCTCTCTCTCTCTCTCTCTCTCTCTCTCAACACATCGACCCCAGACTGCACTGCTCGCTCGCCCATCATTTCTCTCGCTCTTCCTCTTGCATTATCCAGACTGCAAATTCCACCGATTGAATATTGCTCGTCCCACTCCGCAGAAATATTGCAAAAGGTCGCGTTGTGGCGGGCTGAGAGAGAGAGAGAGAGAGTGAGTGAGTGAGAGCAAGTGTGTGTGAGTGAGAGAGCAAGTGTGTGTGAGAGAGAGTGAGTGTGTGTGTTTGTGTGTGTGAGAGAGAAAGAGAGAGAGAGAGAGCAAGTATGTGTGTGAGAGAGAAAGAATGGGAGTGAAAGAGAGAGAAAGTTTAGTTGAGGAAGTAGAGAAAGAGATAGTTACCAGGAATAGTTCGTTTCTCAAAGGTCTTGCGGTCCATTCCTGGGAGATACTATAGCCTAGGTGTGGAGGGTTTTATTATATCATCAGCCTGCCGCATCTTGGAGATGAACCCTAGAGAAATATGGAGCTTAAGGAGAGATATCCACTTGAGGGATTTTTTTCTTGACCCTTTTCTCCCTCATGTTTAGCCCCATTGCTTTTGATATTATAAAATGTTTGCCCCATTAGTTTAGCGATTTTAAGAACTTTCACCCCATATTAAGACCTTTCGTGCCATTTAGGTGTCGATTTTATCCTGGCGAGCGATAGCGAGCCTGTAATTTAAGAGGAATCGGCCTTCGGCCGGGACATTTTTCTACCGAAAAATGTACAAATTTATCTTGACAGGGACTCAAGGGGGTGTAATTTTAAGGTTGATGGAGGTCTAGGGAACAAACTAAATACGAAGCTTAATAAATGACCTGAAGATTATATATTTATTAATTCGTTTTTCAGGATAGATTTCTTGACAAATATTCATGGTTATTTTAGCATTATGGTACTTTTGCGGTCAGTATGTCACATGTTTCTTAAGGGGAGGTGGGTCGTTTTTATGGTTCCCCT
This sequence comes from Paralithodes platypus, assembly GCA_032716605.1. NCBI lineage: Eukaryota > Metazoa > Arthropoda > Malacostraca > Decapoda > Lithodidae > Paralithodes > Paralithodes platypus. The sequence goes on from CM064573.1 coordinate 1,721,466, forward strand.
TCTTCCTCATGTTTAGCCCCATTAGTTTTCAGATTTTCACACGTTCGCCCCATTTGCTCGTCGATTTTAAAACCTTTCGTCCCATTTCTGTATCAATATCAAGACCTGTCGTGCCATTTAGGTGTCAATGTTTGTCATGGCGAGCGATGGCGAGCCTGTTATATTTAGAGAAACCCGACCGAAAAATGTAGACATTTATCTTGAAAGGGGGTCTTGGGAGTGGAGTGTTTTTTAAGCTTAAGGAAGGTCTAGCGAGGAAACTAAAAATAAATCAATTAATTAATAGAATAAAAAAATAAAAAATAAATAATATTTTTACTAGCCCCTTAAATGTGTTGTAATTTACAGAGAGTGTTATTACTGACAAATCAATAATTCCACTGCTGAATGTGTTGGGAATACGTCTTGCAGTAGAGTATTTATTTAAATTGGTTGCGCTTGTGAGTAAAAGTTTGCATTGAAGTTTGATGCTGATACGAGCTTTGTAAGGCAGGTTGCGATATATATATATATATATATATATATAGATATATATAGAGAGAGGTATATATATAAATGTATATATATACCGGTATATATATATATATATATATATATATATATATATATATATATATATATAATATATATATATATATATATATATATATATATATATATATATATATATATAATATATATATATGTTTCTAGTCTCAGTGGGGATCGAACCATCGACCATCAGGATGATAGCCCGACGCTTTAATCAATTACACCACGGCAGTCTGATTAAAGCGTCGGCTATCATCCTGATGGTCGATGGTTCGATCTCCACTGAGAGACTAGAAACATTTAGTGGCTCACGTGTATTTGTGATATATTCTCAATATATATATATATATATATATATATATATATATATATATATATATATATATGTATATGAAATAAATATGAGTTTATTGTATATCGAGGAAAGAAAACTTGGAAAGTTGAATCAGTACAGTATATAGGCTATATTTTATTTGTGCATAAAAAAGTCCATTAAATGCAAAGTTATTGGTCGAGTTTAAATATATATATTTATTCATGTTTATTACAATTTTTCGATCTCATACTGTTAATAAAACAAGATTGCATTAGCCGAGTTCAATCTATGCACTGAAAATTCTATACTAGGAATTCTTTATGGGAGTATTAGTCATGTGAATTCTAAAGGGTTCAGATTTCTCTTCCTTTAAACCGCCGGGAATTTCGTCGATTCATTATTCCTTCTTTTTCTTTTCCTTTTCTTTTTCGTTTTTTTTTTTTTGTTTTTTTTTGTTTTTTTTTGTTTTTTCACTTATAATATCCTATTCTTCTTCTTCTTCTTCTTCTTGTTCACTCTCATATCTTCTTGTACACTCTCATATCTTCTTCTTGTTCACTCTCATATCTTCTTGTTCACTCTCATATCTTCTTCTTGTTCACTCATATCTTCTTCTTCTTCTTGTTCACTCTCATATCTTCTTCTTCTTGTACACTCTCATATCTTCTTCTTCTTCTTGTACACTCTCATATCTTCTTCTTCTTGTTCACTCTCATATCTTCTTCTTCTTGTTCACTCTCATATCTTCGTCTTCTTGTTCACTCTCATATCTTCTTCTTCTTGTACACTCTCATATCTTCTTCTTCTTGTACACTCTCATATCTTCTTCTTCTTGTACACTCTCATATCTTCTTATTCTTCTTGTACACTCTCATATCTTCTTCTTCTTCTTGTACACTCTCATATCTTCTTCTTCTTCTTGTACACTCTCATATCTTCTTCTTCTTGTACACTCTCATATCTTCTTCTTCTTGTACACTCTCATATCTTCTTCTTCTTCTTGTACACTCTCATATCTTCTTCTTCTTGTACACTCTCATATCTTCTTCTTGTACACTCTCATATCTTCTTCTTCTTGTACACTCTCATATCTTCTTCTTCTTCTTGTACACTCTCATATCTTCTTCTTCTTGTACACTCATATCTTCTTGTTCACTCTCATATCTTCTTCTTGTACACTCTCATATCTTCTTCTTCTTGTACACTCTCATATCTTCTTCTTCTTGTACACTCATATCTTCTTCTTGTTCACTCTCATATCTTCTTCTTGTACACTCTCATATCTTCTTCTTCTTCTTGTACACTCTCATATCTTCTTCTTCTTGTTCACTCTCATATCTTCTTCTTCTTGTACACTCTCATATCTTCTTCTTCTTCTTGTACACTCTCATATCTTCTTCTTCTTGTACACTCATATCTTCTTCTTGTACACTCTCATATCTTCTTCTTGTTCACTCTCATATCTTCTTCTTCTTGTACACTCATATCTTCTTCTTCTTGTACACTCATATCTTCTTCTTGTTCACTCTCATATCTTCTTCTTGTACACTCTCATATCTTCTTCTTGTTCACTCTCATATCTTCTTCTTGTACACTCTCATATCTTCTTCTTCTTCTTGTTCACTCTCATATCTTCTTCTTGTACACTCTCATATCTTCTTCTTCTTCTTGTACACTCTCATATCTTCTTCTTGTTCACTCTCATATCTTCTTCTTCTTGTTCACTCATATCTTCTTCTTCTTCACTCATATCTTCTTCTTCTTGTTCACTCTCATATCTTCTTGTACACTCTCATATCTTCTTCTTGTTCACTTTCATATCTTCTTCTTCTTGTACACTCTCATATCTTCTTCTTCTTCTTGTACACTCTCATATCTTCTTCTTCTTGTACACTCATATCTTCTTCTTGTACACTCTCATATCTTCTTCTTCTTGTTCACTCTCATATCTTCTTCTTGTACACTCTCATATCTTCTTGTACACTCTCATATCTTCTTCTTCTTGTACACTCATATCTTCTACTTGTACACTCTCATATCTTCTTCTTCTTGTTCACTCTCATATCTTCTTCTTCTTGTTCACTCTCATGTCTTCTTGTACACTCTCATATCTTCTTCTTCTTGTACACTCATATCTTCTACTTGTACACTCTCATATCTTCTTCTTCTTGTTCACTCTCATATCTTCTTCTTCTTGTTCACTCTCATGTCTTCTTCTTTTTCTTGTACACTCATATCTTCTTCTTGTACACTCATATCTTCTTCTTCTTGTACACTCTCATATATTCTTCTTCTTGTTCACTCTCATATCTTCTTCTTGTTCACTATCATATCTTCTTCTTCTTGTACACTCATATCTTCTTTTTCTTGTACACTCTCATATCTTCTTCTTGTTCACTCTCATATCTTCTTCTTCTTGTTCACTCTCATATCTTCTTCTTGTTCACTCTCATATCTTCTTCTTCTTGTACACTCATATCTTCTTCTTGTACACTCTCATATCTTCTTCTTCTTCTTGTTCACTCTCATATCTTCTTGTTCACTCTCATATCTTCTTTTTCTTGTTCACTCTCATATCTTCTTCTTGTACACTCATATCTTCTTCTTCTTGTACACTCTCATATCTTCTTCTTGTACACTCATATCTTCTTCTTGTTCACTCTCATATCTTCTTCTTGTACACTCTCATATCTTCTTCTTGTACACTCTCATATCTTCTTCTTCTTGTTCACTCTCATATTTTCTTCTTCTTGTACACTCTCATATCTTCTTCTTGTTCACTCTCATATCTTCTTCTTGTTCACTCTCATATCTTCTTCTTGTTCACTCTCATATCTTCTCCTTCTTCTTGTTCACTCTCATATCTTCTTCTTCTTGTTCACTCTCATATCTTCTTCTTCTTGTTCACTCTCATATCTTCTTCTTGTTCACTCTCATATTTTTTTCTTCTTCTTGTTCACTCTCATATCTTCTTCTTTTTCTTCACTCTCATATCTTCTTCTTTTTCTTGTACACTCTCATTTCTTCTTCTTGTACACTCTCATATCTTCTTCTTCTTGTACACTCATATCTTCTTCTTCTTGTACACTCTCATATCTTCTTCTTGTACACTCATATCTTCTTCTTGTTCACTCTCATATCTTCTTCTACACTCTCATATATTCTTCTTTTTCTTGTACACTCATATCTTCTTCTTGTACACTCTCATATCTTCTTCTTGTACACTCTCATATCTTCTTCTTGTTCACTCTCATATCTTCTTCTTGTACACTCTCATATCTTCTTCTTCTTCTTGTACACTCTCATATCTTCTTCTTCTTGTACACTCATATCTTCTTCTTGTTCACTCTCATATCTTCTTCTTGTACACTCTCATATCTTCTTCTTCTTCTTGTACACTCTCATATCTTCTTCTTCTTGTTCACTCTCATATCTTCTTCTTCTTGTACACTCTCATATCTTCTTCTTCTTCTTGTACACTCACATCTTCTTCTTCTTGTACACTCATATCTTCTTCTTGTTCACTCTCATATCTTCTTCTTGTACACTCTCATATCTTCTTCTTGTTCACTCTCATATCTTCTTGTACACTCTCATATCTTCTTCTTCTTCTTGTTCACTCTCATATCTTCTTCTTGTTCACTCTCATATCTTCTTCTTGTACACTCTCATATCTTCTTCTTGTTCACTCTCATATCTTCTTCTTGTTCACTCATATCTTCTTCTTCTTGTACACTCATATCTTCTTCTTGTACACTCTCATATCTTCTTCTTCTTGTTCACTCTCATATCTTCTTCTTGTACACTCTCATATCTTCTTGTCCACTCATATCTTCTTCTTTTTGTTCACTCTCATATCTTCTTGTACACTCTCATATCTTCTTCTTCTTGTTCACTTTCATATCTTCTTCTTCTTGTACACTCTCATATCTTCTTCTTCTTCTTGTACACTCTCATATCTTCTTCTTCTTGTACACTCATATCTTCTTCTTGTACACTCTCATATCTTCTTCTTGTTCACTCTCATATCTTCTTCTTGTACACTCTCATATCTTCTTGTACACTCTCATATCTTCTTCTTGTACACTCATATCTTCTACTTGTACACTCTCATATCTTCTTCTTCTTGTTCACTCTCATATCTTCTTCTTGTTCACTCTCATGTCTTCTTGTACACTCTCATATCTTCTTCTTCTTGTACACTCATATCTTCTACTTGTACACTCTCATATCTTCTTCTTCTTGTTCACTCTCATATCTTCTTCTTCTTGTTCACTCTCATGTCTTCTTCTTTTTCTTGTACACTCATATCTTCTTCTTGTACACTCATATCTTCTTCTTCTTGTACACTCTCATATATTCTTCTTCTTGTTCACTCTCATATCTTCTTGTTCACTCTCATATCTTCTTCTTCTTGTACACTCATATCTTCTTTTTCTTGTACACTCTCATATCTTCTTCTTGTTCACTCTCATATCTTCTTCTTCTTGTTCACTCTCATATCTTCTTCTTGTTCACTCTCATATCTTCTTCTTCTTGTACACTCATATCTTCTTCTTGTACACTCATATCTTCTTCTTCTTGTACACTCTCATATCTTCTTCTTGTACACTCTCATATCTTCTTCTTGTTCACTCTCATATCTTCTTCTTGTACACTCTCATATCTTCTTCTTGTACACTCTCATATCTTCTTCTTCACTCTCATATTTTCTTCTTCTTGTACACTCTCATATCTTCTTGTTCACTCTCATATTTTCTTCTTGTTCACTCTCATATCTTCTTCTTGTTCACTCTCATATCTTCTCCTTCTTCTTGTTCACTCTCATATCTTCTTCTTCTTGTTCACTCTCATATCTTCTTCTTCTTGTTCACTCTCATATCTTCTTCTTGTTCACTCTCATATTTTTCTTCTTCTTCTTGTTCACTCTCATATCTTCTTCTTCTTGTTCACTCTCTCATCTTCTTTTTCTTGTACACTCTCATTTCTTCTTCTTGTACACTCTCATATCTTCTTCTTCTTGTACACTCTCATATCTTCTTCTTCTTGTACACTCATATCTTCTTCTTGTACACTCATATCTTCTTCTTGTTCACTCTCATATCTTCTTCTACACTCTCATATATTCTTCTTTTTCTTGTACACTCATATCTTCTTCTTGTACACTCTCATATCTTCTTCTTCTTGTACACTCTCATATCTTCTTCTTCTTCTTGTACACTCATATCTTCTTCTTGTACACTCATATTCTTCTTGTACACTCTCATATCTTCTTCTTCTTCTTGTACACTCATATCTTCTTCTTTTTCTTGTACACTCATATCTTCTTCTTTTTCTTGTACACTCTCATATCTTCTTCTTGTACACTCTCATATCTTCTTCTTGTACACTCATATCTTCTTCTTGTACACTCTCATATCTTCTTCTTGTACACTCTCATATCTTCTTCTTGTACATTCTCATATCTTCTTGTACACTCTCATATCTTCTTGTTCACTCTCATATTTTCTTCTTCTTGTACACTCATATCTTCTTCTTTTTCTTGTACACTCTCATATCTTCTTCTTGTACACTCTCATATCTTCTTCTTCTTGTACACTCTCATATCTTCTTCTTAGTAAAAATCATCATCATCATCTTCGCTGTGTTCATATATTTAGACAGCCACATTTTTTTTTCTCGGAAGACAATGCAAACCAAATTTCACTCTCAGGCATATATTAATTCCTCCTTTCCCGATTTAAGGGGGGTAATTTTTTTTTTTTTTTCCTTTTCTCTTTCTCTGGCTTGTATCCATTCGGCGCCGTTCAGGCAACTATTTTAAGACGTTTATCCCCATCTAGGTGTCGATTTCTTCCTGGCGAGCGATAGCGAGCCAGCATTATATGAAAAAATCCCGCTTCGCCGGAGAAATTTTTCTATCAAAAAATTTACAAATTTAGCCTGCTGTCAAACAAAAATAAAAAATATGCTGGCTCGCTACCGCTCAGCAGTAAGAAATTGACACCTGGATGGGGATAAACGTCTTAAAACAGTAGGCTGAATGGGGCCAAATGGATACAAGCCAGAGAAAGATAGAAAAGGACAGAACAAAAACAGGTCACCCCCCTTAAGGCTTTTCTTCCTTCTGTTTCCCATTTCTTCAGTATTATTTGTCCTCTTGAGCTTTGTCTTATAGGGTGATTGTTTACGTTTATTATCCGTGTCATGCCATTATAATTATACACTATACCCTGTACTATACCCTGTACTATACCCTATACTATACCCTGTACTATACCCTATACTATACCCTGTACTATACCCTGTACTATACCCTGTACTATACCCTGTACTATACCCTATACTATACCCTGTACTATACCCTGTACTATACCCTGTACTATACCCTGTACTATATAACTATACTATACTATACCCTATACTATACCCTATACTATACCCTGTACTATACCCTGTACTATACCTATACTATACCCTGTACTATACCCTATACTATACCCTGTACTATACTGTACTATACCCTGTACTATACCCTGTACTATACCATACTATAACTATACTATAACCCTATACTATACCCTATACTATACCCTGTACTATACCCTATACTATACCCTGTACTATACCTGTACTATACCCTATACTATACCCTATACTATACCCTGTACTATACCCTATACTATACCTAACTATACCCTGTACTATACCCTGTACTATACCTACTATACCCTATACTATACCTGTACTATACCCTGTACTATACCCTATATACTATACTATACTACTATACCCTGTACTATACCTGTACTATACCCTGTACTATACCCTATACTATACCCTATACTATACCCTATACTATACTGTACTATACCTATACTATACCCTGTACTATACCCTGTACTATACCCTATACTATACCTATACCCTGTACTATACCCTGTACTATACCTGTACTATACCCTATACTATACCCTACTATACCCTATACTATACCCTGTACTATACCCTATACCCTGTACTATACCCTATACTATACCCTCTATACCCTATACTATACTATACCTGTACTATACCCTATACTATACCCTGTACTATACCCTATACTATACCCTATACTATACCCTATACTATACCGTACTATACTATACTGTACTATACCCTATACTATACCCTATACTATACCTATACTATAGTACTATACCCTATACTATACCCTATACTATACCCTATACTATACTATACTACTATACCTACTATACCCTGTACTATACCCTGTACTATACCTATACTATACCCTGTACTATACTGTACTATACTATACCCTGTACTATACCCTGTACTATACCCTATACCCTTACTATACCCTGTACTATACCCTATACTATACCTGTACTATACCCTATACTATACCCTATACTATACCCTGTACTATACCCTATACTATACTATACTACTATACCCTGTACTATACCCTGTACTATACTATACTATACCCTATACTATACCTGTACTATACTATACTATACTACTATACCCTGTACTATACCCTATCTACTACTATACTGTACTATACTACTATACCCTATATACCCTATACTATACCCTTACTATACCCTATACTATACCCTGTACTATACCCTATACTATACCTACTATACCCTGTACTATACTACTATACCTACTATACCTGTACTATACCCTGTACTATACTATACTATACCTATACTATACTATACCCACTATACCCTGTACTATACCCTATACTATACCCTATACTACTATACCCTATACTATACTACTATACCCTACTATACCTATACTACTATACTACCCTACTAATACTATACTATACTATACCTATACTATACCCTATACTATACCCTTACTATACCCTATACTACTATACCCTGTACTATACCCTATACTATACCCTATACCCTATACTACCCTACTATACCCTATACCCTATACCCTGTACTATACCCTACTATACCCTATACTATACCTGTACTATACTACTATACCTACTATACTATACTATACTATACTATAATCCCTATACTATACTATACTATAATCCCTATACTATACTATAATCCCTATACTATACTATACTATAATCCCTATACTATACTATACTATAATCCCTATACTATACTATACTATAATCCCTATACTATACTATACTATAATCCCTATACTATACCTATACTATACTATACTATACCCTATACCCTATACATAACCCTACGATATACCCTGTACTATACCCTGTACTATACCTATACTATACCCTGTACTATACCCTATACTATACCCTGTACTACTATACCCTATACTATACCCTGTACTAACTATACCTGTACTATACCCTATACTATACCCTATACTATACTATACCTGTACTACTATACCCTATACTATACCTATACTATACTATACTATACCCTATACTAACCCTATACTATACCCTTACTATACCTACTACTATACCTATACTATACTATACTATACTACTATACTATACTATACCCTATACTACCTATACTATACCCTGTACTATACCCTATACTATACCCTATACTATACTATACTATACCCTGTACTATACTATACCTATACTATACCCTATACTATACCCTATACTATACCCTGTACTATACCTATACTATACCCTGTACTATACTATACTATACCCTATACTATACTATACTACTAATACTACTAACTATACTATACTACTATACTATACTATACTATACTATACTATACTATACCCTGTACTATACTAATACTATACTATACTATACTATACCATACTATACCCTGTACTATCCTATACTATACCCTATACTATACCCTATACTATACCCTATACTATACCCTGTACTATACCCTGTACTATACCCTGTACTATACCCTGTACTATACCCTATACCCTGTACTATACCCTGTACTATACCCTGTACTATACCCTATACTATACCCTATACTATACCCTATACTATACCCTATACTATACCCTATACTATACCCTGTACTATACCCTATACTATACCCTGTACTATACCCTATACTATACCCTATACTATACCCTGTACTATACCCTATACTATACCCTATACTATACCCTGTACTATACCCTGTACTATACCCTGTACTATACCCTGTACTATACCCTGTACTATACCCTATACTATACCCTATACTATACCCTATACTATACCCTGTACTATACCCTGTACTATACCCTATACTATACCCTATACCCTGTACTATACCCTGTACTATACCCTATACTATACCCTATACCCTGTACTATACCCTGTACTATACCCTATACTATACCCTATACTATACCCTATACCCTGTACTATACCCTGTACTATACCCTATACTATACCCTGTACTATACCCTGTACTATACCCTATACTATACCCTGTACTATACCCTGTACTATACCCTATACTATACCCTATACTATACCCTGTACTATACCCTGTACTATACCCTGTACTATACCCTGTACTATACCCTATACTATACCCTATACTATACCCTGTACTATACCCTATACTATACCCTATACTATACCCTATACTATACCCTGTACTATACCCTATACTATACCCTATACTATACCCTATACTATACCCTGTACTATACCCTGTACTATACCCTGTACTATACTATACCCTGTACTATACCCTGTACTATACCCTATACTATACCCTTATACTATACCCTATACTATACCCTATACTATACCCTGTACTATACCCTGTACTATACCCTGTACTATACCCTATACTATACCCTATACTATACCCTATACTATACTATACCCTGTACTATACCCTATACTATACCCTGTACTATACCCTGTACTATACCCTGTACTATACCCTGTACTATACCCTGTACTATACCCTGTACTATACCCTATACTATACCCTATACTATACCCTATACTATACCCTGTACTATACCCTGTACTATACCCTATACTATACCCTATACTATACCCTGTACTATACCCTATACTATACCCTATACTATACCCTGTACTATACCCTGTACTATACCCTATACTATACCCTATACTATACCCTATACTATACCCTGTACTATACCCTGTACTATACCCTGTACTATACTATACCCTGTACTATACCCTGTACTATACCCTATACTATACCCTATACTATACCCTATACTATACCCTATACTATACCCTGTACTATACCCTATACTATACCCTGTACTATACCCTGTACTATACCCTGTACTATACCCTGTACTATACCCTATACTATACCCTGTACTATACCCTGTACTATACCCTGTACTATACCCTATACTATACCCTATACTATACCCTGTACTATACCCTGTACTATACCCTGTACTATACCCTATACTATACCCTATACTATACCCTATACTATACCCTGTACTATACCCTGTACCATACCCTATACTATACCCTGTACTATACCCTATACTATACCCTATACTATACCCTATACTATACCCTGTACTATACCCTATACTATACCCTGTACTATACCCTATACTATACCCTGTACTATACCCTGTACTATACCCTATACTATACCCTGTACTATACCCTATACTATACCCTGTACTATACCCTGTACTATACCCTATACTATACCCTGTACTATACCCTATACTATACCCTATACTATACCCTGTACTATACCCTGTACTATACCCTATACTATACCCTGTACTATACCCTGTACTATACCCTGTACTATACCCTGTACTATACCCTATACTATACCCTGTACTATACCCTATACTATACCCTATACTATACCCTATACCCTGTACTATACCCTGTACTATACCCTGTACTATACCCTATACTATACCCTATACCCTGTACTATACCCTGTACTATACCCTATACTATACCCTATACCCTGTACTATACCCTGTACTATACCCTATACTATACCCTATACCCTGTACTATACCCTGTACTATACCCTATACTATACCCTATACTATACCCTATACCCTGTACTATACCCTGTACTATACCCTATACTATACCCTGTACTATACCCTATACTATACCCTATACTATACCCTATACTATACCCTATACTATACCCTGTACTATACCCTATACTATACCCTGTACTATACCCTATACTATACCCTGTACTATACCCTATACTATACCCTATACTATACCCTATACTATACCCTATACTATACCCTGTACTATACCCTATACTATACCCTGTACTATACCCTGTACTATACCCTATACTATACCCTGTACTATACCCTGTACTATACCCTATACTATACCCTATACCCTGTACTATACCCTATACCCTGTACTATACCCTGTACTATACCCTATACTATACCCTATACTATACCCTGTACTATACCCTATACTATACCCTGTACTATACCCTATACTATACCCTATACTATACCCTATACTATACCCTGTACTATACCCTGTACTATACCCTGTACTATACCCTATACTATACCCTATACTATACCCTGTACTATACCCTATACTATACCCTATACTATACCCTATACTATACCCTATACCCTGTACTATACCCTGTACTATACCCTATACTATACCCTGTACTATACCCTATACTATACCCTGTACTATACCCTGTACTATACCCTATACTATACCCTATACTATACCCTGTACTATACCCTGTACTATACCCTGTACTATACCCTATACTATACCCTATACTATACCCTGTACTATACCCTATACTATACCCTGTACTATACCCTATACTATACCCTGTACTATACCCTGTACTATACCCTATACTATACCCTGTACTATACCCTATACTATACCCTATACTATACCCTGTACTATACCCTATACTATACCCTGTACTATACCCTGTACTATACCCTATACTATACCCTATACTATACCCTGTACTATACCCTATACTATACCCTATACTATACCCTATACTATACCCTGTACTATACCCTGTACTATACCCTGTACTATACCCTATACTATACCCTATACTATACCCTGTACTATACCCTATACTATACCCTATACTATACCCTGTACTATACCCTATACCCTGTACTATACCCTGTACTATACCCTATACTATACCCTGTACTATACCCTGTACTATACCCTATACTATACCCTATACTATACCCTGTACTATACCCTGTACTATACCCTATACTATACCCTGTACTATACCCTATACTATACCCTGTACTATACCCTATACTATACCCTGTACTATACCCTATACTATACCCTGTACTATACCCTGTACTATACCCTATACTATACCCTGTACTATACCCTGTACTATACCCTATACTATACCCTATACTATACCCTGTACTATACCCTATACTATACCCTATACTATACCCTATACTATACCCTATACTATACCCTGTACTATACCCTGTACTATACCTATACTATACCCTATACTATACCCTGTACTATACCCTGTACTATACCCTATACTATACCCTATACTATACCCTATACTATACCCTGTACTATACCCTATACTATACCCTGTACTATACCCTGTACTATACCCTATACTATACCCTGTACTATACCTTATACTATACCCTGTACTATACCCTATACTATACCCTGTACTATACCCTATACTATACCCTATACTACTATACCCTATACTATACCCTGTACTATACCCTATACTATACCCTGTACTATACCCTGTACTATACCCTGTACTATACCCTGTACTATACCCTATACTATACCCTGTACTATACCCTGTACTATACCCTGTACTATACCCTATACCCTGTACTATACCCTATACTATACCCTGTACTATACCCTGTACTATACCCTGTACTATACCCTGTACTATACCCTGTACTATACCCTGTACTATACCCTATACTATACCCTATACTATACCCTATACTATACCCTGTACTATACCCTGTACTATACCCTATACCCTGTACTATACCCTGTACTATACCCTATACTATACCCTATCTATACTATACCCTATACTATCCCCTATACTATACGCTATACTATACCTTGTACTATACCCTATACTATACCCTGTACTATACCCTATACTATACCCTGTACTATACCCTATACTATACCCTGTACTATACCCTATACCCTGTACTATACCCTGTACTATACCCTGTACTATACCCTATACTATACCCTATACTATACCCTATACTACCCCTGTACTATACCCTATACTATACCCTATACTATACGTACTATACCCTATACTATACCCTGTACTATACCCTGTACTATACCCTATACTATACCCTATACTATACCCTGTACTATACCCTATACTATACCCTGTACTATACCCTGTACTATACCCTATACTATACCCTATACTATACCCTGTACTATACCCTATACTATACCCTATACCCTGTACTATACCCTGTACTATACCCTATACTATACCCTATACTATACCCTGTACTATACCCTGTACTATACCCTGTACTATACCCTATACTATACCCTGTACTATACCCTATACCCTGTACTATACCCTGTACTATACCCTATACTATACCCTGTACTATACCCTATACTATACCCTATACTATACCCTGTACTATACCCTGTACTATACCCTATACCCTGTACTATACCCTGTACTATACCCTATACTATACCCTGTACTATACCCTATACTATACCCTGTACTATACCCTATACTATACCCTATACTATACCCTGTACTATACCCTGTACTATACCCTATACTATACCCTGTACTATACCCTGTACTATACCCTGTACTATACCCTATACTATACCCTATACTATACCCTGTACTATACCCTGTACTATACCCTGTACTATACCCTATACTATACCCTGTACTATACCCTATACTATACCCTATACTATACCCTGTACTACCCCTGTACTATACCCTGTACTATACCCTATACTATACCCTGTACTATACCCTGTACTATACCCTATACTATACCCTGTACTATACCCTGTACTATACCCTGTACTATACCCTATACTATACCCTGTACTATACCCTATACTATACCCTGTACTATACCCTGTACTATACCCTGTACTATACCCTATACTATACCTTGTACTATACCCTATACTATACCCTGTACTATACCCTGTACTATACCCTATACTATACCCTGTACTATACCCTGTACTATACCCTGTACTATACCTTGTACTATACCCTGTACTATACCCTGTACTATACCCTGTTCCAAATACGTAGGCCAGAAATCGTGAACCTTTACCTCTGTAACTCAAAAAGGACTTGAGCAAATGGGTTGTGAATTGCCACGCCTATTCCCTGGTTGACCCTTCCCAAATGGTAGAGATATTAGCTCGGTTAAGCTAGTCGTTTGTGAGTTAGGTAGAGGTTATTGTAATGTATCTATCTATCTATATCTATCTATCTATCTATCTATCTATCTATCTATCTATCTCTCTCTCTCTCTCTCTCTCTCTCTCTCTCTCTCTCTCTCTCTCTCTCTCTCTCTCTCGCTCTCTCGCTCGCTCGCTCGCTCGCTATCTATCTATCTACCTACATGTAGTATTAGCTTAGACATGCACTTAGGGACGAT
>CM064573.1:1741998-1759498 GCA_032716605.1 Paralithodes platypus
AGGTTCCACCAGAGGTCTCAAGTGTATTCTTGGTAGCGAGAATTCATACATACTCATTTTACTTTCATCCTTAACCCTTAAAGAGCGGCTCTCGACTTAAGTCGTGCACCAATTTGCAGCAAGTTAGGAGCATTATTAAGGCTTTTAAAGGGTTAAAATCGAGTGAAAATGGCCGGGAGCGCAGCAGGCCATAAGTCCGACACCCAGGGCTTACCGCCACCCACTGACTCACGCTCCCTCTGTTCTCGAGAGGATGGCAGTGTTACCATTAGTGAGCGTAGTGGGAAAAAATATGCCGCTATACGCTAAACTCCCATGTTGGTGGCACTACTGCATGAGAACCACGAGTGCTACGTAGCTCGTTCTGGTCTCATTTTAAGAACATAAGAAAATGGGAGTCTGCAGAAAGCCGATTGGCCTAAGCAAGGCAGATCCCTGGATTTTGAAGCTTTTAGCACCTAGTTTTTTGCTGAATACATTTCTTTTCATGCAGATACTTGATTGATCATTCAGGAGGGCCTGAATATGCCCAAAATAGCCCAAAACACCCCGCTAGACCAGGGTTAAGATCACAACGATGAACAAAACTTATGTGGGCAACTGTACCTTTATAAAGGTATATTGTTATGGTCTTGTTAACCCTTTGAAGATTATGACGCATTTTTGGCAATTTATTCTGGCTATCATTAGACGAGTTTGTATAGCTTGAGAAGGATGTGTGGGAATTGTGATGGTTAAAGACAATTGCTATCGACCCTCTGACTTCCATATACCCTTCCTAATCCGAAGGAAATCGTCTACTGTAAGAATAACCAGAAAACAGAAAAGAAAATGTATCGGCGGTAGGGTTAACTATGCTATTCATACCCATATTATATTTCCTTACAATGTAGCACCAAAATATCCTCGTCCTAATCTCTGGCCACGCTTGTCCTCCCCTTCCGTTACTCATTTATCACTTTTCTCTCCCCCCTGTTCATCAATATTGTCTCTTTTCCTTCCTTTGCCCTTCTATCACTTTTATCTCCTTGTTTATCAATCTATTTTCATTTTGCTACACTCTTTCCTCTCCTCTTTGTTCGTTCTTTCTTTTGTCGTCCATTTATCAGTATTTCCTCTCCTCCCTGTTCATCAATATCGTACTTTTGTCTTTAATTATCACTCTTTTCGCTCCTCTCTGTTCATCAATATTGTCTCTTTTCCTTCTGTTATTCATTTATTACTTTTTCACATCTTCTCTGTTCATCAATATCGTCCTTTTGTTGTTCATTTATCAGTATTTCCTCTCCTCCCTGTTCATCAATATTGTCTCTTTTCCTTCCGTTATTAATTTATTACTTTTTCACATAATTCTCTGTTCATCAATATTTGTTCCTTTTCTTACTCATTTATCACTCTTGCCTCTCTTCCCTGTTTATCAATATTGTCCTTTAGTTGTTCAATTATCAGTATTTCCTCTCCTCCCTGTTCATCAATATCGTCCTTCTGTTGTTCAATTATCAGTATTTCCTCTCCTCCCTGTTCATCAATATCGTCCTTCTGTTGTTCAATTATCAGTATTTCCTCTCTTCCCTGTTCATCAATATTGTCTCTTTTTCCTTCCGTTGCCTCAGGTCCTAACTCGTATTTCAAAAGTCTTCTCCTTGTGCATTCTCGTCAATATCCCTTTTGCTCCCATCCCTTTATCAGCTCTATTCCTATCTCCCCTATTCGTCATACCATCCCTTCCCATCCCCTGTTTGCCCCTATTCCTTTCTCAGCTCTATTCCTATCTCCCCTATTCGTCATACCATCCCTTCCCATCCCCTATTTGCTTTCATCCCTTTCTCGGCGCTATTCCTATCTCCCTTTTTCGTCAAGCTATCCCTTCCTATCCCTTTTTGTTCCTATTCCTTTCAATAGCATTACTTCTATCTCCCCTATTCGTTATACCATCCCTCCCATCCCCTGTTTGCTGTCATCCCTTTATTGGCACTATTCCTATCTCCCCTATTCGTCATACCATCCGTTCCCATCCCCTGTTTGCTTTTATCCCTTTATCGGCGCTATTCCTATCTCCCCTATTCGTTATACCATCCCTCCCATCCCCTGTTTGCTGTCATCCCTTTATCGGCACTATTACTATCACCCCTATTCGTCATACCATCCGTTCCCATCCCCTGTTTGCTTTCATCCCTTTCTCGGCACTATATCTATCTCCCCTATTCGTCATACCATCCGTTCCCATCCCCTGTTTGCTGTCATCCCTTTATCGGCACTATTCCTATCTCCCCTATTCGTCATACCATCCTTTCCCATACCCTGTTTGCTTTCATCCCTTTCTCGGCACTATTCCTATCTCCCCTATTCGTAATGCCATTCCTTCCTATCCCTTTTGACCCCTATTCCTTTCACATATCATTATTTCTATCTCCCTCTGTCCCTGTCCTTCCGTTTCCTCATCGGTCTAACCAGTGGTCCTCTTCTTCTGTATCCCTTTCCTCACAGTGGTCCTCTTCTGTAACCCTTTCCTCACAGTGGTCCTCTTCTTCTGTAACCCTTTCCTCACAGTGGTCCTCTTCTGTAACCCTTTCCTCACAGTGGTCCTCTTCTTCTGTAACCCTTTCCTCACAGTGGTCCTCTTCTTCTGTATCCCTTTCCTCACAGTGGTCCTCTTCTGTATCCCTTTCCTCACAGTGGTCCTCTTCTTCTGTAACCCTTTCCTCACAGTGGTCCTCTTCTGTAACCCTTTCCTCACAGTGGTCCTCTTCTTCTGTATCCCTTTCCTCACAGTGGTCCTCTTCTTCTGTAACCCTTTCCTCACAGTGGTCCTCTTCTGTAACCCTTTCCTCACAGTGGTCCTCTTCTGTAACCCTTTCCTCACAGTGGTCCTCTTCTTCTGTAACCCTTTCCTCACAGTGGTCCTCTTCTGTAACCCTTTCCTCACAGTGGTCCTCTTCTGTATCCCTTTCCTCACAGTGGTCCTCTTCTTCTGTATCCCTTTCCTCACAGTGGTCCTCTTCTTCTGTAACCCTTTCCTCACAGTGGTCCTCTTCTTCTGTATCCCTTTCCTCACAGTGGTCCTCTTCTTCTGTATCCCTTTCCTCACAGTGGTCCTCTTCTGTAACCCTTTCCTCACAGTGGTCCTCTTCTTCTGTAACCCTTTCCTCACAGTGGTCCTCTTCTGTAACCCTTTCCTCACAGTGGTCCTCTTCTGTAACCCTTTCCTCACAGTGGTCCTCTTCTTCTGTAACCCTTTCCTCACAGTGGTCCTCTTGTAACCCTTTCCTCACAGTGGTCCTCTTCTTCTGTATCCCTTTCCTCACAGTGGTCCTCTTCTGTAACCCTTTCCTCACAGTGGTCCTCTTCTGTAACCCTTTCCTCACAGTGGTCCTCTTCTTCTGTATCCCTTTCCTCACAGTGGTCCTCTTCTTCTGTAACCCTTTCCTCACAGTGGTCTTCTGTATCCCTTTCCTCACAGTGGTCCTCTTCTTCTGTATCCCTTTCCTCACAGTGGTCCTCTTCTGTAACCCTTTCCTCACAGTGGTCCTCTTCTTCTGTAACCCTTTCCTCACAGTGGTCCTCTTCTTCTGTAACCCTTTCCTCACAGTGGTCCTCTTCTGTAACCCTTTCCTCACAGTGGTCCTCTTGTAACCCTTTCCTCACAGTGGTCCTCTTCTGTAACCCTTTCCTCACAGTGGTCCTCTTCTTCTGTAACCCTTTCCTTCCCTTGCCTTAAGGGAGCCCACCTCGCTTTTTTTCTCTTTCTCTCCCTCTCTCTTTGGTTTGTATCCATTCGGCCCCATTCAGCCTACTGTTTTAAGACGTTTACCCCCATCCAGCTGTCAATATTTTCTTGGCGAGCGGTAGCGAGCCAGCATATACTGTATATATATATTTTTTGGCAGCAAGCTAAATTTGTACATTTTTCGATAGAAAATTTCTCCGGCGAAGCCGGATTTATCCATACAATGCTGGCTCGCTATCGCTCGCCAGAGAAAAAATCGACACCTAAATAGCACGAAAGGTCTAAATATTGACGAAGAAATGGGGCGAAAGGTCTTAAAATCGACTAACTAATGGGGCATACATCTTAACTTCTAAAAACTAATGGGGCTAAACATGAGGGAGAAAGTGGTCCAGAAAACCGGCCCATCTCGCCTTAACCCCTTCTGTACCGGCGACGTCCCTTTCTTATGGCTACTATTGGAGATTTTATTCAGTTTAAAAAGGGCCTCTAGCAATTAACAGGCTTCGAACTCTCTCACCTCACCCTTATTACCACAGATTAAGGGGAGATTTCCACTTGAGGGATCTTTTTCTTTACCCCTTTCTCCCTCATGTTTAGCCCCATTGTTTTTTTAGATTTTAAGACGTTCGCCCCATTAGTTTGGCGATTTTAAGAACTTTCCCCCCCATTTATGTCACTTTTAAGACCTTTCGTGCCATTTAGGTGTCGATTTTTTCCTGGCGAGCGATAGCGAGCCTGTAATTTAAGAGGAATCGGCCTTCGGCCGGGACATTTTTCTACCGAAAAATTTACAAATTTATCTTGAAAGGGGGTCAAGGGGGTGTAATTTCAAGCTTGATGGAAGTCTAGGAAACACACTAAAAACCTCCCCTTAACCTTCTTAAACTCTACATAATCCTCTAAATATCGCTAGAATAATATGATAAAGACGTTGGCGGTACGGAAAGGGTTATCTCTTTAAGGGGGGTGACCTGTTTTGGTTCTGTCCTTTTCTATCTTTCTCTGGCTTGTATCCATTTGGCCCCATTCAGCCTACTGTTTTAAGACGTTTATCCCCATCCAGGTGTCAATTTTTTACTGGTGAGCGGTAGCGAGCCAGCATATTTTTTATTTTTGTTTGACAGCAGGCTAAATTTGTAAATTTTTCGATAGAAAAATTTCTCCGGCGAAGCCGGATTTCTTCATAAAATGCTGGCTCGCTATCGCTCGCCAGGAAGAAATCGACACCTAGATGGGGATAAACATCTTAAAATAGTTGGCTGAATGGGGCCGAATGGATACAAGCCAGAGAAAGAGAGAAAAGGACAGAAATAACAAAAAGCAGGTCACCCCCCTTAATACTTTGTCTCTTCCTGGTCTCTCTGGTCTCGTAATACCATCCATTTCGGTCCATTTCCTCCAGCCCCAACTCTTTCCTCGCATGTCTAAGGGGGGATGGTCGTCTTTATTTGCTCATTTATATATTTGTTTTTACTATTTTTTGTTTAGTCTGTCCTCATGTCTAAATCTGTCCTCATATCTAAGTCTTTCCTCATGTCTTAAGTCTTTTTTCATATCTAAGTCTTTCCTCATATCTAAGTCTTTCCTCATGTCTAAGTCTTTCCTCATGTCTAAGTCTTTCCTCATATCTAAGTCTTTCCTCATATCTAAGTCTTTCCTCATATCTAAGTCTTTCCTCATGTCTAAATCTTTCCTCATATCTAAGTCTTTCCTCATATCTAAGTCTTTCCTCATATCTAAGTCTTTCCTCATGTCTAAATCTTTCCTCATATCTAAGTCTTTCCTCATATCTAAGTCTTTCCTCATATCTAAGTCTTTCCTCATGTCTAAATCTTTCCTCATATCTAAGTCTTTTCTCATGTCTAAGTCTTTCCTCATGTCTTAAGTCTTTTCTCATGTCTAAGTCTTTCCTCATTTCTAAATCTTTCCTCATGTCTAAGTCTTTCCTCATGTCTAAGTCTTTCCTCATATCTAAGTCTTTCCTCATATCTAAGTCTGTCCTCCTAAGTCTTTCCTCATGTCTAAGTCTTTCCTCATATCTAAGTCTTTCCTCATATCTAAGTCTGTCCTCATAAGTCTTTCCTCATGTCTAAGTCTTTATGTCTAAGTCTTTCCTCATGTCTAAGTCTTTCCTCATGTCTAAGTCTTTCCTCATGTCTAAGTCTTTCCTCATATCTAAGTCTTTCCTCATATCTAAGTCTTTCCTCATATCTAAGTCTTTCCTCATGTCTAAGTCTTTATGTCTAAGTCTTTCCTCATGTCTAAGTCTTTCCTCATGTCTAAGTCTTTCCTCATGTCTAAGTCTTTCCTCATATCCAAGTCTTTCCTCATATCTAAATCTTTCCTCATATCTAAGTCTGTCCTCATAAGTCTTTCCTCATGTCTAAGTCTGTCCTCATAAGTCTTTCCTCATGTCTAAGTCTGTCCTCATAAGTCTTTCCTCATAAGTCTTTCCTCATAAGTCTTTCCTCATGTCTAAGTCTTTCCTCATGTCTAAGTCTTTCCTCATGTCTAAGTCTTTCCTCATATCCAAGTCTTTCCTCATATCTAAGTCTGTCCTCATAAGTCTTTCCTCATGTCTAAGTCTGTCCTCATAAGTCTTTCCTCATAAGTCTTTCCTCATGTCTAAGTCTGTCCTCATAAGTCTTTCCTCATGTCTAAGTCTGTCCTCATTAGTCTTTCCTCATGTCTAAGTCTGTCCTCATTAGTCTTTCCTCATGTCTAAGTCTGTCCTCATTAGTCTTTCCTCATGTCTAAGTCTGTCCTCATAAGTCTTTCCTCATGTCTAAGTCTGTCCTCATAAGTCTTTCCTCACATGTTTAGTCCAATCACCATCTCATTCGTTCCCTGTCATCGGGCCCTATACCTTTCCTCAAAATGTTTCGTTCGCCTCTCAACCCCATTCGTTCACTTGCCTCATCTTGTAACCCTGCCTATCATTAGCCGATGTTTTACAGCTTGGGAAGGATGTGTGGGAATTATGAGGGTAATGATAATTTATATGGACCCTCTGACTTCCATATTATACCCTTCCTAATCCTAATTCTTGTCTCTCTGCTCTCGAAATATACCATCTCTTTTCTCACTTGTTTTCGTCCTCTTTTCTATCCCTTCCGTACCTTGTCTCATCCCCCTAATCCTTTTTCTCTTGAGGGGAGATGGGCCGGTTTTTTTTTTTTTTCCTTCTCCCTCATGTTTAGCCCCATTAGTTTTCAGATACTAAGATGTTTGGCCCAATAGTTTGTCGATTTTAAGACTTTCGCCCAATTTCTTTGTCAATATTAAGACCTTTCGTCTTATTTTGGTGTCGATTTTTTTCCTGGCGAACGACAGTGAGCCTGTACTTTTGAAAAAAAACCGGCCTTCGGCCGGGAAATTTGTCTACCTTAAAATGTACACATTAATCTACAAAGGGGGTCTAATGGATGTTTTTTTTTTAAAGATTGATGGAGGTCTAGGGAAGAAACTAGAAAAATAATGAATACATGAAAACTCGACCTAAAGGCTAACCATCCACCGCCTTAATACCACCTCTTTCCACACATATACTGTATTTTCCTCTCCTTTATCCATTTCGTTCCTTTGTCGCATCCCCTAACCCTTTCCTCGTCATATCGTTTCTCTCCTCACATGTTTCGTCTGTGTCTATACATATTTCGTTCCCTTGCCTCATTCCCTAACCCTTATATCTCTGCTCTCGAAATAGCATCCCTGTCATCGCGTGTTTCGTCTCTACCCTTACCGTTCCCTCACCTCATTCCCTAACCCTTTCCCCTCGTCCCCTAACCCTTTCCTCAGCCCTCCTCTCTCTTCTCATCCCTTAACTCTTTACCCTAGCCCTTTCCTCAGCCCCTAACTCTTCCCCCTAGCCCTTTCCTCAGCCCTCCTCTCTCTTCTCATCCCTTAACTCTTTACCCTAGCCCTTTCCTCAGCCCCTAACTCTTCCCCCTAGCCCTTTCCTCAGCCCTCCTCTCTCTTCTCATCCCTTAACCCTTCCCCCTAGCCCCTTCCTCAGCCCTCCTCTCTTCTCATCCCTTAACCCTTCCCCCTAGCCCTTTCCTCAGCCCTCCTCTCTCTTCTCATCCCTTAACCCTTCCCCCTAGCCCTTTCCTCAGCCCTCCTCTCTCTTCTCATCCCTTAACCCTTCCCCCTTACCCTTTCCTCAGCCCACCTCTCTCTCTCCCTTAACCCTTCCCCCTAGCCCTTTCCTCAGCCCTCCTCTCTCTTCTCATCCCTTAACCCTTCCCCCTAGCCCTTTCCTCAGCCCTCCTCTCTCTTCTCATCCCTTAACCCTTCCCCCTAGCCCTTTCCTCAGCCCTCCTCTCTCTTCTCATCCCTTAACCCTTCCCCCTAGCCCTTTCTCCTAGCCCTCCTATCTCTTCTCATCCCTTAACCCTTCCCCTAGCCCTTTCCTCAGCCCTCCTCTCTCTTCTCATCCCTTCCCCCTAGCTCTTTCCTCAGCCCTCCTCTCTCTTATCATCCCTTAACCCTTTCCTCTAACCCTTTCCTCAGCCCTCCTCTCTCTTATCATCCCTTAACCCTTTCCTCTAACCCTTTCCTCAGCCCTCCTCTCTCTTCTCATCCCTTCCCCCTTCCCCTTTCCTCATCCCTCCTCTCTCTTCTCATCCCTTAACCCTTCCCCCTAACCCTTTCATCAGCCCTCCTATCTCTCTCTTCTCCCCAGTGCGACCCCCACCTCACCCCCTAACCTTTTCCTCGTCATTCCATCCCTGTCATCGTGTGTTTCGTCTTCGTCTCTATCCCTTCGTTCTCTCTTCTCATCCCTTAACCCTTTCCTCTAACCCTTTCCTCAGCCCTCCTCTCTCTTATCATCCCTCAACCCTTTCCTCATCCCTTAACCCTTCCCCCTAGCTCTTTCCTCAGCCGTCCTCTCTCTCGACCCCGCACACATAAAGACGACCAACACGCCCCGACACTTTTGACACTTCGTTAGACCCTCCGGAATCGAAATGTTCGCCCGCTGTAAAATCTGCATATGTGTCGGGAGGGGGGCGAGAGGGGCGGGGGGCTGAGGGGAGAGGGCGCCTGTCAATACGCCTGACAGTTCGCTAGTCACAACGAAATCAAATTTGTAACTGAGTTGACAGGAGAGACAGGCGTGCGAGGGAACGCCCTGCTCTGATTTCTCAGCTTTTCATTTATGTGTATATATACAGAGCGTGCCTGGCGGTGTATGTGTGGGGCTGTGACCGTGTGTGCGTGTGTGTGTTTGTTTGTTTTGCGTGCATGCATAAATGGACTGATCACTGCTCGTATGTAAATATGAATCGGGTTTACTACAGTGAGAGAGCCACATTGTTGCCACACCACCACTAACACTACTACCACCATCACTACTACTACTACCACCATCACTACTACTACTACCACCATCACTACTACTGCCACCACCACCACTACTACTACCACTATCTCCACCACTACTACTACCACTACCCCCACCACCACCACTACCACTACTACTACTGCCATCCCCACCACCACTACCAACAACACCATCATCACTACTACTGCCACCACCACCACTAATACTTTAACCACCAACACCACCATCACTACTACTATTACTACCACCACCACCACCACTATCACCCCCACACCCACCAACACCACCACCACCACCAACACCACCAACACACAGATTTCACGGTAACAGCAAGAGAGACGGCAAGGGATGAATACAGCCAATTCCTTGTCACGGTTTGTGTTCAGTGATCGCTTCCAGGAACTCATACATTTATATATTGTGTTCAGTGATTGCAAAGGAAGGGCAGGAAAACCCCCATTGAGATGGAGAGACTGTGTAAGAAAGGCTTTGGATGATAGAGGAATGACTATAGATCAGGCAGGGGAAGTGGTGGTGGACAGGAGTGAATGGAGAATGCTTGTGAATAGTTGAGTGAACACGTGGTCATTTGGAGCAAGGGGTCGGGCGCAAGTTGGACTAGATAATAGTCCATCAGGCGCCTGGCCCGGGGAGACGATTAATATGAAGGGTGTGTCTGGAAGTGTGGTGGGAGGGCTTGTGGCTTTGGCTCCGCTGCATGTCTGCCTGCCGAGATCGGAACCTCTCCGGGTGGTCAGGGGCTGGGGGAGTGCTGGAGCGACCTTGGTAACCCTGGTCTCTGGGTCTTCTCCTGGGTGACCTGGATGTGTGAGAGTTTGTGTTTTTTATCTGTGTTTATTTTTTGTTTTATGTTGTTTTTGTGTTTTCCCTGTTCTTGCTCTGTCTTGAGTCGGCTACCCCCAAAATGGGGATTGGGCCTGAGCATATAGATAGATAGATAAATAGTGATACCAAACAAACACAAACAAAAACAAGAACCGCACAATATAAAGACAAAAGAACTTAGCAACATCAAATATGAAGACACGGAATAGAAATAAACAATGTGACGTCCATTTTTTCTGGACCCCTTCTCCCTCATGTTTAGCCCCATTAAGGGGGGTGACCTGCTTTTTGTTATTTCTGTCCTTTTCTCTCTTTCTCTGGCTTGTATCCATTCGGCCCCATTCAGCCAACTATTTTAAGACGTTTATCCCCATCTAGGTGTCGATTTCTTCCTGGCGAGCGATAGCGAGCCAGCATTATATGAAGAAATCCGGCTTCGCCGGAGACATTTTTCTATCGAAAAATGTACAAATTTAGCCTGCTGTCAAACAAAAATAAAAAATATGCTGGCTCGCTACCGCTCACCAGTAAAAAATTGACACCTGGATGGGGATAAACGTCTTAAAACAGTAGGCTGAATTGGGCCAAATGGATACAAGCCAGAGAAAGATAGAGAAGGACAGAACAAAAGCAGGTCACCCCTCTTAAAGTTGAGATTATACGACGTTCGCCTGTAATATGGGAGGAACTGGTCTGCGGCCTGAGTATTTTTCAACCAAAACATTTGCAATTTGATCTCGAGAGGATCGTTACATTAGCTGGATGGGGGTCGAGGGAGGAAACTAGAACAAGACTAACTAAATAAAACAATACAATAATAAACCAATAAATAAACCATAACCCCCCCCCCCCCCCCCCCCCTCCCCCCCCCCCCCCCCCTTAACCCCTTCTGTACCGGTGTCGTCCTTTTCATTGTATTCTGGACACAATTAGACGATTTTATTCAGATTAGGAAGAATTAATGGCAGCTAAAAGGATTAATTGCCGACTTGCGAGTTTCGTTCTATAAGGAAGTTGGAGTTGTAGACATCGATATTTAACAGAATTTACAGCTAAAATACGGTCGTAGTACATAATTATATAAATACATAAAACCCAATTCAACATACTTTTTATCCATCAGAAACCTACATTATTATTGCATTTCTGTTTGATATCGATGCCTACAGCTCCAACTTCCTTATAGCCTGAAACTCGCAAGTGGTCAATTGAGATGGTCTGTAGCCTTTTAATTGCTAGAGGTCCTCCCTAAGATGAATAATATTGTCCAACAGTGTTCAAAATACGATGAACAGGACGTCACCGGTACAGAATGGGTACAGACTTCGAACAAGCTTAAAATTACACCCACTTTCAAGATCAATTTGTAAATTTTTCAGTAAGAAAATTAGGCCGATTCCTCATAAATTACAGGCTCGCTATCGCTCGCCAGGAAAATATCGACATCTAAATGGCACGACATGTCTTAAAATATACAGATATGGGGCGAAATTTCTTAAAATCACCAAACTAATGGGGCGAACGTCATAAAATCTCAAAATCAATGGGGCTAAACATGAGGGAGAGAGGGGTCAAGAAAAAAAAATCCCTCAAGTGTAAATCTCCCTTAAAGACACAGGCTCCACAGATCAGATAGGGGGGTGGGGGTGGGGGTGGGGGGTAGATGGGGATGAAACTGAGGGTGAAACAAGTCAGCTCTGACGCACTTAGGGGTGGGGGAGAGAGAGAGCTGTCAGGAGGAGCTGTTGACATTAGCATTGAGATTTTAAAGACGTTCGCTCCATTAGCTTGGCGATTTTAAGACCTTTCGCCCCATTTCTTTGTCCATATTAAGACCTTTTGACCCATTTCTTTGTCAATAGTAAGGCCTTTCGTTCCTTTTACGTGTCGTTTATTTTCCTGGCGAGCAATAGAGAGCCTGTAACTCTAGGAGGAACTGCGGGACATTTATTCTACCGAAAAATTTACAAATGTATCTTGAAGGGAGGTATAGGGTGTGTTTCTTGAAGCTTGATGGAGGTCTACCGAGGTTACTATAAAAAAAAAAAAAAAAAAAAAAAAAAAAAAAAAAAAAAAACACTACCCCCCATAAACTCCCCAAAGAAGGTGACACGTGCCACCTATGACGCAGGAGGTTGGGGGGGGGGGGGGGGGGGGGCTGTCTGTCGGGCCTTTGTTAACCTGATCACCCCCCACCCTTCAACCACCCGGGGGAGAGGGGGGGTATTAATCATTGAAGGTATTGATTGATCCTGCCATTTTCCAGCCATATATTTAGAATTTGCCCTTAAGACTTAAAACAAAAACGCCTCCCCAGACCCCCTTCAAATCATAGCCATCACCGCAGAGTGCCATTTTAGCTAGATATGTACATTTGTCGCCTATATTTCAGGCTCGCTTGCGCTCGCCTAGAACATATCGACACTCATGGGGTGAAGCGTCTCATAATCTGGTAGGGAGAAATAATATCATAAGTTTAAGGCGTTAGTTTGATTGATACACACAGACTGCTTGCTAGGGGACAGGTCATTTTCAATCAATCTCAAAGTCAGCCCTCCAAAGAAAATGACAGCTATGACGCAGGAGGGAGGGAGGGAGGGAGGGAGGGTTAGCTGTCAGGAAGAGCTGTTGACAAGACGGGCTGTTGTTAATCTGATCACTCCCCCCCCCCCCCCCTCTCACCTTTCAACCGCTGGGTGAGGGAGGGAGTTATTAGGATTCGGTATATATTTGATAGGGTTGAAGGGGAGACGGGCTGTTTTTTTAGTCTATTAATTCATGTATTCATTTATTTATTTGTTTCCTCGCTAGACCTCCCTCAAACTTAGAAAAACACCTCCTCATGATAAATTTGTACATTTTTCGGTAGAAAAATGTCCCGGCTCAAGGCCGGTTCTTCTTATAATTACAGGCTCGCTATCGCTCGCCAGGAAAAGATCGACACCTAATTGGCACGATAGATCTTAAAATTGACAACGAAATGGAGCTAAAGATATTAAAATCGCCAAAGTAATGGGCCGAACGTCTTAAAATCTCAAAAACTAGTTGGGCTAAACATGAGGGAAAAGTAGATCCAGAAAAACTGCCTATCTCCCCTTAGTGACCCTGCCATATTCCAGCAATGTATTTATAGTTTGTCCTTTAGACTAAGAAAAATACCTCCCTAGACCCCTATTCGAATTACAAACCCATTCATATTACAAACACGTACCCCAGACCCCCTTTCAAGCTAAATATGTACATTTTTCGGTAGAAAAATGTCAGTTTCTCCTTAAATGCAGGCTCGCTATCGCTCGCCCAGAAAAAAAATATCGACACTTGAATGGGGTGAAGCGTCTCATAATCGCCAAACTAGTGAGGTGAAATAGTTAACATAAGGCAACGGAATATCTTAAACTAATGCTGTGGAAATATCTTAAACTCTCCAAAACAGGTGACAAATGACAGCTATGACGCAGTAGAGGGAGAGGGTTAGCTGTCAGGAAGAGCTATTGACAAGACGGGCTGTTGTTAAGGGGAGATATCCACTTGAGGGATTTTTTCTTGACCCCTTTCTCCCTCATGTTTAGCCTCATTGCTTTTGATATAAAATGTTTGCCCCATTAGTTTAGCGATTTTAAGAACTTTCACCCCATATTAAGACCTTTCGTGCCATTTAGGTGTCGATTTTATCCTGGCGAGCGATAGCGAGCCTGTAATTTAAGAGGAACCGGCCTTCGGCCGGGACATTTTTCTACCGAAAAATGTACAAATTTATCTTCAAAGGGACTCAAGGGGGTGTAATTTTAAGGTTGATGGAGGTCTAGGGAACAAACTAAATACCTCCCCTTAATATGATCACCTACCCTTCACACCGCGAGATTTATCAGCGCACATACAAAACTGGACAATGGCATGCACTGTCTCCTACATACAAATAGAAAAAAAAAAAAAAAAAAAAAAAAAAAAATATATATATATATATATATATACCGGTATATATATATATATATATATACAGTATATATACTGTATATATATACCCAAGTATATGAGATTCCTTTATTATTAAGTATATGTGCAGTTGTGTACCCATTTAATAAAAGGATAGAAAAGTATGTCGCCAAAGTAATGGGTCGAACATATATTCATAATGTGAAAACTAATGGGGCTTAATATGAGGGAGAAGGGGGCCAGAAAAATCAACCATAAATGTATTAATAATAATACAAAATATATAAATAAATAAATAAAATAATATATATATATATATATACAGTATATATACAGTATATAATATAAATAATAATAATAATAATAATAACAAAAATGGATAAATACATGAAGAATACAAGCCCCAAGCCAATTATGTACTTGTTTCTAATTAAAAACCTGTCACCTGTACGACCCATCAGCCTTGGTCTCACTCTTCCAACCAGTCCTCCCCCCCACCCCCTCCCCCCCTCTCATCTTTGCTTCATTTTTTTTTTTTTTTTTTTTCCTCCCTGATGGGCCGGTTTTCTGGACCACTTTCTCCCTCATGTTTAGCGCCACTAGTTTTGAGATTATAAGACGTTCGGCCCATTAGTTAGTCAATTTTAAGACCTTTCGCCCCATTTCTTCGTCAATATTTAGACCTTTCTTGCTATTTAGGTGTCGATTTTTTCCCCTGGCGAACGATAGTGAGCCTGTAATGTTGGAAGAACCGGCCTTCGGCCGGGAAATTTTTCTACCGAAAAATTTACAACTTAATCTAGAAGGGGGATCTAATGGATATTTTGTTTTGTATTTGATGGAGGTCCAGGGAGGAAACTAGACAAATAATGAATACATGCAAAAAGTGAACCATATCCCCTTAACCCTATCTGGTCCAATGTCTGAGGGGGGGGGGGGGGGGGCTATTGTTATATTGCGTTTAAGGGGAGGTATTTAGTTTGTTCCCTAGACCTCCATCAAGCTTAAAATTACACCCCCTTGAGTACCTTTCAAGATAAATTTGTACATTTTTCGGTAGAAAAATGTCCCGGCCGAAGGCCGATTCCTCTTAAATTACAGGCTCGCTATCGCTCGCCAGGATAAAATCGACACCTGAATTGCACGAAAGGTCTTAATATGGGGTGAAAGTTCTTAAAATCGCTAAACTAATGGGGCAAACGTTTTATAATATCAAAAGCAATGGGGCTAAACATGAGGGAGAAAGAGGTCAAGCAAAAAATCCCTCCAGTGGAGATCTCCCCTTAACCCCTTCTGTACCGGCGACGTCTTTCTTCTTTGATTCTAGCCACATTCGGACGATTTTATGCAGCTTAGGAAGGATGTATGGTAGGTAAAAGAATGAACTGAGGTAGCCTGCAGCCTTTTACTTGGCATGCATCCTTCCTAAGCTGAATAAAAACGTCCAATAGTTGCCAGAATAGAACGAAGACGAAGTAACCGGTACTTTAACCCTTTCGGTACCAGGGACGTCCTTTTCATCATATTCTGGCAACTATTAGATGATTTTCTTCAGCTTAGGAAGGATGTCGAGCAATAAATAAGGCTTCAAACTATGTCAACCAACCCTTTTAACTATCACAGATCCTTCCTAAGCTGCCTAATATCGTCTAAATATAGCTAGAAGAAGATATAGCACACGTCGCTGGTACTGAACGGGTTAAGGGTAACTTAGTGTTGATCATTTGGCTTGCTTTTGCCATTTTCGAGGCATGTATGTTAGTTTGTCCCCCCCCAAGGCTATCAAAATCCGCCTTCCCAGACTTCCTTCAAACCCCCTCCAAGCTAAAATGTTGCATTTGGTTTAAGGGGGGTGACCTGCTTTTTGTTATTTCTGTCCTTTTCTCTCTTTCTCTGGCTTGTAACCATTCGGCCCCATTCAGCCAACTATTTTAAGACGTTTATCCCCATCTAGGCGTCTATTTCTTCCTGGCGAGCGCTAGTGAGCCAGCATTATATGAAGAAATCCGGCTTCGCCGGAGAAATTTTTCTATCGAAAAATGTACAAATTTAGCCTGCTGTCTAACAAAAATTAAAAATATGCTGGCTCGCTACCGCTCACCAGTAAAAAATTGACACCTGGATGAGGATAAACGTCTTAAAACAGTAGGCTGAATTGGGCCAAATGGATACAAGCCAGAGAAAGATAGAAAAGGACAGCACAAAAACAGGTCACCCCCTTAACCCGTACTGTATCGGTGACATCCTTTGTATTATCATATTCTGGCAACGACTAGACGATTGTATTCAGCTTAGGAAGGACCTCTAGCAACAATAAAGGCTTCAAACTATCTCTAGCAACAATAAAGGCTTCAAACTATCTCTAGCAACAATAAAGGCTTCAAACTATCTCAACCAACCCCTTTAACTATCACAGATCCTTCCCAAGCTGCATAACATCGTCTAAATATAGCCAGAATATAATATAACACACGTCGCTGGTACTCAAAGGGTTAATGGAGAAACTTACCTGCCCGAAGGCCGATTTCTTCTAAGTTACAGGCTCGCTATCTCTCGACCAGAAAAAAACAACCGACACCTGAGTTTTTTGTTTTCCCCCATATGAGTGAGGGAGACAAAAGGCATGTAGCGAAGTGGGGTGAAGCGTCTGATTATCGCCAAACTAAAGGGGTGAAACGTAGCAATTATAGTCTGACAGCTTTACAATCTCGGTTATATCAGAATTCAGCCACCTTATGTAATCTACCTTCAGCCTGAACCCTAACCTCTGTAACTCAAAATGGGCTGGAGCAAATGGGCTGTACATTTGCCACACCTATTCCCTGGCTGCCCACCCACCCTTCCCAAATGGTCGAAATATTAGCTGGATTGCTCTAGTCGTTTGTGAGTTATAGAGGTTTATTGTTCAGGAATTTTGGCCTATTTACTTGGAATAGAGTATAGTTTTCGAGTCCAATGCGAAAAAAAACTAAAAATGTAACGCGAAAATAAAAACAATTGCTCTTCGAAAATTGCTGGAAAGAGCGCTCGTGTGACACTGGCTAAAATACTCTCTCTCTCTCTCTCTCTCTCTCTCTCTCTCTCTCTCTCTCTCTCTCTCTCTCTCTCTCTCTCTCTCTCTCTCTCTCTCTCTCTCTCTCTCTCTCTCTCTCTCTCTCTCTAACGTAGCAAATCATCAAAGGCATCGACAATATGAACTGTAGTAAGTACTTCACTATCGACCAATCTAATTACACGCGGGGAAACGGTTGCAAAATTATTGGTAAATCTTTTAACTCGCACGAATCTAAGAATTTCTTCTTCAATCGAGTTGTCAACTTGTGGAATGGGCTTCCCCGAAACGTTATAGACTGCATCACCGTTGATTCATTTAAACTCCGCCTAGACAAATATCTCGCATCAAACCCGCGACTGACTGCGTTTGTAAATGAATAACTTTATTTTATCCCCCCCTCAGTTACTAACCCATCTGTCCCCTACTAACTTCCTAATCCTGCCACGGACATTAGTTCCAGGGCAGTAATTCCCTTTCCAATGTTCCCTTACCCACTCTAAACCACTGTTTGGACACTTGATCCTCAGTGTTTTGGAGGACAAGCAACCTAGAAGGGTCACTGGATCTGTTGTTGCTTGATTTCCTTTGT
>CM064573.1:1761998-1777236 GCA_032716605.1 Paralithodes platypus
GCAACCTACCTTATAGCGGCGTCTGACGCAGACAGGTCGGCGCCCTTGTACCGTCTGATGCCGACTGGACGCCGCCCGAAGCCGCCCGCCTACCGTCCCAGTCCCGTCCATTTTCTTAACCTCACTTGCCGCCGACTCAGCTTATGAGAGTTGTGCATGTCGAACTTTTCCTGAAGCCCTTGATGACCTCTCCCGCCCTCTCCCTTGAGTTGGCGCCCACCCACGATGCGCGGCGGTTTAGGCAAAGACCTCGTTACCGTGGAGCGTCAGCACATAAATCGGCATAGTGTGACGGGGGCTTAAGGTCTGTGTAGCCAGGGTATCTATGTAAATCCATGCAAATCTCTCTCCATCCTAACCCCCCCCCCCCCCCCTTCCCTCTCTCTCTCTGCCCAATCGCTTATACACCCTCGGATCGTGCTGTTAATCTATTATCGGCCTCATTGTTTACGCCTGATTTAAGTTAATGCGGCGGTGAAATAGTTTGATGTCGGCTCGTCGCGTTTCCGGTCCGCCCGTCGCGTTTCCGGTCCCCCGTCCCCCGTAAATGAATGTAATAAAATAGAGAGGAATTAACGGCCCTCATGATTTTTAATAAGTCAACAGCAGAGGAAATTTACGTGTGGGGGTGGGAGGGGTTGGAGAGAGAGAGGGGGGGGGGACGGAGAGAGAGAGAGAGAGAGAGAGAGGATGTAATAATAAGATCTTGGAGTAGAAAACAATATATATAATGTCGACCATGGGTAAAAAAAATATGAAATTTTTGGTTTTATATTGCATTCTGCGGTATTTCTTCATTAAGAGTTTGGAGAATATAAATGAGGAAGATAGTGGAGGGAGGTAGTAGAGGTGAGGAGAAGGGCAAAGTTGAAGGAGGAGAGGGAAGAGGAGGAGGAGGAGGAGGTGTAGGAAAAGGAGGAAGAGGAAGTGAAGGAGTAGGTGGAGGCCCCCCTCGGCCCAAATATTGTTAAATAGTGTAGCACCATGGCTCGGCATGTGTGTGTGTTACTCAGTTACTCAGTTACTTGTTCGTCAAGGGGAATCCACGCAATGCGAGCTAAGCTCATTATTATCGCGCCTCCTTAACTGGGAATGTATTGCGTGAAATGCATGTTAAGTGTTTTATGTACTGTTGGAATGGCTGTGGATGTGTGTGTAGTCTGTATTTTAGCCAATTGGCGACATCGGAAACGAAGGCTTAGGGTGGATCTGTATGGTACCATTCTCACTATAGACGGTACCGTCTCGCCCGAAGGCTTAGGTAGCCATCAGCTTAGGTGAACCATATGATACCCATCTCGCCTTGTACCATTTTTGCCAACCCCAGATGGGACGTCACAACGTCGTCCACTTATTCCAGGTACCTATTTACAGCTAGGTGAACTGAGGCTAACACATGAAAGGAGACAAGCCCAATTTGTCTCCGCCCGGCCGGGAATTGAACCCCCGACCCCTCGTGTGTGAGACGAGAGCTCTACCTACTAGACTACGGGCTGTGTGTGTGTGTGTGTGTGTGTGTGTGTGTGTGTGTGTGTGTGTGTGTGGTGAGCTGGTTTATGACTCATCCATCCAGGTTGTATTAGGGGGAGAGCAATGGATTAATTGTATTTACTATTTTTCGTGGGTATTTTATTATTATTGTTATTATTTTGTTATTTTATTTTATTTTATTTATTTATTTTTGTTGCGGGGGGGGGGGTTGTATATATTAATTTATATACAGTATTTATTTTATGTAGTATTTCTTTGTTGTATATATATATATATATAATATATATAAATATATATATATCTATCTATATATATATATATATATATTATATTATATATATATATTATAGAGAGAGAGAGAGAGAGAGAGAACACACACACACACACACACACACACACACACACACACACACACACACACACACACAGCAATAATGCCTCGACAAAAATATCGCAAACGCAAATAATGTATCCGCAAACCAAGCTCCGAGGATCGAGGCCCAATATACAGTATATATATACGAGTGACGATTATAAAGCCTATAGCATATATATCGTATAGGAATATATTATAATGGACTGTGAGCTGGGCCGTCATATAGCGGGTCATATAAGTCAACTGGGGAGAGCATATACTGGTGATAGATAGATAGATTTATTTGTTATTATTATTATTATTATTATTATTATTATTATATATATATATATAGACCTCCATCAAGCTTATAAAAACACCCCCTAGACCCCCTTTCAAGATTAATGTGTACATTTTTCGGTTGCAAATTTTGCCGGCCGAAGGCCGGGTTGTCATTCTAAAAACTTAGAGAGGCGCGCTGTTCGCTCGCCAGGAAAAAAAAAAAAAATAAAAAGACAACAGCGCCTAAAAGGGCACGAAAGGTCTTAATATTGACAATGAAATGAGGCGAAAGGTTTCTTAATCGCCAAACTAAGGGAACGAACGTCTTAAAACCTGAAAACTTATATGGTAAACATGAGAATATATAGTATATAGGAGTGAAGATTATAAAACCGCGATAGATATAGTATTCTATCTTTCTGTCTATCTATATTATCTGTTTCTGTTTGGTGTGAGCTGGGCCTTGATATAAGTAACACCCCGGGATTCGAACTCGGGACACCACACCCAGAACGTAAGCATCTAAACCATTACACCACCAACCTTGATATAGCGGGACATATAAGTCAGCTGGGGGGAGAGCATATACCGGCGATAGATATATGGTATGTTACGAGTTCGAATCCCGGGAGGACCATATGCTTTCATTAGTTTATTCAAGTGCATTGTGGTTTGTAATTGATGATTAATGTTAAGAACGGGGTGTTACTTAATACCCAACTGTATATATGCTATCTATCTATCTATATATTTCTCTCTTGCTATATCTATCTATCTTCTGTGTTTCTGTTTATATCTATCTATCTATCTATCTATTTATATTTATTCTTTATATCTATACTGTCTTTTATCTATCTATCTATCTATCTATCTATCTATTTCTCTCTCGTTATCTGTTGATCTATCTATCTTCTGTGTATCTGTTTATATTTTATGATAATATATAATATGTAGATATAATGTCTCTGGACTGGAGTAATGGCTTGTGTTTAAAGATCTGTATTTGGTCACCCAGGTTCGAATCCCGGGACGATCACATGCTCTCATAGGTGTTTGGTGTTTGGAGTGGAATTAATATATATTAGTCTATCTATCTATTTATCTATATATAACTATCTATTCTACTCAACTAACTCTAACTCTAACTAACTCTCTTATTATTGCTGTCACGTACTCACACACACACTCTCTCTCTCTCTCTCTCTCTCTCTCTCTCCAATAAACAACACACAAACAGGTTAAGCATCAGTAGTATATAATAATAATTCTCAACTTCGTTCTTAACTATAAATTTCCCAGCAGAAAGAACTTTTTTTAACTATTCTGCTGGGGAATTTTTTGCCCAACATGAATTTCATTGACGACCACGACAACGGTCGAGGGACGGGAGAGGGAGGATGGGGTGGGAGAGAGAGGGTGGGTGGGGAGAGGCTTCTGGTTTGCTAATCCTGCCTTCCACTTTGTAGAAGCCAATTTCTATTTTAGGATTTAAGTCCGGTCTACCTAGTAAGGACCGCCAAGGCTGGGTAGGTCTGTTGTATCTATGTAAATCTCTCCACACTATGATTAATAAACATTTAGGCCTCTATAACACTGACTTCCATTATGTGCTTGTAACTTTTATTGAAATGTAGTAGGAGTTTTGGGGGAGTCCCCCCACCCCCACCCCCCCCCCCCTAACCACCACCGATTCCCCAAAACCAAACTAAAAAACCTCTAGCTTTAACTCTCTCTCTCTCTCTCTCTCTCTCTCTCTGTATCTATCTATCTATCTATTTATCTATCAATTCTCTCCTGACCACCTCGCATGGATCATAAGGTCTGTGCGCCCAGTTTGTCTATATAAATCTAAGCAAATATCTCCCTTCTTTCCTTTCTCATTCCCCCCTCCCCCCTTCCTTCTCCTTCCTCCCTCCTCCTCCTTCATTAACCCTTCCCTTTTTCCTTCCCTACTCCCACCTACCTCCTCCTTCCATCCTCCTCCACTCACCCTCCCTCCCTTCCTTCCTTCTTCCGTCCTTCCTTCCTCTTCTTTTCCCTCCCTCCCTCCCTACCCTCTCCCTTCCCCCATTCCCACCTCCCTCCCTCACACCCTCCCCTCCCCTTCTTCCTTCCTTCTTTCCTATCCTTCCCACCTCCCTCCCTTTATTAAACATTCCCACATTCACAACCCCTCACTCCCTTCCTAACCTCCCTTACCTACACCCCCTCCCCCCCCCCCCCCTACCACCCTCCCTCCTTTCCACACTCCTCCCCACCCTCCTCTCCCTCCCACACTCCCTCCATTTCCTTCCACCTCCCCTCCTTCCTCCCACCTCCCTCCTCTCTCCCTTTCCACCCTCCCCCCCTCCTCCCTCATCCCACTTTCAATCCCACAGCCCGCCGCACTCCTTCACCCTCCCTCCCACCTCTCTCCCTCCCACCTCCCTCCCTTCCTTCCCACCTCCCCCTTCCTTCCCACCTCCCTCCCTCTCTCCTTCCACCCTCCCTCCCTCCCTCCCTCCCTCTCCAACACCCGGTTAAAATATCCATTAATAAATACAAACACACACATTTAATTTCATCGTATTTATGGCCGCGACCCCCATTACTGCCGAGGATGTAGGGGATGTTCAAACCGACCGGGAATATATGGACTCGTTAGCCGTCTTTGGAATTTACACCCACGGAATGGAGGGAGAATTACATTACATCGAGTTACGTATATACACAGACTGCACAGACATTGCGGTCCCCCTACTAGGTGGTCCGGCCTTAATACTACTAGACAGGGACAGTTTATAGTGGAAGAATAGGGCAGTAAAGTAGAGGCAGGCTCCGACTCTCACCCGTCCCCGTCCATCCCTCCCGGCTAAAGAGCCTACCCCCCGGAAATAGGAGAAGTACAAAGGAGTACAAAGGAAATCCAAGCAACAACAGGTTCTAGTGACCCTTCTAGGTTGCTTGTCCTCCCAAAAACACTGAGGAAGCAAGTGTCCAAAACCAGTGGTTTTTAGAGTGGGTAAGGGAACATTGGAAAGGGAACTACTGCCCTGCCACTAACGTGGCAGCAGGACTAGGAAGTTAGTAGGGGAAATATGGGTTTGTAACTGAGGGGAGGATAAAGTTATTCATTTACAAACGCAGTCAGTCGCGGTGGTTTGATGCCGAGGATATTTGTCTAGGCGGAATTTAAATGAATCACCGGGCTCCTGATGCGGTCTTATAACGTCTCGGGGAAGCCCATTCCACCAAGTTTGACAACTCGGATTGAAGAAGAAATTCTTAGCATTCGTGCGAGTTAAAAGATTTACACAATAATTTTGCAACCGTTTCCCCGCGTGTAATTAGATTGGTCGATAGTGAAGTACTTACTACAGTTTCATATTGTCGATGCCTTTGATGATTTTGAACACTTGAATTAAGTCGCCTCTTAATCTGCCATGGGTTAAAGGAAATAGATTTAATTCTCTAAGACGCTCTTCGTATGGTTTTGTTACTTTAGGCTAGGTTATCATTTTGGTAACTCTACGTTGAACTCGTGTCTAGCTTGTTTATATCTTTTTTTTTTTTGGGTAATAAGGGCACCAAGGATGGAACGCAGTATTCCAGAAGAGGGCGGGACTAATGAATTGTAAAGGGTTAGGATAACTTCTTTGGAGTTTATGCTCAAATGACATGGCCTATAAAGCCAAATTCCCATTTGTTTCGACTTCTTAACAACTTCTGAACATTGTTGACTCGGTTTTAGGTTACTCGATATTGTTAATCCCAGAATCAGTTTCTCTGTTTACATTCTTAAGCTGAGTGCCATGTAATCGAATAGTTTGCTTTCTCATTTAGGTATCCGACATGTAGTACTTTACATTTATCCGCATTGAAACTTCATTTGCCAAATTTGGGGACCAACAACATGACAATTTATTCTAGATTGTGTTGCATATCGTCAACTTGTTCTTTGAGTGTACGCTATTTGCAATTTTTGTATCGTCAGCACAATTTGAGACTGTGCATCTGAGCCCCTCATCTAAGTCGATGATGGTAAATTAGAAAGAGAATTGGTACTAGTACCGATCCCTGGGGTACAACACACGATACTTACATTGGTCCATTTAGATGCCTTACCGTTTATGACTACCCTTTGGCTTTTCGTGTGCTGAGCACAAATTTTCTATCCATTTCAACAACACCGTCTTGTATTCCATGCGCTTTTAGTTTTAGCAGTAAACGTTTGTGGGGAACTTTGTCAAAATGCCTTTTGAAAATCAAGGTATATAATATCTACAGCTTTACTCTCATCGTAGAGGTTGAGGATATCGTGGAAGAAGTCTAACGAGGTTAGTTAACACAGGAACGTTTTTTACGCGAAAGCCGTTGTTGAGTATCTTTAAGTATGTTATTTTCCTCTAAGTGATTTACGAGTCTGGTCTCGTATGACCGTTTCATAGCATTTTACATACAACTGAGGTTAAGCTAATTGGGACGATAGTACTGGGTAGGGATTTGGCTGCCTTTTTTGAATATCGGAGTGTTACGTTGGCTAGCTTCCCACTGATCCAGGGCATAGTTCCAGACTGCAAGGATTTATTGAATAGTAATGTCAGTGGTTGGACGAGCTCCATTCTTAGCTTCCTTTAGAACTCTAGGCGAGATTGTATCAGGTCCTGGCGTTTTATTACCTTGAGTTTATCCTAAACAATTCATAAATACTTCTATCTCTGTTAACGGTGATAGTGCTTAGAACAATCTGAATTATCCAATCTGAAATCGGGCGGATGGTGTAGGGATATCACTGAGGTCTTCTGTTTGTAAAAACTGACTGCAAAGAAGGTATGGAGGGCATTACTCCTTTGTACTTCGTCTTTGGTCGTATTCTCCTTGTTCATCGATCTAAAGGTCCAAAAGGTTGAACGTAAAATCTACTTTTTCTTTATGACAGTATAACTATAGAATTCTTTCGGGTTGTTTTTACTTTGATTCGCACTATGTAACTCTACCAGGTCTTCTTTACTTTGCTTAGATTAACTTTTTGGCTATTGCGTCGTTTTAGCTCTACAAATTTTCACCCAGTTCTTCGTCATTTTGTGATGGATGTTAATCTATCAATTAGCAAATTTTTTAGCAAAGCAGGCAGTTTGAAATATCTTTATTCCACCATTTGGGCTTTATTACATTATGGTCTGGACGCCGTATTTTCGATTGGTATGCAGTCTGGCACTGCTTTTAAGGTAAATGGTGTCGAATAAACTTCCAAGATTGTATTTATGTCGTTATTGTTAATTTAAAAAGCTCCAAGTCAGTTTCTTTAAAAATAGCTCTAAGTTTATATGGAAGTTTTGCCTTTCTTGAAATTATTAGGGACTTTTTCGATGTACTATTTGGTTCGTTACTAGTAAACTTTAAAGTGAAAGTTATCGTACTGATGGGTCGCTGTTACTGAATTAATCACCAACATTCAAATTCTCTATCAATTCTTCTGTTGTTGCAAAAGAGTACAATGTCCAAGACACGTTTTCATTAAACCACGGGTCGGCATTCGAACAAAATTGATCAACAGCGAACTTTCTTTGCAAGTTCGTATACAAGTCCATGTCCGGAGTGTGAAGTAAGAGTATCGACCCACTTGGTCACAGGTAAATTAAAGTCGCCAAAAA
Source organism: Paralithodes platypus (assembly GCA_032716605.1). Lineage (NCBI taxonomy): Eukaryota > Metazoa > Arthropoda > Malacostraca > Decapoda > Lithodidae > Paralithodes > Paralithodes platypus. Next base: position 1,769,760 of record CM064573.1, read on the forward strand.
ATTACGGTATCTTGTATGACGGTACTTACATCTGCAATTTGTTCGTAAAATTTCTCGGTCAGTTTGCACCATTGATGATGAGCTGGAGGTCTGTATATATACGACAAGTATTATTTTGTGTACCTTTATTATTCTTTATTAGCACAAAAGATGTGTCGACAGTTCAACAATTGACGGTTTTGAACGGGAGGGTCGGGTTAAGAGCTTTCTTTGATATAAATAAAAACGCCACCTCTTTTGGCATTTTTATTTATTCGGACCGTTCTCAAACATTACAGACACACGGGAAGTGAATACCTCTGCTAAAAAAGTCTTCTATCTTGTGTTATTGAGCCAAGATTCTGTTATACCAATCAACATCATAATTTTCGGTAACACACTAGTTCCTCTAAATCTGAAAATTTATTGCGTATGCTACGAGCGTTTGCATAGAAAACATTCAAAGTTTTACCTTATGGGTCAGGAAATGCCCACAAGGAAAGTTTTCATATATATTATAGGAAGCAATTAGTTTGAAAAGGAAATTACACATGCCTACTGATTAATTCATATTAATCCAATCTTCACCAGATGATCGTCTAGCCTTTTCTTAAAACGTATCAATAGAATTACTGTCGACCACCTCCCTTCGCAAACTATTCCACTCTTTAACCACATTGTATGTGAAGAAATGTTGTGTCACATCTATTGATGCCTTTTTTCTAATTAATTTCATTCCATTACCTCGGGTTGCAGCATTATTATTAATAGTGAACAGTGCACTGATATCTACTCTGTCAAATCCATGAAGTATCTTAAAATACTCGATAAGTTGGCCTCGCAACCTCCTTTTCTTTAGCGAGAACAAATTTAATTTCTTTAATCTTTCCGGACTTAATGCTAAAAGAGAGAGAGTGAGTGAGTGTAAGAGAGAGAGAGAATTTACGTAAACCCTTGTCAGAAGTAAGAGACAAAAAGGCCCCATATAAGGTCAACCTATGATCTCAATAACCATTGATGTAAGAAAACATGAATGGTCTCCTCATATGATTGCACTAGTTTTGTAGTGCTATTATTTACCTGTCAATTAATAATTCAGTCACATTTTTTTTTTTTTTTTTTTTTTTTTTTTCTCATGAGCACATATACAGGACTTGGGGCAATCAAATGAGGAAACTAAAATTAACACCAGGACGGGACGATACTGTTGTTACAGTTAGAATAATGGCTCTTGGAGCAGCTATGTATTGCCTTACCAGTGGTTGTCCCTTATTATTATTATTCTATTATTTTATTATTTTTATTAGAAATACCACAGGAACGAAAATTCCTGGGGATGCGAAACTTCCACACCACAACGAGGATCCCTCTGGCTTTCTACCACCTCCCTCCAACATGTTACACGTCTCGGTAATCAACAAGTCTTCTAATATTACAAATCACATTGTCCTTACCCCCTGACATTCTTGAAAATACCCACTAAGTAATATTCAAATTAGATACCCAACCATGCAGGGAAACTCTAATACGTTCGTTTTTGTGTATGGGTACGAGGCGATTGCTCAAGACCACCTTAGCTCCCAAGTGCCACAACGAACCGGATTCATGATTATGTCCGCCTGTATTAAATTGATGTTGATTTATACCAGGGGCCTAATTTTTGTAATAATTGTATTCAGCTAACTATGATCTCAATAATCATTGATGGAATTGAAAAATATGAATAGTCTTCCTCACTACCGCTTATTGCACCTAGTTCTGTAGTGCTAATTATGTACAACCTGTCAATTAAATTAATTTCCCCAGTCACTACTAGCTTGCATTGCTTTTTTTTTTTTTTGTTTTTTTTATACAGACCATGTGACAATTAAATGAGGAAACTAATTAATAAAAACACATCTGACTAATGCCAACCTGACGTCTTATATAACACAACATATCGAATGTAACCAGACCGGACCCACATGCTGGTTCGTTTCAGTGGAATAATGGCTCTTTGACGCAGTTATGTATCGCCTTATAGTGCGTTGTCCCCTCACAGGATTAGGGGGAGCGCCTCCCCGCTGCCTCACAATAAACTCGCCCACCCTCGGGGGCAAAATCCAACAGCAAACCATTCTCAAATTCTCCTCTCTCTTCTCTCTCTATCCTCTCTCCTCTCTCTCTCTACCTCTCTCTCCTCTTCTCCTCTCTCCCTCTCTCTCTCCTCTCTCTCTATATCTCTCTAGCTCTATCTCTCCTATCTATCCTCTCTCCTCTCTCCTCTCTATCACTCTCTCTCTCTCTCTCTCTCTCTCTCTCTCTCTCTCCTTCTATCTACTCTTCTCTCCTCTCTTTCTTCTCTCCTCTCTTCTCTCTCTCTCTACTCAGCTACACTCTCTGAATTGGCTTGGTTCTCTACTTCTACCAAACCTATTGTTTTTGGTCGAGTTTCAATTATTATGTTTATGATTTCCAAGTTAGTTCATAAAAGGTTATAAGTTCGATGTATAGTGACAGTGTTGTCAGAACCAATTTTACTATTCCTAGAGCTGAACATTTACGATCCATCCATTTTACCCCACGAGATATGGTGGTATGCCTGAACAGAGTGAGCTGTGCATGTTTACCGGTCTAGGAAGGTAAGGTCTTCCTAAAGAATTCATGGTAATCTCTACCTAGTGTCAGAGGGCAATAGCAAGCTAAACCAATATTTTCCAAAAAAACTTGGGAAAAAGGGGGGGTTGGGGAGAGAGTAGTAGTAGTTTAGAAGGACACACAGGAATATCGACTGTATATATTACCAATCACTAGAAGATGAATAGAGTATGAAGCTGTTACAAACCCGGTTGCCCGTTGTTCTAAATGTCATCAATAATGCTTGACCACTAAAGTTGCTCAATGCAGTGAAAATTATATGTAATTGTTTTATCTATTTGATTCACCAGACATAAAAAAAAAATTAAACCATTATCAATATGCACTCGTTTGGGCCAGTATGCATCGTGGCCAGATTTACCGTGTCGTTTATACAACTTGAAGTAATTTACATCCTGCGAAAATAAAGCAACATCACTGTAAGTTTGCAGTCAACCACAAAAGGTTCATATGGCTGTTCGAACTTCTGTTTCATTTGAGTGGAGTGTGTTCGTTTGTGCGTTCCCAAGTTTACCCGTCGTTCAGAAAGACTCTACCTAATTTTATTGTTAGCATCGATGGGGGAAGGGAGTGAGGAAGTGAGGAAGTACATGAAAGAGGGCGGTGCTGGTTGGGGGGAGGGGCGTCGACTGACTGGGGACTGGGGAAGGAGGTGCATGGGGGACGGTTCGTTCGGTGGCACCCTTCGGGGATCACGGCGTCAGGCAATAGATAGATAGATAGATAGATCGAGGGGGGCTTACTTTTAGGGATTGAGACTGTACAGCACAAATTCCATCCCAATAATATCTTCCCATTGGACGATATTGGGATCTGCGAAACGGGTCAATTGGAATTACCAGTCCAGCCGTGGCCAGAAAGACACTCTGCACCACCTCCCCTATACTGTCTATATATAAAAAGGTGACAGCGTCAGTTGAACCAGTGCTAACTCAAACCAGAATGGCCACTTCAAACAGTGGCCCATTTTACCCAGTAGGTTAGGTTAGGTTACGTTACTGGTTATAATGGTCACTGGTTAAAGTGGCACTGGTTCAACGACAATGGGAATCTATATAAAACTGATATATCTATATATATTTAATACTATATATACGTATTATATATAATTATATTATATATGATAGTATACTATATATATATATCTATCATATATATCTCATATAAATGCAATAATCGACCACCAACCCAACACACCAAATTTCTCCAACCCCCAACCCTTCCCCCTTAACCCCTTGAGGATTATGATACGGATTAACAGCTTATTATCGCTCTCAGTTGACGATTTTATACAGCTTTGAAAGGATGTGTAAGAGTTAAAATGGTAAATAATAATATATCCGTCTCTGCTGCCTGCCTAAGTGTAGCTTATTTGGACAGAGACAAGGTACAGGAGGTGAAGCAGAAGATAGTAGTAGTGACAGTGGTATGGCTTAGGTTATTATTATTGTTATTATTATTTTATTTTTTTCGTTACTTATTTTACTTTTTTTTTTTTTTTTTTTTTTTTTTTTTGCTATACACCGTTCCATATATGTAGGCCAAAACTCTTGAACATTAAGGGGAGACAGACCGTTTTCCTGGACCCCCTTCTCCCTAATGTATAGCCCCCACTACTTTTGAGATTATAAGACGTTCGGCCCATTAGTTTGGCGATTTTAACACCTTTCGCCCCATTTCGTTGTCAATTTTAAGACCTTTCGTGCCATTTAGGTGTCGATTATTTCCTGGCGAGCGAAAGCGAGCCTGCTATACTAAGACGAACCGGCCTTTGGGCGGGACATTTTTCTACCGAAAAATATACAAATTTATCTTGAAGGGGGGTCTAGGGGGTTTTGTTTTCTAAGCTGATGGAGGTCCTACGGGAGGAAGGAAACTAAACAAATATATGAATACATGAATTAATAGACCAAACAAACGGTCAGTCTCCCCTTCAGCTCTATTGCTCACAAACGACTAGAGTAATCGAGCTACCTTGTCTACCATGTGGGAAGAGTCAGCCAGGGAATAAGTGTACATAGCCCATTTGCTCTAGCCCCTTTTGAGTTACAGAGGGTAAGGTTCACGATTTCTGGCCTACCTATACATTTTGGAATGGTGTTAAAACTCTAAAATCGTCTAATGATAGCCAGAATAAACTGCCTAAGTGCGTTTTTTTTTATTCAGATTAGGAAGGGTATAATTATGGAAGTCAGAGGGTTAATTGAGATATAGTCTGTACCGTGATCATTCCCACAGATCCTTCCTAAACTGTCTAAAGTCTTCTAATGAGAGGTATAATAATATTTATGGGTAAGAGAGAGAGAGAGAGAGAGAGAGAGAGACGGACGGGGGGGGGGGGAATGACAGCTCAAATAACCGTCTTTTAATTAAGAAAGACAAAACCCGATTAAAGAGCCAGCCCTTTAGACTGGTGTAGCTGGATTCTTCACCGATCCAATTAACCCCCTCACCACCATGACGTCTGTTTACCTTTCAGTCGGGCTAAAGTGATGCCGGTATCACACGAGCGCTTTTTCCCTCAACATTTACACTCAACATTGATCTGGCAGCTTATGAGGTAAACTTTTAAGATAGTTTGGTCAGTCACCTAAATTCATCTACCATCAGTCTAGTTATCGATACCAGTGCAAAATATGCCAGATATGTTGCCAGAAAAATGTTGATCATCAAGTGGTGACTATAAAAGCTCTCGTATGATACCGGCTATAGACGATGGTATCCAGTTTCAAAAGGACCTATATTATTCAAAGGATTTATTGAGATCGTATTAACCCTTTTGAGTCCTAGAGGTAGATTATAAGTTGGAGCGAATCGTCTTATGGTAACCAGAATAAGATTATAATTACGTCATCGTGCTGAAGGGGGTAGTGGTTATTTTTTGGCCTACTTATTTATAGATTTATATATTATATAGTGACCTGGCTAGACCTCCATCAAGCTTAAAAGTACATCCCCTAGACCCGCCTTCGAGATAATATGTACGTTTTTCGGCATAAAAGTGTCCCGGATGAAGGCCGGTTCCCCCTAAATTGTCGCTCGCCAGGAAATAATCGTCACCTATATGGCACGAAAGGTTTTAAAATTGACAAAGAAATGGGGCGAAAAGTCTTGAAATCACCATACTAATGAGCGAACTTCTTAAAATATCAAAAGTAATGGCCTCTACATGAGGGAGATGGGGGGGCCAGACAAAAATAACCCTTAAGCAGCCTTGGAGTTTGAGACGGAAATATTTAAAAAAATTACACTGGCATATTTTGATTTTTACAATTTCTATGGATATAATTACGTCAGATAATTTGGGTTTGTTCGTTGTTGTATGTTGGTTTTGTGTTTTCCCTGTTCTTGCTCTGTCTTGAGTCGGCCACCCCCAAGAAAAATAAAAAATAATAAAATAGAATAAAATAGAAAATAAAAATAAAAATAGGAAAAATGGGGATTGGGCCTGAGCATATAGATAGATAGATAGATAGATAAATAGATATAATTTGGGTTCTTAGATGGTTTTTGGATGCGATAAAGGGAAATACCAATAGTTTTTAGAGTATGAATAATTAGGGATACAAAATTAACCGCTTTAGACAGATTGACAAAAAAAAAATATTATACATTTTCTGAATATCACCAATTAATCACACTCTATACATATTTGTGTTTTAGTTTATGACATCCAAATCCTTATTATAATATACATATTTAAAATTCCAACTTAAGGGGAGGTTTTTAGTTTGGTCTCTAGATATCCATCAAGCTTAAGATTGCACCCCCTTGAGCCCCTTTCAAGATAAATTTGTACATTTTTCGGTAGAAAAATGTCTTCGGCTGAAAGCAGGTTCCTCTTAAAGTACAGGTCCGCTAGTCGCTCGCCAGCAGGCATAAAATCGACACCTAAATTGGCACCGAAAGGTCTTAAAATTGACAGAAATGGGTTGAAAGTTCTTAAAATCATCAAAATAATGGGGCGAACGTCTTAAAATTAGAAAAGCAATGGGCCTAACATGAGGGAGAAAGGAGTCAAGAAAAAACTCCCTCAAGTGGAAATCTCCCCTTAATTGCTCTCTAAAAAAAATATGCTAATTTCACGTCATTACCCATACAGGCTAAACCAATGAGTCTCTATAATATAGATGAGAGAGAGGAAATAGCGCAAAGAGTACTCGAAAAGTATTAGCGCTAATCTCGCTAATTAATAACCAGAATATCTAAACAAAATATATTCTGAAAAGTATACATTCTAATCTCCCGTTATTAAATCCAAAAACAAAATCTAATTATATAAGCCTAAACATACTCCCGATGTGTAAAAAATGCAAAAATAATTAAAGTTTTTAAATCCATTAAAGAATAAACAAAAAAAATATATATATGCCGGTACTCTAAAAAGTATTCTTTATAATCTCACGCTAATTATTAAAAACAAAAATATCTAAAAATTTATATTCTTAAAAGCATAATTCTAATCTCCCTGTATTAAATCCATACACAAATAATCTAAAACCCCCAAAATACTCTCAACGTGTAAAAATGTAAAAATTCCGGCCACCAACTCAGGCAGCTCCGGCAGCCCACAACTCCCCTCGGGCCAGGGTTACCCCATACAGTCCGCTAGATATAGCAAATGTAACTCCAAGAACCGCTAGAAATAATACAAAACTCAATTAAATATCACTCTAAAACGGCTCAAGTTTCCAGAATATCGCTAGAATGCTTGTTGCTAGATGTACAAATGTGTCGCTAGATCGAAGTAAATACCTCTAGATCTAGCGGGAAAGAGTCACCAAATAAAGTCCGCTAGATAGCAAATAAAAGCCCAAGAACGCTAGAAATAATGCCACACTCTCGTAAACACCACTCTAAA
>CM064573.1:1777336-1779836 GCA_032716605.1 Paralithodes platypus
AATAAGGCGTAACGGTGATCCAGACGTGTGTTCCTCATGTTGTTCTCACAAAAATACTGTGCTTCCGTGCATTGACTCCTTGCCTAGCAAACTCACATTTCGTACTCTTGTCTATCCTATAACGTCTTCCTTCATGCTAGGAAGTTTGTCAATCATTCATTTTGTTAAACTGTCCCAAAGAAGGTGTGAACCGCTCTCAACCCTCCCAACTATCGTCCAATTGCTCTTATCTCTTGTCTTTCTCAAAGTTTTTGAAACTATTCTTGCTTCCAAATTTCTATAAGGCAGTTTCTCGTATCATAATCTGCTCTCAGATCGCCAGTATGGCTTCCTTAAAGGGGGGGCGTCGCTCTACTGCGTGATCTTCTTTCATATCTTATCTCTAACTCTTGGTCAATCTCCTTTCGGGACTTCGGGGTTGATGACTTTTTCTATTGCACTATGGACATATCGAAAGCCAGCTTCGATAGAGTTCTGGCATAAATCTTTAAGTTCTAAACTACCCTCCTTCGGTTTCTATCCCTCCATCTGGTGCCGTTGTCTCTAATTTCCTTTCCGGCCTTGGTTTCCATAGCTGTCCGCGGTTGTGGACGGCCATTGTTCACTTTCCTCAACCTATACAACCAACGGTGTTCCCTCATGGGGCTCTGGCCTATCTCCTATTATCTTTCTAATTTTATATAAATGATTCCTTAACTGTACCCTTAATTCCCATCCATTCCCATACCGACGAAGGACGGAACTACAACATGCACTACTCCATTAGTTTTTTTCAGAACCGGCCCCAGCCAGCAATACCTCAACGACCAAACGTATAATGAAAGCCCATAGAACTCATTAAATTCTGATCTAAATACTATTTCCAATTGGGGCAAGAGAAAACCTTGTTAACTTAAATGCTTCCCAAACACCAATTTCTCCATCTATCTTACCCGTCAGGATCTCAAGCGGACTATCACTTATTCCAACAACGCAATACAACAAATCAACCCTTCATCTTCTCTCAAATATTCTTGGTTGTCTCTTTTGCTTCTGCTTCATTTGGAACAAGGACCATATTACCAGGGTGTGCTAAGGGCAGCCTCCCAGAAGCTGGGGTAGTGCTCAACCGCCTTAGGGGGTTCTTTTCCCATGCAACAGCTTCTTGCTCTGTACAGGGGCATAGTGTCGCCCTTTGTATTGAGTATTGTTCACATGTGTTGGGGGAGGTTCCTCTCCAACATGCTACTCCTAGACAAAAGTTGAAAGGAAGGCCTTTCGTATCACTTAACTCTCGTCCACTAAGCCAACTCTCTGCCATCTCTCTCTCTCCGCCGCAATTGTTGCTTCTCTCTAGCTATTCTATCGCTACTATAATAATTCAGTTGTTCCTCAGCCAGCTATAGCCAGTGCATACCACCTCCTTTACCGTAGGGCACGTGGGGTACCCGTCTTGCAACTCAATCCCACCCCATACTCTGTGACAGGACTCTCCAACCCCAAGAGGGGGCGGGGGTGAAACGTTTACTCTCAAACTTTCTTCTACTCAAACAGCTGAGCTCTGGAACTCTCTCCCAGAATCAGTCTTTCCCTTTCCAATGAACTTAAATTGCTTAAAACTCCGTGTGTTCCGGCATTTTGGCTCCGACGTCCCTTGATTTTGGCCCTGTCACTCTTTCCAACTATGGGGGAGGCACTCGCTATAGGCAGTTATGCCTTTTGTCTCCCTCAATCACATAGAAAAAAAAAAAACAAAAAAAAAACATAATTATAAGATCTGTTCTACCAGGAACAAACTTCCTCCGAAGTTGTTGTAAATAGTTTTTCAGTAGAGCAGTTCAAGAAGAGAGTAGATAGTATTTTGCACTCTGTAATGAGTGTAGTGCACTAAACAGTTTCTCTCCTTCCACTTCGAGTATCTCCTCGGAATGGACGCAAGGTCTCTGAGATACAAAATATTCCTTGTAACTCTCTCTCTCTCTCTCTCTCTCTCTCTCTCTCTCTCTCACATTAGTGCATGTCCTACTGGATATCTCCATTTATGTTGATCTGGTTGTGTACCATTTTAATGTGCAAACTTTCTCTATCTCTCTTCTCTATCTCATCTCTATAACTCTCTCTCTCTCTCTCTCTCTCTCTCCATTAGTCATGTCTACTGTATATCTCCATTTATGTTGATATGGTGTTTACATTTTAATCAACTTTCTCTCTCTCTCTCTCTCTCTCTCTCTCTCTCCTAGTCCTGCCCAAGTTAGGTGGGCAGGGCAGAGTAGGTCCCTTTCAAATGTTCCCCCTTACACCACTCCTAAACCAACGTTTGGACACTTGATCCTCAGGTTTTCGGAGGACAAGCAGGCCTAGAAGGGCTCCCCACTAGATCTGTTCGTTGCTTCGACTTTCTTTGTTACTCCTTTGGTACTCGCTCCTCTCTCTCTCTCTCTCTCTCTCTCTCTCTCTCTCTCTCTCTCTCTCTCTCTCCATTAGTCATGTCTACTGTATACCTCCATTTATGTTGATATGG
>CM064573.1:1784836-1854941 GCA_032716605.1 Paralithodes platypus
GATGAGATGTCTGAGAGGTGAAGTGCCCGGAGAGTGAAAGAGTAGGACAGCTGCCCTCTGTTAAGTGGAAGGGGGAGAGTTAATTTATGGTAATGAGAGAGAGAGAGAGAGAGAGAGAGAGAGAGAGAGAGAGTGAATGTGTGTGTGTGTGTTAATTAATTATGTACACCCATATACACTTTAAAAGGGGATGGGTGTGTTTAGCTTATTTATTTTTATATTTTTATTATTTGTTTATTTCCTCCCTAGACCTCCATCAAGCTTTAAAAAAACACCCCAAGATCCCCCCTCAAGGTAAATATGTACATTTTTCGATAGCGGTTAGTACTATATTGCAGGTTTGCTATCGCTCGCCAGGAAAACAAATATCAACACCTTGATCGTACGAAAAGTCTGAATATTTACAAAGAAATGGTGTGAAAGGTCTTAAAATCGCCACACTAATGGGCGAACTTATTGACAAAGAAATGGTATGAAAGGACTTAAAATCTCAAAACTAGTGTGGCTAAGCATGAGGGAGAAGGGGGTCCCGAGAAAAAACGTACCCACCTTCAGATCAGTGTCACGGGCGATGTGGGAAAGGCAGGTGGGTGAGAAGGAGAGCCGTTTATAAGTAGAGTAGTGCAATCCCTATATAGAAGCCATTATGCATCCCTCGAGTTGTTTATAAGTAGTGTAATCCTTATATAGAAGCCATTATGCATCCCTCGAGTTGTTTATAAGTAGTGTAATCCTTATATAGAAGCCATTATGCATCCCTCGAGTTGTTTATAAGTTGTGTAATCCTTATATAGAAGCCATTATGCATCCCTCAAGTTGTTTATGAGTAGAGTTATGTAATCCCTATATAGAAGCCATTATGCATCCCTCAAGTTGTTTATGAGTAGAGTTATGTAATCCCTATATAGAAGCCATTATGCATCCCTCAAGCCGTTTATAAGTAGTGTAATCCCTATAGAGAAGCCATTATGCATCCCTCAAGCCGTTTATAAGTAGTGGAATCCCTATAGAGAAGCCATTACGCATCCCTCGAGTTGTTTATAAGTAGTGTAATCCCTATATAGAAGCCATTATGCATCCCTCAAGTTGTTTATGAGTGGAGTAGTGCAGTCTATACAATATAGAAGCCATTATGCATCCCTCGACTCTTTTATGAGTGGAGTAGTGCAGTCTATATAGAAGCCATTATGCATCCCTCGATTTTTATAGTAGTAGAGTTGTGTAATCTATATAGAAGCCATTACGCATCACTCAAGTTGTTTATAAGTAGAGTAGTGTAATCACTATAGAGAACCATTATGCATCCCTCAAGCCGTTTATGAGTAGAGTTGCGCAGTCCCTATAGAGAAGCCATTATGCATCCCTCGATTTGTTTATGAGTAGAGTTGTGTAATCCCTATATAGAAGCCATTATGCATCCCTCGAGTTGTTTATGAGTAGAGTTGTGTAATCCCTATATAGAAGCCATTATGCATCCCTCGAGTTGTTTATGAGTAGAGTTGTGTCATCCCTATTTAGAAGCCATTATGCATCACTCGACGTGGTGGAGTTGGGTAAAGCGTCGGCTATCGTCCTGACGGTCGACGGTTCGAACCCCACTGAGAGATTAAAACATTTAGTGCCTCACGTGTATTTGTGATATATACTAATATATATATTTATATATATATACTGTATATATATATATATATATATATATATATATATATATATATATATATATATGTATATACCGGTATATATACTGTATATATATTGTATATATATATTTGAGTCACCCTTGACTTTGTCAACTTAAAGACAGTGGTAGAGTTGTTGTTGATTTTAGCCCCTCATGTATGAACTCTGATGTAGGCGTTCAGTATGCAACAAAGGAACGGTACTGTAAGAAGTATTAACATAATTCTCCCCATATGAGGCCCCGGGTGGTACTGTAAGACGTTTAACATAACTCTCCCCTGTACTGTAAGAAGTATTAACATAATTCTCCCCATATAAGGCCCCGGGTGAGAGAGGTGTCCGCGGAGACAAAGCCCCCGTCACTCAGACTCCGGGGGGGGGGGGGGAAGGGGACAGTTTTTCATCTCATCTCATCTCCGCGACACCCTCTCTCTCCACCACCACCACCCGTCCTTTTGTGGCTACCGTCCGGCCGTCAAAAAAAGGGGGGGGGGGGGATGTCACCCCCCCCCCCTTCTCCCTCATGCTTAGCCCCACTAGTTTTAGATTTTTGGGGGGCGTTCGTTAGTTTGGCGATTTTAAGACCTTTGGGCTAATTTATTTGTCAATATCAAGACCTTTCATGCGATTTAAGTGTCGATTTTTGCCTGGGGAGCAATAACGAGCCTGTAATTTTGAGAGTTTATTCTACCGGAAAATTAACAAATTTATCGCGAATGGGGGTGCAGGGGGTGTTTTTAAAGTTTGATGGAGGTTTATCGAGGAAACTAAACGTCTCGCTACCTGGACAACACAACTATTAGACACATTTATTCACTTTAATAAGGGCCTCCAGCAATTAACAGGCTTCAAACTATCTCAACCAACCTTTTTAACTACGCTAGATCCTTCCTATGCTGCATATTATCGTCTAAATATAGCTAGAATAAAATATAACACATGTCGCTGGTACTCAAAGGGTTAACATAATGATTCTTTCTACCCTAGAACAGTACCGTCCCCTATTATTATTATTTATTCCTGGCGAGCGATAGCGAGCCTGTATTTGTAAGAGGAAAAATGTACAAATTTATCTTGAGGGGGGGTCTAGGGGACGTTTTTCTAAGTTTGAGGGATGTCTAGCGAGGAAACTAAGAATTACTAAGAATTTATGAATGAATGAATTTATAGGCCAAAAACGCAGTGAGTGTCCCCTTACCATAATGGTGTTGTCTACCCTAGAACAACATTATTATTATTATTATTATTATTATTATTATTATTATTATTATTATTTGGGGTCAACATATAGGAACAGAGGAATGGGATATAGGGGGTGGCCATATCCCTCCCTTAGCTTATACTCTGACTTTATTTTATACTTGACATCAGTGGGTATAAGACAATTGTATTCAGTTTATAAAGGGCCTCCAGCAATGGTCAGGCTTCGAACTATCTCACTTCACCATTTTTACTACAACAGATCCTTCTTAAACCGAAAACAAATCGTCTAAATATAGGTAGAATCAAATGAAATAGACGTCGCCGGTACGGAAAGATTTAAACACAAACCTTGGAGATAAATAACAGGCAGAGAAAGCACACACAAGTTAACTTATTACACGAGACGAACACATAGAGAGAGAGAGAGAGAGAGAGAGAGAGTGTGAGAGTGAGAGTGAGAGTCAAACAGGAGGCAGCAAACACACAAGTTAGTCGATGACGCACACACACACACACCCTAGCGCACACACACACACACACACACACACACACACACAGCCCGTAGCCTAGTAGGTAGAGCTCTCGTCTCACACACGAGGGGTCGGGGGTTCAATCCCCGGCCGGGCGGAGACAAATTGGGCTTGTCTCCTTTCATGTGTTAGCCTCAGTTCACCTAGCTGTAAATAGGTACCTGGAATAAGTGGACGACGTTGTGACGTCCCATCTGGGGTTGGCAAAAATGGTACAAGGCGAGATGGGTATCATATGGTTCACCTAAGCTGATGGCTACCTAAGCCTTCGGGCGAGACGGTACCGTCTATAGTGAGAATGGTACCATACAGATCCACCCTAAGCCTTCGTTTCCGATGTCGCCAATTGGCTAAAAATACAGACTACACACACATCCACAGCCATTCCAACGATACATATAACACCTACACATATAGGAGGCGGGAAATAACGAGCATGCTCACTCCCGCAATACAACTAGAGTAAATACAACTAGAGTAAATACACACACACACATACGCTCACGCGCACACACACAAGAGTCAAGTAATTATACAAGCTAAACACACCCGCCGAGCAACCTTAATTATCTCACACAAGCACACGCATAGCACACAGACGCTCGGACGCATACATACACGCACAGACTCATGTACGCATACATACACACATGGACGCATACATACACACATGGACGCATATATACACGCACAGACTCATGGACGCATACATTCATTCACACAGACACATGGACGCATATATACACGCACACCGACATGAACACGCATTCACGCACATACGCACACAGATAAATATACGCATACACACACGGACGCATACACGCAGGTATATACACGTACACTGTACAATCGGAGGTATTAAGTGTTGTCATAGATTCCAGTGGTTTTCGCTCAACAAGTGTTATTGGTATCTTTATAGTTACTGGGAAAAGTGCTTATCCCTCAAAATATTAGTCGGTGTTCGAAACTTTGTGAAATATTTGACAACACTTAAGCCGGTATCACACGAGAGCTTTTATAGTCAACATTCAATGATCAACATTTCTCTGGCAACATTTCGGGAATATTTTACGCTGGTATCGGAAACTAGAGTGATGATAGATGAACTTAGATGACCGAAATAGTATAAATGTTTACCTCATAAGCTCCCAGACCAGTGTTGAGGATAAATGTTGAGTGAAAAAGCGCTCGTGTGATACTGGCTTTAAGGGGAGGTTTTTAGTGCGTTTCCTAGACTTCCATCAATCTTGAAATTACACCCCCTTGATCCCCTTCCAAGATAAATTTGTAAATTTTTCGGTAGAAAAATGTCCCGGCCGAAGGCCGGTTCCTCTTAAATTACAAGCTTGCTATTGCTCGCCAGGAAAAAATCGACACCTAAATGGCACGAAAGGTCTTAAAAGTGGCATAAATGGGGCGAAAGTTCTTAAAATCGTCAAACTAATGGGGCAAACGTCTTAAAATCTCAAAAACAATGGGGCTAAACATGAGGGAGAAGGAAGTTAGAAAAAAAAATCCCTCAAGTGGAAACCTCCCCTTAATAACCTCGACCGTACATCATTATTACAGTATACGAGGCTGCTTGTGACTAAGCTACCAATCTTAGGTGAACACTGGAAGGGATAGTACAGTATAAAGTGGTGCCATTCCTTTGTGAACCCAGTTAATCGTACGTTAATCTTTCGTCTACTCGTACAAGTGTGTACAGTCGCGCTAATAAGTCGTGTCCCGGCACCAATTATATTTTGATCAATAATTGGTATCAGTAATATTTAAGCTTAATTTCTTCATATCAAGTGAAGTATACAAACATGTTCCTACACTTACCCACCCTATTCAACATCTGACGGACATTAATACAGCACAGAGCAAGCCAAACGTAATGACAGCTGGGACATGACTTATTAGCGCCACCGTACATACTTTTGACTAACCGCATGTCAACGCAGACATAATATTACAAAAAAACTTCTGCTTAAACAGGCTGTTGGCACTAAGCCCACACCTGTCATGCAAACTAATTCAGTAGCCACAACCCTTTCACACTTACGCACTTACGCTAACACATTTACTCCTTAGTTGCGTACACACATTTACGTTACGCAAACTTAGGTATAGTAGCACATGTACGGAAAACACACAAACGTACAGTACATTATAACACACACACACACGCACATACACACATTATATACACACACACACACACACACACACACACATATATATCACACACACACACACACACACGCACATACACACACACACACACACATACATTATATACACACACAATATATAGTACGCAAAAGCCAACAGCGCGGTCTCCCTTTCTCTCTCACACACACACACACACACACACACACACACACACACACACAATCACAGCCCGTAGCCTAGTAGGTAGAGCTCTCGTCTCACACACGAGGGGTCGGGGGTTCAATCCCCGGCCGGGCGGAGACAAATTGAGCTTATCTCCTTTCATGTGTTAGCCTCAGTTCACCTAGCTGTAAATAGGTACCTGGAATAAGTGGACGATGTTGTGACGTCCCATCTGGGGTTGGCAAAAATGGTACAAGGCGAGATGGGTATCATATGGTTCACCTAAGCTGATGGCTACCTAAGCCTTCGGGCGAGACGGTACCGTCTATAGTGAGAATGGTACCATACAGATCCACCCTAAGCCTTTGTTTCCGATGTCGCCAATTGGCTAAAATACAGACTACACACACATCCACAGCCATTCCAACAGTTCATAAAACACTTAACATGCATTTCACGCAATACATTCCCAGTTAAGGAGGCGCGATAATAATGAGCTTAGCTCGCATTGCGTGGATTCCCCTTGACGAACAAGTAACTGAGTAACTGAGTAACACACATTATATATACACACACACACACACACATACGCACACACACACACACATACATTATATACACACACACACACACACACACACACACACACACACAACAACAACAACACAGTACATCAAGACCACAACCCCATAATAGTTTGAGAGTCCATGGATATTAAGGGGAGATGGGGCGTTTTTCTGGCCCCCTTTCTCCCCCGTTTTAATCCCATTGGTTTTTAGATTTTAAGACGTTTGACTAATTAGTTTGGCGATTTTATGATTTTTCACCCCATTTCTTTATCAAACGTAAGACTTTTTCGTTCCATTTAGTTGTGTAATTGTTCCTGGCGAGCGGTAGCGAGCCTGACATTTTAAGAGGAAATGGCCTTCGGCCGGGACATTTTTCTACCGAAAAATGTACACATTTATCTTGAAATGGGGTCTAGAGGGTGTGTTTCTAATTCTGATGGGGGTCTAGCGAAGAAACTAAGACATACTGTATATGAATACATGAATTAATACATGAATTAATATATCCCCCCCAAAACGGCCCGTCTCCCCTTAAGGGGGGTGACCTGTTTTTGTTCTGTCCTTTTCTATCTTTCTCTGGCTTGTATCCATTTGGCCCCATTCAGCCTACTGTTTTAAGACGTTTATCCCCATCCAGGTGTCAATTTTTTACTGGTGAGCGGTAGCGAGCCAGCATATTTTTTATTTGTTTGACAGCAGGCTAAATTTGTACATTTTTCGATAGAAAAATGTCTCCGGCGAAGCCGGATTTCTTCATATAATGCTGGCTTGCTATCGCTCGCCAGGAAGAAATCGACACCTAGATGGGGATAAACGTCTTAAAATAGTTGGCTGAATGGGGCTGAATGGATACAAGCCAGAGAAAGAGAGAAAAGGACAGAAATAACAAAAAGCAGGTCACCCCCCTTAACCCAAGCAGCACCACCACCACACATCCGAGTGACACGAACCTGCCCGCCAAAATTACCAGAGTAGAAGTAAACACGACCATTGGCGCCAAAATTACGAGAGTAGATGTAAACAAGACCATTGGCGCCAAAATTACCAGAGTAGATGTAAGCATGATCGTTGGCGCTAATTATTTGGGTACAGTCGGCCAAATAAGTGATTTCGCGGCACCAAGTATGTTTTGATCAATGGTATCAGCACTATTTATACGTGATGTATTCTTTTTGAGTGGGATATATAAGCATGTTCCTATCTTTACACACCCTATTCAACCTCTGACAGACATTAATACAGCACACATTACGTTTTGCTCTCTGTGGGCTGTATTAATGTCTGTCGGATATTGACTAGGATGTGTATAGTTAGGGACGTTTGTATATCTCACTCGAAGCGATACATTAATGCTTAGATAGTGCTGATACCAATTATTGATCGACATATACTTGATGCAGCGACATCACTTATTTGGCCAACTGTACCGCAGGCCGCGAACAGGATGTCATATAGCCAGTGTTGCCAATTTAGCTACTTTCCTGCTAGATCTAGGTGTATTTACTTCGATCGAGAGGCTATTTTTCACAGCTAAGGGCATGTATTCTAGTGATATTCTGGAGATTTGAGCCATTTAGAGCAATATTGTAGAGAGTGGCATTATTCTAGCGATATTCTGGAGATTTGAGCCATTTAGAGCAATATTGTAGAGAGTGGCATTATTCTAGCGATATTCTGGAGATTTGAGCCATTTAGAGCAATATTGTAGAGAGTGGCATTATTCTAGTGATATTCTGGAGATTTGAGCCATTTAGAGCAATATTGTAGAGAGTGGCATTATTCTAGTGATATTCTGGAGATTTGAGCCATTTAGAGCAATATTGTAGAGAGTGGCATTATTCTAGCGATATTCTGGAGATTTGAGCCATTTAGAGCGGTACGGTACTGTAGAAAGTGGCATTATTCTAGCGATATTCTGGAGATTCGAGCCATTTAGAGCGATATTGTAGAGTCTGGTATTATTCTAGCAATTTTTTAGCATTTACTTACTACCGTATCTAGCGGACTTAATTTGGAAACCCTGTATATAATGCTTGTGTGTGCCAAACACCTCCACTTTGGCCTCCATAATAGCCGACGAGAGAATACGGGCAACGAGAACGCCCGCTCGTAATGTTGTGTTCCTGCAGAGACATTACCCGCGCAAAAATGTAAACAGATCCACTCAGCGGGCGTTATGGGAGGGCCCGCGCCACTGACCGAGCATAATGTTACCAAACGCTCTAGCCCTTGTAAACACGGGGCTTATCCAGGGGCGGCGTTATCGGGTTACCTGTAGGGGGTCGTTAGCTAGGTGGTGGGGTGACTAGGAAATGGGGGAGACGAGGAGGGGGAGGAGGAGGAGGAGGATGGTGAGGGTGAGGGTGAGGGGTGGGGGGGGGGGGGGGGGGGGAGTTTATCACGATATAGGGATGTTTACACTTTTTTAATGAAGCGCAGATAAACCACTAACTTGTTTTGTGAATTAACCTCTTCAATATCGCTTACGCTTTATTAAAATGTCTTCAGTTATGTTTCCACGATTATATACAACTTAGGAAGGATCTGTGGCGGTTAAAATGGTCAACTGAGATAGTTTGAAGCCATACAATTGCTTGAAGCCTCGCCAAATGGTCTAAAATGGTCTAAAATAGTAGCCATAATAAAACGGAAGGGCGTCACCGGTATTGAAAGGGTTTAGCATAATCACATACTACAGCAGTCCTTTAGTAACTACATAACTACAGTACATATAATGGTTTAACGTCCTTTAGTAACTACATAACTACAGTACATATAATGGTTTAACGTCCTTTAGTAACTACATAACTACAGTACATATAATGGTTTAACGTCCTTTAGTAACTACATAACTACAGTACATATAATGGTTTAACGTCCTTTAGTAACTACATAACTACAGTACATATAATGGTTAACGTCCTTTAGTAACTACATAACTACAGTACATATAATGGTTTAACGTCCTTTAGTAACTACATAACTACAGTACATATAATGGTTTAACGTCCTTTAGTAACTACATAACTACAGTACATATAATGGTTTAACGTCCTTTAGTAACTACATAACTACAGTACATATAATGGTTTAACGTCCTTTAGTAACTACATAACTACAGTACATATAATGGTTTAACGTCCTTTAGTAACTACATAACTACAGTACATATAATGGTTTAACGTCCTTTAGTAACTACATAACTACAGTACATATAATGGTTTAACGTCCTTTAGTAACTACATAACTACAGTACATATAATGGTTTAACGTCCTTAGTAACTACATAACTACAGTACATATAATGGTTTAACGTCCTTTAGTAACTACATAACTACAGTACATATAATGGTTTAACGTCCTTTAGTAACTACATAACTACAGTACATATAATGGTTTAACGTCCTTTAGTAACTACATAACTACAGTACATATAATGGTTTAACGTCCTTTAGTAACTACATAACTACAGTACATATAATGGTTTAACGTCCTTTAGTAACTACATAACTACAGTACATATAATGGTTTAACGTCCTTTAGTAACTACATAACTACAGTACATATAATGGTTTAACGTCCTTTAGTAACTACATAACTACAGTACATATAATGGTTTAACGTCCTTTAGTAACTACATAACTACAGTACATATAATGGTTTAACGTCCTTTAGTAACTACATAACTACAGTACATATAATGGTTTTAACGTCCTTTAGTAACTACATAACTACAGTACATATAATGGTTTAACGTCCTTTAGTAACTACATAACTACAGTACATATAATGGTTTAACGTCCTTTAGTAACTACATAACTACAGTACATATAATGGTTTAACGTCCTTTAGTAACTACATAACTACAGTACATATAATGGTTTAACGTCCTTTAGTAACTACATAACTACAGTACATATAATGGTTTAACGTCCTTTAGTAACTACATAACTACAGTACATACAATGGTTTAACGTCCTTTAGTAACTACATAACTACAGTACATATAATGGTTTAACGTCCTTTAGTAACTACATAACTACAGTACATATAATGGTTTAACGTCCTTTAGTAACTACATAACTACAGTACATATAATGGTTTAACGTCCTTTAGTAACTACATAACTACAGTACATACAATGGTTTAACGTCCTTTAGTAACTACATAACTACAGTACATATAATGGTTTAACGTCCTTTAGTAACTACATAACTACAGTACATATAATGGTTTAACGTCCTTTAGTAACTACATAACTACAGTACATATAATGGTTTAACGTCCTTTAGTAACTACATAACTACAGTACATATAATGGTTTAACGTCCTTTAGTAACTACATAACTACAGTACATACAATGGTTTAACGTCCTTTAGTAACTACATAACTACAGTACATACAATGGTTTAACGTCCTTTAGTAACTACATAACTACAGTACATATAATGGTTTAACGTCCTTTAGTAACTACATAACTACAGTACATATAATGGTTTAACGTCCTTTAGTAACTACATAACTACAGTACATATAATGGTTTAACGTCCTTTAGTAACTACATAACTACAGTACATATAATGGTTTAACGTCCTTTAGTAACTACATAACTACAGTACATATAATGGTTTAACGTCCTTTAGTAACTACATAACTACAGTACATATAATGGTTTAACGTCCTTTAGTAACTACATAACTACAGTACATATAATGGTTTAACGTCCTTTAGTAACTACATAACTACAGTACATATAATGGTTTAACGTCCTTTAGTAACTACATAACTACAGTACATATAATGGTTTAACGTCCTTTAGTAACTACATAACTACAGTACATATAATGGTTTAACGTCCTTTAGTAACTACATAACTACAGTACATATAATGGTTTAACGTCCTTTAGTAACTACATAACTACAGTACATATAATGGTTTAACGTCCTTTAGTAACTACATAACTACAGTACATATAATGGTTTAACGTCCTTTAGTAACTACATAACTACAGTACATATAATGGTTTAACGTCCTTTTCCATTGCATTTTAAGGGAGCCCACCTCGCTTTTTTGTTGTTCTCTTTTTCTCCCTCTCTTTGGCTTGTATCCATTCGGCCCCATTCAGCCTACTGTTTTAAGACGTTTACCCCCATCCATGTGTCAATATTTTCCTGGCGAGCGGTAGCGAGCCAGCATATATATATATTTTTTACAGCAAGCTTAATTTGTACATTTTTCGATAGAAAAATTTCTCCGGCAAAGCCGGATTTCTCCATACAATGCTGGCTCGCTATCGCTCGCCAGGAAGAAATCGACACCTGGATAGGGATAAACGTCTTAAAACAGTTGGCTGAATGGGGCCGAATGGATATAAGCCAGAGAAAGAGAGAAAAGGAGAGAAAGAGAAAAAAACAGGTGACCCTCCTTTATGGTTCAGGCGGAGTTGCCTTTGACCAGTTAGAATGTAGTGCAACAAATTTCCTGACATAACACTGTCCCATCTTGGCATTAATGTCATAGTGCTCCCCAGGTATGAGTAGGTGTAGGGGTGGGCGTGAGGAAGGTGTAAGGGGTGGGTAAGGAGTGCAGGGGTAAGGGAGGTGGAAGGGGTATATGATGGAAGGTGTAGGGGGTGGGTAAGGGTGGGGTTGTGTAGGGGGAATGGAGGTGGAGGGCGTATATGAGGGAAGGTGTTAAGGGGTGGGTGTGAGGGGAGCTGTTAGAAGTGGGTGAGGGTATGTGTAGGGGGTGGGTAAAGGTGGGATGATTTTGGAGGAGGGGAGGTGTAGGGAGTGGGTGAGGGAAGGTGTAGGTTGTCGGTAAGGGTGGGGGGGGGGGGGATGTAGGGGGTGTTTATATATTTTTGTATGTGTTTGAAGGCGACAAAAGGCAGGTTGTCTGTAACGAGTGTCTCCCCCAGAACCAAAAGAGTAACAGAGCCAAATTCAAGGAACGTTGTGATCAAAATGCGTGGACACACGAAGTTTAAAGCGGTTTAAGTCATAGGATGAAAGAAAGATTGATTGAGGAATAGAGTTTCAGAGTTCGCAAACGTGTAGAAGAAAGACAGAAAATTTGTCAATTCTTGGATTGGAGAGTTGGACAGAATAGGAGTGGAACTGTGTAGCCTAGTGCCCCAGATTACAAGGACCTTTCTCTAGTACTTAGCTGCTAGTGTGTGTGTGTGTGTGTGTGTGTGTGTGTGTGTGTGTGTGACATCAAGCTACGTGACTACGAGACGGAGCGGGTGGTGGTGGAGTACCGGCAACGTCTTTCAGTTTCATCCTACCTATATTTAGACGATTTTATGCAGTTTAAGAAGGATCTGTGGCAGTATAAAGGGTTACGTGAGATGCTCGAAGCCTGTTAATTGTTGGAGGTCCTTTTTAAGATGAATAATATCATCTAAAGATAGCAAGCATAAGGTTAAAAAGACGTCGCCGGTACAAAAGGGGTTAAGCTCCTCTGTGGCCTAGTGGTTAAGGTGTTGGAGTGCTGCACTACTGGCCTGGGTTCGAGTCCTGGCTGAGTCATATCACACAAATATTAAAAATTGAAAGGCGGGTGCCTTGGCACTCGCCGCAAGGGGTGTTTAAGGGGGTGGGTGTGAGAAGGGCATAGGGGGATTAAGGGGAGACAGACCGTTTTTCAGGACCCCCTTCTCCCTAATGTTTAGCCCCACTAGTTATGAGATTATAAGACGTTCGGCCCATTAGTTTGGCGATTTTAACACCTTTCGCCCCATTTCGTTGTCAATTTTAAGAATTTTGTGCCATTTAGGTGTTGATTACTTCCTGGCGAGCGATAGCGAGCCTGAAATGTTAAGAGGAATCGGCCTTCGGCCGGGACATTTTTCTAGCGAAAAATGTACAAATTTATCTTGAAGGGGGGTCTAGGGGGTGTTTTTCTAAGCTTGATGGAGGTCCAGCGAGAAAACTAAGAAATAAAGGAATACATGAATTAATAGAAAACAAAGGTCTGTCTCCCCTTAACCCTTTCCGACATATGACGCGATTTTGAGCCTATTAGGGATACTTTAAAACCTTTGTTACCATCAGGGGTATTTAGAAACCATTAGTTTAGTTACTTCAACCTCTGCAGTTGTCTTTGAGTTAGCTGTGGGCAGAAAACTAATATTGGAGAGGTAATTATAAGAGTGAGAGAACTCTATTTATTATTGCTAATCTGACAACCTCTGCGTCATATAAGTCTGAAAGGGTTAAGGGGGTGGGTGTGAGGCAGGGAGGGGAGTGTGGGGGGGTGGGGGGGGGGGAGTTAGGTGACAGTCCCAGCTGTCACCAGATAAGCCGTGGTGCAGCGGCCGTCCATGCCTGGCCACACAATTAAGATGGGGGTAGGCCGTTTTTTGGGACTCCCTTCTCCCTCATGTTAAGCCCCATTATTTATTTATTTTTAGATTTTAAGATGTTTGCCCCATTAATTTGTCGATTGTAAGAACTTTCGTCCCATTTATTCGTCAATATCAAGACCTTTCGTCCCATTTAGGTGTCGATTTTTCCTGGCGAGCGATAGCGAGCCTGTAATTTAAGAGGATCTGGCCTTCGGCCAAGACATTTTTCTACCGAAAAATGTACAAATTTATCTTGAAGGGGATCTTGGGTGTGTTATTTAAGCTTGATGGAGGTCTAGGGAAAAAACTAAAAAACACGAAAGGGGGGCAAGGGGGTGTAATTTTAAGCTTGATGGAGGTCTAGGGAACAAACTACAAACCTCCCAGCTGTCATCAGATAAGCCGTGGTGCAGCGGCCGTCCTAGCCTCGCCACACAATTAAGATGGGGCGGCCGATACATCCGATATATAATTAGGTGACATCGCGTCCGGCTGGTTTGTTGGGTTAGGGAGGTTGGGAGGGGGAGGAGTCGGGTGTCAGTTTAGGGTGGGTGGGGGTGGAGGGGGGGATTGGACTGTCAAGGGGTGGAATTGGTGGAGAGGGGCAGTTAGGGGGTTGGGGGAGAGGGGAGGGAGGGGAAGTAGAGAGTGACAGTTTGGGGTGGTGGTGGGGGGGAGAAGGGGATGTTGAGGGAGGTGGACTTGGTGGCGTGTCAGTTTAGTGGTTGGGGTGGGGAGGGGGGAGGATCGTGTCTCATATTTGGTGGTGTGGGTGTTGGAGAGGAGTGGACTGGGCTGTTAGGGTAGGTGGAATTGATGGAGAGAGGGGGTGGGGAGGGGAGGAGGGGGAAGGATCGAGTGTCAGTTAGGGTAGGGTGGAGAGAGTGTTAGGGGAGGTGGAATTGGTGGAGAAAGGCGGTGGAGTTGGAGTGGAATTGGTGGAGTGTCAGTTAGGGTGGTAGTGGTGGTGGAATTGGTGGAGAGGCAGTGGAGTGGCAGTAGAGGAAGAAGGGAGAGAGAGAGAGAGAGAGAGAGAGAGAGAGAGAGAGAGAGAGAGAGAGCAGAAAGTGGAATGGGTGGAGGGAAGGAGTGGAACGGATGATACAGCTGGAAGGAGAGGAGCAAACATACATAATAATAATAATAATAATAATAATAATAATACGTTGCAATATACACTAATTTATTAATTTCACTCCCAACACCAAACACTTCCCAATGAAATTAATGCAAGCATTTGATCCTACCGGGATTCGAACCTGGGTTACCACATACAGATCTTGAAAACTTAAAGCATTACACCATCAAGACATTGAAAGGATAAGTACAGTACAGTACATGACGACGGTTGTATATCCATTTATCGAATACTGGATATCAATCTAATCATGTTATATAAACAACATAATGCGCATCAATAGTGGTATATATATATATATATATATATATATATATATATATATATATATATTATATATATATTATATATATATATATATATATATATATATATATATATATATATATATATATATATATATATATATATATATAGGGGTGACTGTGCCATGTTTCTCCGACCTTCTCCACAAACACACCATTAATGTAACCCTCAACAATACCGCCCCTTCTTCTGTTGCCCTCCCCCCCCTCCCTCCCTCCCGCCTATAAACCTCTCTCTCTCTCCCTCCTTATCTAATACTTGAGAGCTTATTGACGTTTGTGGGCTTCTTTGGGGCTATTAAGGCGGCCGGTTTATCTTGGTTTGAAAGGGGCGGATTGGGTCGTTTTTCTGGTCCCCCTTCTTCATGTTTTGCCCCATTTGTAATGAGATTATAAGGCGTTCGTTCCGTTAGTTTGGCGATTTTGAGTCCTTTCGCCTCATTTCTTTGTCAGTATCAAGATAATTCGTGCCATTTAGGTTTTTATTTTTACCTGGCCGGTGATAGCGAGCTTGTAATTGTACAAGGAATCAGCCTTTGGCCAGGAAATTTTGCTACCGAACATTGTACAAATTTAACTTGAAAGGGGGTCTAGGGGGTGTTTTTTTTTTAAGCTTGATGGAGGTCTAGCGAGGAAACTAAACAATATATGAATAAATGAATTAATGGACCAAAAAACCGGCCACTACCCCCTCAAGGCGGGTGTTTTATCTTGGTTTTAAGCGGTTTTATGGAACACTTAGGATGGGTAATGACCAGACCCATTTGTTTGGGCTCAACGCTAATTGTTCCCTCTTATCTGGGTCTATTCATCACTCGCTTTTAGTTTATATATATATATATATATATATATATATATATATATATATATATATATATATATATACTGTACATATCCGGTATATATACGGTATATATTTCTACAGTTTACCAGTAACGTAAACTAAAGATGTATTACTACCAATGTGCATTACCCATTTCATATACACAACTGTATTGAGTATACTGTATATATAGATAGGTTGTTTGATAGCTAGATAGATAGATAGATCGATACATAGATATAAATATGCCTTGATAGCCATAAATATAAATACATTAGTCATATACATACAGTACATAGTGTGTTACATAGATAACACATAATATATTTCTCTCTACACCCATATATGAAAAACTATCTAACCCCCACTACATTTATTACACTGTATATACCGGTATACATTTATTATGCTGTATATACCGGTATACATTTATTATACTGTATATACCGGTATACATTTATTATACTGTATATACCGGTATACATTTATTATACTGTATATACCGGTATACATTTATTATACTGTATATACCGGTATACATTTATTATACTGTATATACCGGTATACATTTATTATACTGTATATACCGGTATACATTTATTATACTGTATATACCGGTATACATTTATTATACTGTATATACCGGTATACATTTATTATACTGTATATACCGGTATACATTTATTATACTGTATATACCGGTATACATTTATTATACTGTATATACCGGTATACATTTATTATTATGTATATACCGGTATACATTTATTATTATTATGTATATACCGGTATACATTTATTATTATTATGTATATACCGGTATACATTTATTATACTGAATATACCGGTATACATTTATTTTTTCAATCTTCCAATACCATTAGCGTAGTTGCCAATAAAGCCGAATAATCCTGGGTGAGAAACGGCCACACTATACCACAGTCTCTATTCTGATCCACATACTCGTTTGTGTGTGTGTGTGTTTTTTTTTTTTTTTTTTTTTTTTTTTTATAGATGACTATAAATTGAATTCCTTAGCAATTTAGATGTCTCGATAGTTAATGGACAAATATGAAACTGCCATGTCTCTGCGTCATATTAAGACCAAGTTTATATAATTAGCACCATATTTTACCTACAAAATCTTCAAAATTACTGACAAATCTTGATGGGAACTTTGCAATTTACCACCAGCTGGAAAACGAAAAAACAACTATAGCTATTATATATACCGGTATATATATATATCCGGTAGATTATCGCTGTTTATGGGGAGAGTTTGGCCAATAAAGTAGAGTTATCTCCTGCTTACAATAACCACCACTACCGTCCTAGTTATTTCACCCGTAAAGCTGTTTTTTTATCTTATATTTACGAGCGTGTGCTATCTTAAGGGCGATCTCGTAAAAGTAAGGCTATATCCCGCTCACTCTGTCCCAACAACCGTCATTTGCATACTGTAGTGTGCAGTAAGACGTTCGCCCCAGTAATTTGGATATTTTAAATCCTTTCAACCAATGCCTATGTAAATTTTAAGTACTTTTGCGCCATTTAGGTGTTGATGTTTTTCCTGGCGAGCGATAGCGAGGCGCAATATAGGAGAATTTAGCCGTCTCCGGAAAATGTACAACTGTATCTCGCAGGGGGGGGGGGCGTACGGCATTTCCTTTTATTTTTGCATCTTTTATCACTCTTAAGGGGGGGGGGGGAATGGCCCGGTTTTTCTGCCCCCCCCCCCTCCCCTCCCCTTCCCCCCCTCCCCTTCCCCTCCCCCCTTCCCCTTCCCCCCCCCCTTTGCCCTCCATGTTTAGCCCCATTAATGTTTAGATTTTAAGACGTTCGGTCCATTATTTTGGCGATTTTAAGATCGTTTATCCCATTGCTTTGTTGTGCTAATATTAAGACCTTTCATATAATTTAGGTGTCTTGGCGAGCCACAGCGAGCCTGTAATTTAAGAGGAACCGGCCGAAGTTTTTCTAGGCTATCGAAAAATGTATAAATTTATCTTAAAGGTGGGGTCTAGGGGATGTTTTTTGAAGCTTGATGGAGGTCTGGGAAGGAAACTAAAAAACGATACAAAAAATAAATATATTGGCAAATAAATACGGCCATCCTCCCTAGAACACAAGATGCCGGTACCATGTTGCCCCGTCCGACCCCTTCCCGTCTACCATGTTGCCCCGTCCGACCCCTTCCCGTCTACCATGTTGCCCCGTCCTACCCCTTCCCGTCTACCATATGTTTCCATAACATTGTTTCTATTCAAGTTAATCCTTTCACTTCCTACCATGTAACAAAATGAAAGTATCTATATCTATCTATCTATCCATCTATCCATCCATTTATCCATCTATTTTTCTTTCTATGGGTGTGTGTGTCCCCTTCTCTCTCTCTCTCTCTCTCTCTCTCTCTCTCTCTCTCTCTCTCTCTCTCTCACTCACTCACTCACTCACTCACTCACTCACTCACTCACTCACTCACTCACTCACTCACTCACTCACTCACTCACTCACTCACTCACTCACTCACTCACTCACCCTCTCTCTCTCACTCACCCTCTCTCTCTCATCCTGTACCCCTCTGTCTCCGAAGATGAATGATATACAAATGTGAGGGTAATTTACATGCAGGGAGGACGGCCCCGAGAGAGAGTAATGGTGCAGAGGATAAATGAGGATAAATGAGAGAGAGAGAGAGAGAGAGAGAGAGAGAGAGAGAGAGAGAGAGAGAGAGAGAGAGAGTTAGATAGATAGATAGATAGAGAGATATGCTTAATGCACTATTTACTATATAATGAGAGAGAGAGAGAGAGAGAGAGAGAGAGAGAGAGAGAGAGAGAGAGAGAGAGAGAGAGAGTGAATAGATAGATGGATAGCTAGAAAATTAGATAGATGGATATATAGAACATGAGAGAGAGAGAGAGAGAGAGAGAGAGAGAGAGAGAGAGAGAGAGAGAGAGAGACTACGAGAGACTACGAGAGACTACACTGGGTAGTATTGCCTTTGTCTCACTCATTCACATAGAAAAGATAGATTAAAAATAAAGATAGATTCTAAGTAGCTCTAATAGTGACAGGAGCTAATTTTTCTGGTCCCCCTTCTTCCTCATGTTTAGCCCCATTAGTTTTCAGTTTATACGTTTGGCCCATTAGTTTTGCGTTTTTAAGACCTTTCCTCCCATTTCTTTGTCAATATTAAGACTCATATCCTTTAGGTGTCAATGTTTTCCTGGCGAACAATAGCGAGCCAGTAAATTAAGAGGAAACCGCCTTTGGCCGGGACATTTTGCTATCGAAAAATGTACAAATTTAGCTTGCAAGGGGGTCTAGGGACTGTTTATTTAAGGTTGATGAAGGTCTAGCGAGGAAACTAGAAGATCAATGAATATATCAATCAATTTACCTCCACCCTCAAAACAAAATAAAAAATAAATAAATAAATAAAATAAATCATTAAATAAAACCACTGTCCCTTTAACCAAATTATTATCTAACCTAATCATCTTCGTACTCCTGCGCAGTGAAATCGTGTTGATGTTCTCCGGCGATGAAGCACTTGGCCATAATCTGTGACAAGGATGAGTTTCTCTGGGCAGTCTAATGTGGATTAATGTCTCGACTCTTGTCATACTGAGAGAGAGAGAGAGAGAGAGAGAGGGAGTGAGATGGATAGATAGAAAAATACATAGCTGGATAGATATTAAAGAGAGAGAGAGAGAGAGAGAGAGAGAGAGAGAGAGAGAGAGAGAGAGAGAGAATAGTTAGCATCTCAGAGACCTCGCTGTCCATTCTGGGGAGATACTCGAAGTGAAAGGAGAGAGACTGTTCAGTGCACTAGCCTACACTCATTACAGAGGGTGCAAAATACTATCTACTTTCGTTTTCAACTGCTCTACTGAAGAACTGTTTACAACTTTGGAGTGAAGTTTGTTCCAGGTAGAACAGATCATACAGTATAATATGTGAAAAAGTTTCCACAAATACTAGTGCTAAGCCTTTCCAATTGTAATTTCCAGCCATTGTTGCGTGTTGTATATATATTGAGGCTAAAATGTTGCTATAATCCACGAGAGAGAGAGAGAGAGAGAGAGAGAGAGAGAGCGAGAGAGAGAGAGAGTCAGAGAGTCTAACTGTCGATGGGATTCTCAGATATGGTGGAGGGAGAATGGATGTGATGGCCTTTAGATCTCGTTGATGAAGGGGACCAGCGTGTGGCAGGGGAGAGAGATACTTAACTTTGACTCAATAACCTTTATTTACCGCCCTACAGAGTGGATGCGGGCAGACAGTACATTCCAATACATTTGTGGTTAACCCCAGGGACGGGGTAGGGCCTATCGAGTGGGGAATTCAGAAGGCGTCTGGGCTCGAGGGGTATCAGTGAAGTGATGCACATGAGCAAACTTTAGTTGGTTTGGACATGTGGAGAGAATGGGTGATCAAAACTGGGTAAAGAAATGCCGGACTGTGAAAGTGTGAGTGTGGGGGGGGGGGGGGGGGGGACTGCGCGTAGGGGTGGACCTAGAAAGGCGTGGGGTCATGTACTCCAGTCCGATCACAAAATAAAGAACGACAACAGAGGCAGCCCTTGACAGGGTTGCCTGGAAAGCCACCATTTAGGACGTGAGATTGTAACCACACTGTGGACGAAGCGGTCTTTACACTTGTATATATGAATGTATGTAGGTAGGCCTATGTATGTATGTATGTATGTATGTATGTATGTATGTATGTATGTGGTACAATAATTCAGTTGCAGATGAGCACACAATTCTAATGTTTTGACCATGTTCAACAATCACATGGACCTATCATACTAAACATAACATCAATTTAAACATAATAGATTCTTGAAATAAGACTCCATGATAAGCCTGTCACAGGACAAATGTTACAGAAGGGTTAGGCAACAAAAATACCATCACTTAATAACAAACAAAAATACCTTTGATTTGCATAAAGTAATACCTGTGACAAACAGGTGACTTGTCCTTGGTTTGAATCCCGGGAGTACCACATATTATTAATATCATTGATTTCATTAATTAGGTTTATTTGTAAGTCAATTGGTGTGTTGGTGATACTACGAATTGAGGCAGAGAGAGAGAGAGAGCGAGCGAGAGAGAGCGAGAGCGAGTGATAGCGATAGCAGAGGTGAAAGTTTTAAGAGGAGGCAGACCGTTTTTCTAGACCCCCTTCTCCCTAATGTTTAGCCCCACTAGTTTTGAGATTATAAGATGTTCGGCCCATTATTTTGGCGATTTTAACACCTTTCGCCCCATTTCGTTGTCAATTTTAAGACCTTTCGTGCCATTTAGGTGTCGATTATTTCCTGGCGAGCGATAGCGAGCCTGCAATTTTAGGCGGAACCGGCCTTCGGCCAGGAAATTTTTCTACCGAAAAATGTACAAATTTATTTTGAAGAGGGGTCTAGGTTTTTTTTTTCCTATGCTTGATGGAGGTCTAGGGAGGAAACTAAAAAAATATATGAATAAATTAATTAATAGACCAAACAAACGGCCAGTCTCCCCTTAAAAGGCACAAGATTAGGTTACATTAATTAAGAGGGGAGCTAAATGAACTGCTAATTATTTTTCTTGTCCTAAAATGAATAGTCTAACTCTCTAGCACTCACAAGTTCACCCTAAGCTGAATAACATCGTGTAATGGTAGCCAGAATAAACTGTCAAAAGGCGTCCTGATCCTCAAAGAGTTAAGGGGGGTGACCTGCTTTTTCTCTCTTTCTCTGGCTTGTATCCATTCGGCCCCATTCAGCCTACTGCTTTAACCCATTGGCTGCGGCTATGTTTGGGCTATTTAGGGCATATTCAGGCACTCCTGAATGATAAATCAAGCAATCTGCATTAAATGAAGTGTATTCTGCCGAAAACTAGGCGAGAATAGCTTCAAAATGACACCCAAACGGGCCCCGTACGTGGTCTGGTTCACCCGCAGTGGTGCCAGTGAAACGCGGGAAACCCGCTATTATGTAACACTCGCTCGCTTGGCTACACTATTGGGAGACACAGAGAGAGACTCGCCCGAGACACAGTCAACCCTTTTATGAGGGTCGGAGGTGGGCCCCTCACGCTCCCGCCCACTGACACTCGATTTTTACGTTTTTTACAGGCTTTTAAAGCCTGGAAATTTCTGTAACTTGCCAGGACGTTCCGGAACGTCACCCGCAACGAAAGGGTTAAGACGTGTATCCTCATCCAGGTGTCGATTTATTCCTGGCAAGCAATAGGGAGCCAACATTTTATGGAGAAATCCGGCTTCGCCGGAGACATTGTATTATAGAAAAATATACAAATCTAGCCTGCTGTAAAAAAAAATGTTTTTTAAATATGCTGGCTCGCGGAAGAAATCGACACCTGGATGGGTATAAATGTCTTAATACAGTAGGCTGAATGGGGCCGAATAGATACAACCAAGAAAGAGAGGGAGAGAGAAAGTTAAAACAACGAGGTGGGCCCTATTAAGTTGTATTGTTTATTTCCGGTACGTTTTGGTCTTCGAAGTTCCTTTGAGTGACAGGGCAACTCAACCAGTAGACCATTTCAACCACGAGCTCTCAACCAGTGCCAGTTCAACTAATACTGTTAGGTTTTTATAGTCATCCAACTCGTGTGTGTGAATTTGTATTTGTTTTTAGTGTGTTCATTGTTTTCTGTTGTGTTGTCCCTATTCTGGCTCTATCTAGAAGTCCCCCCCCCCCAAAAAAAAAAAAAAAGGAAAAGTGGGGATTGGGCCTGAATAGAATCCAACCGTCCACAATGGTAGTATCATTGGCATAGCATAACCAATATACTTAAGTTGTCTGCATACTGTTGCTAGTTACTTACCTTCACCCCTCTTTTCAATTATTAGAAGGGTTTATGACCACCAATGTGCCTTTAAAGGGCGAATTCTAATGGACACGTTAATGACCCCTTTCATACCTTCTTTAAAACCCATAATGTCTTCGTGATCAGTATGCCAACCTCTCTCCCCTCCAAGTCCGCAGTCAGTATTAAATACATATCTATCCTAGTATTTGATGGATTTATTACTACCAACATACCTTTAATGATAAATTATAATGGACACGTTAATTCACCCTATTCATACCTTCTTTAAAACCATTATAATTCCTCCGTGCTCACTTACGCCATCCAACCTTTCTCCCCTTAAAGTCCGCAGTCAGTAAATATAAAAAGTGGACCAGGGGGTAATCAACGCGTCAGGGCGGAGGAGGGAAGACCAACGGGCTGATAAAGTTGCTTAATTAGAGTGTGATGGGGGGAGGGGAGAGGGGTGATGTAAGGGTAGGGGAGGGGAGGAGAGAGGGGTGATGTAGGGGGAAGGGTTGGAGAGAGTGGAGTGGGGTGATGTATGGGGAAGGGAGAGGAGAGATGCAGGAGGAAAAGGAGAGGGGAGGTAAGTAGCAGGGGGTTGGGGAGAGGGGTGATTGGCTGGCCGGAGTGACACTCTGAACGACCCCGGTGCTGGGTAATTATTTGTTGGTCCTCCTCGTGAATATGGAGAGAGGGGGAAGGTAGGGGGAAGGGGGTTAGAGAGAGGGGGGGGGGGGGGTGAAGTAGAGAGGGTGGGGAGGAGAAATGAGAGGGGGGGGGGGGAAAGATGGGGAGGGGCGAGACAGTGGGGGAAGGAAAAAGAGCTGGGAGAAGTAGGGGGTGGGTAGGAGAGAGGAGAGCGTGGGGAGAGGATGTGAGGAGTAGAAGATGGGAGAGAAGGGGAGGAATGGAGACAACACAACAAAACAAAGATGGGAAGACTAGGGGTAGGGTAGAACAAAATGGAGAGAGGGTGGGGGAGGGGAGGGGAGGATGGGAAGAGCAGGGGGAGGGTAGGAGAGGACGGGGACAGTAGGGGGAGGAATGGAGAGAGGGGAGAGGATGACGAGAGTAGGGGGAGGTTAGGAGAGGGGGAGGAATTGAGGGAGGGCAGGAGAGGATGGGGGATGATATGGGAGACTAATTATAAAGATCAGGTGTCCACGAGATGAATGGATGTGTCTAGCTTGGTTCAGTCCCCCCCGCCTCCCCTTTCCTCTCTCTTTCTCATATTCCTTTTTCTTCTCTTCTCTTTCCTTCCCTCTCTTCTCTTCTCATCCCTATTATTCTCTTTTGTTTTGTTTTCTTATCTTTCCTTCTCTTATCTTTCCTTGCTTTCCCTTCTCATTCCTTCCCTTCATTGTTTTTCTATTCCCCCTCCTATTCCCTATCCTTCTCTCCCCTTCCTTATCAACCTCTTATCTCTCCTTCCTTTCATTATCTTCCATTCCCTTCCCTTCCCTAATTAAAAAGATCAGATACTCGAGAAGTGAATGGATGAGTCTAAAGCCAGGTCTCTCTCTCTCTCCCCACACCTTTATCCACCCCTTTATGTACAAAATCCTCGTTATAGCTGAGTAATAAAGACGGAAACATGTTAATTTGCCCTAAGCACGCACACACACACACACACACACACACACACACACACACACACACACATACACACACACAGCCCGTAGCCTAGTAGGTAGAGCTCTCGTCTCACACACGAGGGGTCGGGGGTTCAATCCCCGGCCGGGCGGAGACAAATTGGGCTTGTCTCTTTCATGTGTTAGCCTCAGTTCACCTAGCTGTAAATAGGTACCTGGAATAAGTGGACGACGTTGTGACGTCCCATCTGGGGTTGGCAAAAATGGTACAAGGCGAGATGGGTATCATATGGTTCACCTAAGCTGATGGCTACCTAAGCCTTCGGGCGAGACGGTACCGTCTATAGTGAGAATGGTACCATAAAGATCCACCCTAAACCTTCGTTTCCGTTGTCGCCAATTGGCTAAATACAGACTACACACACATCCACAGCCATTCCAACAGTACATAAAACACTTAACATGCATTTCACGCAATACATTCCCAGTTAAGGAGGCGCGATAATAATGAGCTTAGCTCGCATTGCGTGGATTCCCCTTGACGAACAAGTAACTGAGTGAGTAACACACACACACACACTATCTTCTTTTCTCTCTTTTGTCTTTCCTCGCTTTCCCTTCCCTAATTAAAAAGATCGTTCCTTGATTCAACTCAAATACAAATAGGAGCAATTTGTGACCATTTCCTCTTGTCAACCCGTCTATAAAAATGGCATACCATCAGATTGTCTACATTATTTCCTGTTGTCAGAATTCACACGCTTCCCAGGTGGACTAGGTTAAGGGGTGGTAGTCTCTTTTTCTAGACTCCCTTCTCCCTCATGTTTAGCGTAATAGTTTTAAGATTTGATGACGTTCTTTCAGTTAGTTTGGCGATTTTGAGACCTTTCGATTTTTTTTCGTGGAAAGCGATAGCGAGCCTGTAATTTAAGAAGAACTAGCCTTCGGCCGGAAAATTTGTTCATCGAAAATGTAGAAATGGATCTTGAAAGAGGGTCTTCGGAGGATGTATTTAAAGTTTGATGGAGGTCTAGGGAGAAAACGAATATATATATATATATATATATATCTATCTATCTATCTATCTATAGATAGATAGATAGATAGATAGATACCGGTACATACATACATAAATGAGCAAACGGCCAGGAGGCCCAGCTAGACTTACGCACCCTCAACCGGCCAGGAGGCCCAGCTAGACTTACGCACCCTCAACCGGCCAGGAGGCCCAGCTAGACTTACGCACCCTCAACCGGTCAGGAGGCCCAGCTAGACTTACGCACCCTCAACCGGCCAGGAGGCCCAGCTAGACTTACGCATCCTCAACCGGCCAGGAGGCCCAGCTAGACTTACGCATCCTCAACCGGCCAGGAGGCCCAGCTAGACTTACGCACTCTCCACCGGCCAGGAGGCCCAGCTAGACTTACGCACTCTCCACCGGCCAGGAGGCCCAGCTAGACTTACGCACCCTCCACCGGCCAGGAGGCCCGGCTAGACTTACGCACCCTCAACCGGCCAGGAGGCCCAGCTAGACTTACGCACCCTCCACCGGCCAGGAGGCCCAGCTAGACTTACGCACCCTCCACCGGCCAGGAGACCCAGCTAGACTTACGCACCCTCAACCGGCCAGGAGGCCCAGCTAGACTTACGCACCCTCAACCGGCCAGGAGGCCCAGCTAGACTTACGCATCCTCAACCGGCCAGGAGGCCCAGCTCGACTTACGCACCCTCAACCGGCCAGGAGGCCCAGCTAGACTTACGCACCCTCCACCGGCCAGGAGGCCCAGCTAGACATACGCACCCTCCACCGGCCAGGAGGCCCAGCTAGACTTACGCACCCTCCACCGGCCAGGAGGCCCAGCTAGACTTACGCACCCTCCACCGGCCAGGAGGCCCAGCTACACTTACGCACCCTCCACCGGCCAGGAGGCCCAGCTAGACTTACGCACCCTCCACCGGCCAGGAGGCCCAGCTAGACTTACGCACCCTCCACCAGCCAGGAGGCCCAGCTAGAATTACAAACCCTGCACCAGCCAGGAGGCCCAGCTAGACTTACGCACCCTCAACCAGCCAGGAGGCCCAGCTAGACTTACGCACCCTCAACCGGCCAGGAGGCCCAGCTAGACTTACGCACCCTCAACCGGCCAGGAGGCCCAGCTATACTTACGCACCCTCAACCGGCCAGGAGGCCCAGCTAGACTTACGCACCCTCAACCGGCCAGGAGGCCCAGCTAGACTTACGCACCCTCAACCGGCCAGGAGGCCCAGCTAGACTTACGTACCCTCAACTGGCCAGGAGGCCCAGCTAGACTTACGCACCCTCCACCGGCCAGGAGGCCCAGCTAGACTTACACACCCTTCACCGGCCACGAGGCCCAGCTAGACTTACGCACCCTCCACCGGCCAGGAGGCCCAGCTAGACTTACGCACCCTCCACCGGCCAGGAGGCCCAGCTAGACTTACGCACCCTCAACCGGCCAGGAGGCCCAGCTAGACTTACCCACCCTCCACCGGCCAGGAGGCCCAGCTAGACTAACGCACCCTCCACCGGCCAGGAGGCCCAGCTAGACTTACGCACCCTCCACCGGCCAGGAGGCCCAGCTAGACTTACGCACCCTCAACCGGCCAGGAGGCCCAGCTAGACTTACGCACCCTCCACCGGCCAGGAGGCCCAGCTAGACTTACGCACCCTCAACCGGCCAGGAGGCCTAGCTAGACTTACGCACCCTCCACCGGCCAGGAGGCTCAGCTAGACTTACGCACCCTCCACTGGCCAGGAGGCCTAGCTAGACTTACGCACCCTCCACCGCCCAGGAGGCCCAGCTAGACTTACGCACCCTCCACCGGCCAGGAGGCCCAGCTAGACTTACGCACCCTCCACCGGCCAGGAGGCCCAGCTAGACTTACGCACCCTCCACCGGCCAGGAGGCCCAGCTAGACTTACGCACCCTCAACCGGCCAGGAGGCCCAGCTAGACTTACGGACCCTCCACCGGCCAGGAGGCCCAGCTAGACTTACGCACCCTCCACCGGACAGGAGGCCCAGCTAGACTTACGCACCCTCCACCGGCCAGGAGGCCCAGCTAGACTTACGCACCCTCCACCGGCCAGGAGGCCCAGCTAGACTTACGCACCCTCCACCGGCCAGGGGGCCCAGCTAGACTTACGCACCCTCCACCGGCCAGGAGGCCCAGCTAGACTTACGCACCCTCCACCGGCCACGAGGCCCAGCTAGACTTACGCACCCTCAACCGGCCAGGAGGCCCAGCTAGATTTACGCACCCTCAACCGGCCAGGAGGCTCAGCTAGACTTACGCACCCTCAACCGGCCAGGAGGCCCAGCTAGACTTACGCACCCTCAACCAGCCAGGAGGCCCAGCTAGACTTATCACCCTCCACCAGCCAGGAGGCCCAGCTAGACTTACGCACCCTCAACCAGCCAGGAGGCCCAGCTAGACTTACGCACCCTCCACCGGCCAGGAGGCCCAGCTAGACTTACGCACCCTCAACCGGCCAGGAGGCCCAGCTAGACTTACGCACCCTCAACCGGCCAGGAGGGCCAGCTAGACTTACGCACCCTCCACCGGCCAGGAGGGCCAGCTAGACTTACGCACCCTCCACCGGCCAGGAGGCCCAGCTAGACTTACGCACCCTCCACCGGCCAGGAGGCCCAGCTAGACTTACGCACCCTCCACCGGCCAGGAGGCCCAGCTAGACTTACGCACCCTCAACCGGCCAGGAGGCCCAGCTAGACTTACGCACCCTCAACCGGCCAGGAGGCCCAGCTAGACTTACGCACCCTCAACCGGCCCTGGAGGCCCAGCTAGACTTACGCACCCTCAACCGGCCAGGAGGGCCAGCTAGACTTACGCACCCTCAACCGGCCAGGAGGCCCAGCTAGACTTACGCACCCTCAACCGGCCAGGAGGCCCAGCTAGACTTACGCACCCTCAAAACGGCCAGGAGGCCCAGCTAGACTTACGCACCCTCCACCGGCCAGGAGGCCCAGCTAGACTTACGCACCCTCCGCCGGCCAGGAGGCCCAGCTAGACTTACGCACCCTCAACCGGCCAGGAGGCCCAGCTAGACTTACGCACCCTCCACCGGCCAGGAGGCCCAGCTAGACTTACGCACCCTCCACCGGCCAGGAGGGCCCAGCTAGACTTACGCACCCTCCACCGGCCAGGAGGCCCAGCTAGACTTACGCACCCTCACCGGCCAGGAGGCCCAGCTAGACTTACGCACCCTCCACCGGCCAGGAGGCCCAGCTAGACTTACGCACCCTCAACCGGCCAGGAGGCCTAGCTAGACTTACGCACCCTCCACCGGCCAGGAGGCCCAGCTAGACTTACGCACCCTCCACCGGCCAGGAGGCCCAGCTAGACTTACGCACCCTCCACCGCCCAGGAGGCCCAGCTAGACTTACGCACCCTCCACTGGCCAGGAGGCCCAGCTAGACTTACGCACCCTCCACCGGCCAGGAGGCCCAGCTAGACTTACGCACCCTCCACTGGCCAGGAGGCCCAGCTAGACTTACGCACCCTCAAAACGGCCAGGAGGCCCAGCTAGACTTACGCACCCTCAACCGGCCAGGAGGCCCAGCTAGACTTACGCACCCTCAACCGGCCAGGAGGCCCAGCTAGACTTACGCACCCTCAACCGGCCAGGAGGCCCAGCTAGACTTACGCACCCTCCACCGGCCAGGAGGCCCAGCTAGACTTACGCACCCTCAACCGGCCCTGGAGGCCCAGCTAGACTTACGCACCCTCAACCGGCCAGGAGGCCCAGCTAGACTTACGCACCCTCAACCGGCCAGGAGGCCCAGCTAGACTTACGCACCCTCAACCGGCCAGGAGGCCCAGCTAGACTTACGCACCCTCAACCGGCCAGGAGGCCCAGCTAGACTTACGCACCCTCAACCGGCCAGGAGGCCCAGCTAGACTTACACACCCTCAACCGGCCAGGAGGCCCAGCTAGACTTATGCACCCTCAACCGGGCCCAGCTAGACTTATCACCCTCCACCAGCCAGGAGGCCCAGCTAGACTTACGCACCCTCAACCAGCCAGGAGGCCCAGCTAGACTTACGCACCCTCCACCAGCCAGGAGGCCCAGCTAGACTTACGCACCCTCAACCGGCCAGGAGGCCCAGCTAGACTTACGCACCCTCCACCGGCCAGGAGGCCCAGCTAGACTTACGCACCCTCCACCAGCCAGGAGGCCCAGCTAGAATTACACACCCTCCAGCGGCCAGGAGGCCCAGCTAGACTTACGCACCCTCCACCGGCCAGGAGGCCCAGCTAGACTTACGCACCCTCCACCGGCCAGGAGGCCCAGCTAGACTTACGCACCCTCCACCGGCCAGGAGGCCCAGCTAGACTTACGCACCCTCCACCGCCAGGAGGCCCAGCTAGACTTACGCACCCTCCACCGGCCAGGAGGCCCAGCTAGACTTACGCACCCTCCACCGGCCAGGAGGCCCAGCTAGACTTACGCACCCTCCACCGGCCAGGAGGCCCAGCTAGACTTACGCACCCTCCACCGGCCAGGAGGCCCAGCTAGACTTACGCACCCTCAACCGGCCAGGAGGCCCAGCTAGACTTACGCACCCTCCACCGGCCAGGAGGCCCAGCTAGACTTACGCACCCTCCACCGGCCAGGAGGCCCAGCTAGACTTACGCACCCTCCACCGCCAGGAGGCCCAGCTAGACTTACGCACCCTCCACCGGCCAGGAGGCCCAGCTAGACTTACGCACCCTCCACCGGCCAGGAGGCCCAGCTAGACTTACGCACCCTCCACCGGCCAGGAGGCCCAGCTAGACTTACGCACCCTCCACCGGCCAGGAGGCCCAGCTAGACTTACGCACCCTCAACCGGCCAGGAGGCCCAGCTAGACTTACGCACCCTCAACCGGCCAGGAGGCCCAGCTAGACTTACGCACCCTCCACCGGCCAGGAGGCCCAGCTAGACTTACGCACCCTCCACCGGCCAGGAGGCCCAGCTAGACTTACGCACCCTCCACCGGCCAGGAGGCCCAGCTAGACTTACGCACCCTCCACCGGCCAGGAGGCCCAGCTAGACTTACGCACCCTCGGCCAGGAGGCCCAGCTAGACTTACGCACCCTCCACCGGCCAGGAGGCCCAGCTAGACTTACGCACCCTCCACCGGCCAGGAGGCCCAGCTAGACTTACGCACCCTCCACCGGCCAGGAGGCCCAGCTAGACTTACGCACCCTCCACCGCCAGGAGGCCCAGCTAGACTTACGCACCCTCCACCGGCCAGGAGGCCCAGCTAGACTTACGCACCCTCCACCGGCCAGGAGGCCCAGCTAGACTTACGCACCCTCCACCGGCCAGGAGGCCCAGCTAGACTTACGCACCCTCCACCGGCCAGGAGGCCCAGCTAGACTTACGCACCCTCCACCGGCCAGGAGGCCCAGCTAGACTTACGCACCCTCCACCGGCCAGGAGGCCCAGCTAGACTTACGCACCCTCCACCGGCCAGGAGGCCCAGCTAGACTTACGCACCCTCCACCGGCCAGGAGGCCCAGCTAGA
This sequence comes from Paralithodes platypus, assembly GCA_032716605.1. Taxonomy (NCBI): domain Eukaryota; kingdom Metazoa; phylum Arthropoda; class Malacostraca; order Decapoda; family Lithodidae; genus Paralithodes; species Paralithodes platypus. Next base: position 1,815,741 of record CM064573.1, read on the forward strand.
CTTACGCACCCTCCACCGGCCAGGAGGCCCAGCTAGACTTACGCACCCTCCACCGGCCAGGAGGCCCAGCTAGACTTACGCACCCTCCACCGGCCAGGAGGCCCAGCTAGACTTACGCACCCTCCACCGGCCAGGAGGCCCAGCTAGACTTACGCACCCTCAACCGGCCAGGAGGCCCAGCTAGACTTACGCACCCTCCACCGGCCAGGAGGCCCAGCTAGACTTACGCACCCTCCACCGGCCAGGAGGCCCAGCTAGACTTACGCACCCTCCACCGGCCAGGAGGCCCAGCTAGACTTACGCACCCTCCACCGGCCAGGAGGCCCAGCTAGACTTACGCACCCTCAACCGGCCAGGAGGCCCAGCTAGACTTACACACCCTCACCGGCCAGGAGGCCCAGCTAGACTTACGCACCCTCACCCTCCACCGGCCAGGAGGGCCCAGCTAGACTTACGCACCCTCCACCGGCCAGGAGGGCCCAGCTAGACTTACGCACCCTCCACCGGCCAGGAGGCCCAGCTAGACTTACGCACCCTCCACCGGCCAGGAGGCCCAGCTAGACTTACGCACCCTCCACCGGCCAGGAGGCCCAGCTAGACTTACGCACCCTCAACCGGCCAGGAGGCCCAGCTAGACTTACGCACCCTCAACCGGCCAGGAGGCCCAGCTAGACTTACGCACCCTCAACCGGCCAGGAGGCCCAGCTAGACTTACGCACCCTCAACCGGCCAGGAGGCCCAGCTAGACTTACGCACCCTCAACCGGCCAGGAGGCCCAGCTAGACTTACGCACCCTCCACCGGCCAGGAGGCCCAGCTAGACTTACGCACCCTCCACCGGCCAGGAGGCCCAGCTAGACTTACGCACCCTCCACCGGCCAGGAGGCCCAGCTAGACTTACGCACCCTCAACCGGCCAGGAGGCCCAGCTAGACTTACGCACCCTCCACCGGCCAGGAGGCCCAGCTAGACTTACGCACCCTCCACCGGCCAGGAGGCCCAGCTAGACTTACGCACCCTCCACCGGCCAGGAGGCCCAGCTAGACTTACGCACCCTCCACCGGCCAGGAGGCCCAGCTAGACTTACGCACCCTCCACCGGCCAGGAGGCCCAGCTAGACTTACGCACCCTCCACCGGCCAGGAGGCCCAGCTAGACTTACGCACCCTCCACCGGCCAGGAGGCCCAGCTAGACTTACGCACCCTCCACCGGCCAGGAGGCCCAGCTAGACTTACGCACCCTCCACCGGCCAGGAGGCCCAGCTAGACTTACGCACCCTCCACCGGCCAGGAGGCCCAGCTAGACTTACGCACCCTCAACCGGCCAGGAGGCCCAGCTAGACTTACGCACCCTCCACCGGCCAGGAGGCCCAGCTAGACTTACGCACCCTCCACCGGCCAGGAGGCCCAGCTAGACTTACGCACCCTCAACCGGCCAGGAGGCCCAGCTAGACTTACGCACCCTCAACCGGCCAGGAGGCCCAGCTAGACTTACGCACCCTCCACCGGCCAGGAGGCCCAGCTAGACTTACGCACCCTCCACCGGCCAGGAGGCCCAGCTAGACTTACGCACCCTCAACCGGCCAGGAGGCCCAGCTAGACTTACGCACCCTCCACCGGCCAGGAGGCCCAGCTAGACTTACGCACCCTCAACCGGCCAGGAGGCCCAGCTAGACTTACGCACCCTCAACCGGCCAGGAGGCCCAGCTAGACTTACGCACCCTCAACCGGCCAGGAGGCCCAGCTAGACTTACGCACCCTCAACCGGCCAGGAGGCCCAGCTAGACTTACGCACCCTCAACCAGCCAGGAGGCCCAGCTAGACTTACGCACCCTCAACCAGCCAGGAGGCCCAGCTAGACTTACGCACCCTCAACCAGCCAGGAGGCCCAGCTAGACTTACGCACCCTCCACCAGCCAGGAGGGCCAGCTAGACTTACGCACCCTCAACCGGCCAGGAAGCCCAGCTAGACTTACGCACCCTCAACCGGCCAGGAGGCCCAGCTAGACTTACGCACCCTCAACCGGCCAGGAGGCCCAGCTAGACTTACGCACCCTCAACCGGCCAGGAGGCCCAGCTAGACTTACGCACCCTCAACCGGTCAGGAGGCCCAGCTAAACTTACGCACCCTCCATCGGACAGGAGGCCCAGCTAGACTTATGCACCCTCCACCGGCCAGGAGGCCCAGCTAGACTTACGCACCCTCAACCGGCCAGGAGGCCCAGCTAGACTTACGCACCCTCAACCGGTCAGGAGGCCCAGCTAGACTTACGCACCCTCCAACGGACAGGAGGCCCAGCTAGACTTAAGCCGGTATCACACGAGCGCTTTTTCCCTCAACATTTATCCTTAACACTGGTCTGTCAGCTTAGGAGGTCAACATTTTAAGTATATTGGTGACCTTAATTCATCTACCATCAGTTTAGTTTCCGATACCAGTGCAAAATGCTCTAGAAATGTTTTCCAGAATTTTTTTGATTATCTAATGTTGACTATATTAAGCGCTCGTGTGATACCGGCTTTAAGGGGAGGTATTTCGTTTGTTCCCTACGTTTTCATCAAGCTTAAAATTACACCCCCTAGACCCCCTTTCAAGATAAATTTGTACATTTTTCGGTAGAAAAATGTCCAGGCCGGAGGCCAGTTGCTCTTAAATTACAGGCTCGCTGTCGCTCGCCAGGAAAAAATCGACACTTTAATGGCACGAAAGGTCTTAAAATTGACAGAAATGGGGCAAAGTGTCTTTAAAATGTCCAAACTACTAGGGCGAACGTCTTAAAATCTCAAAAGCAATGGGGCTAAACATGAGGGAGAAAGGGGTCCAGAAAAAAAAATCCCTCAAGTGGAGACCTCCCCTTAACGATCGCATTAACTATTGCATAGGCTCTAACTACTGCAAATTTGATGATAAATTCTGCCGCTTTAACTTGAGTGGAATCTATGAATAATGGAAACCAATAGTATTATTTTGTACTGCGCAGAATGTGCTCCTGTATCATTTAAGGGGAGATATCCACTTGAGGGATTTTTTTTCTTGACCCCTTTCTCCCTCATGCTTAGCCCCATTGTTTTTTCTAATTTTAAGACGTTTGCCCCATTATTTTGACGATTTTAAGGACTTTCAACCCATTTCTGTCAATTTTAAGACCTATCGTGCCATTTAGGTGTCGATTTTATCCTGGCGAGCGATAGCGAGCCTGTAATTTAAGAGGAACCGGCTTTCAGCCGGGACATTTTTCTACCGAAAAATGTACAAATTTATCTTGAAAGGGAGTCAAGGGGGTGTAATTTCAAGCTTGATGGAAGTCTGAGAAACACACTAAAAACCTCCCCCTAATAACTACTCTTGGAAACACAGTGTTCATGTAAGAAATATATATATATACAGTATACTGTATATATATATATATATATATATATATATATATATATATATATACAGTATACTGTATATATATATATATATATATATATATATATATATATATATATATATACAGTATACTGTATATGCTACACTAATACCTGGCTCTAAAATTGGTAAGTTGTCCCCCAAAGATGCTTCAATTTTCTTTCATGTTGACAGGTGGACATTATTTGAAATCGATTTATTTGACTCGGACTTGCTTTTTGTACTGATAAATACCAATGCAATCCACAAAGTTATATTACTCGATGTTGTTTTGATCATTTAGTGTGTGTGTGTGTGTGTGTGTGTGTGTGTACTGTTCTATAATCCACTTTCACTAATCGACTAATTTAACCTTTTCCATGGGAGGTCTTGTTGGCTAATCTCCTTTTTCTAACCTCCTCCACCCTTTCTATCCACCCCTTCTAACTTCCCACCCCTTCTAACTCCCCACCCCTTCTAACTCCCCACCCCTTCTAACTTCCCACCCCTTGTAACTCCCCACCCCTTCTAACCTCCTTCACCCTTTCTATCCACCCCTTCTAACCCCCCACCCCTTCTAACCTCCTTCTCCCCTTCTAACCTCCTCCACCCCTTCTAACCTCCACCCTTTCTATCCACCCCTTCCAACCCCCCACCCCTTCTTGCCACCCCCTCTAACCCCCCCCCCCTTCTAACCTCTTCCACCCTTTCTATCCACCCCTTCAAACAACCGCCACCCCTTCTATTAAATTTCCCCCCCTTCTACCCCCCCCTTCTATTCTCCCCACCCTTTCTTACAGCCTCCACCCCTTCTAACCTCCCCTCTACCTAACCTTCCCCATCTAACCACCCAAACTACACCCCTTACCTCTCTTTTCTCCCATCTCCCCTCCCCTCACACTATCTAACCTCCCCCAACCACACTTCTTACCTCCCCTTAACCCAATCACCCTTATCTCATATCCCCCAACCCCAACTCCCCCACCTTATTTCCCCAACCCACCCACCCTTGTGTCACCTTCCCCACCTCCCTCACCTTCTTTCCTCAAGTCCCCCCCCCCCACCCTTGTCTCACCTTACCCAACTACCCCCCCCGAGACTTATCATGTTAGCGAGTGGGGGTAGCGGTATCATCGTTGTTAGGGCCCCGCGCTAATTGGCTCACAGGAGGTCCGGCCGGGCTAATTACCTGACAGGTGAGGCCCCTATCACGACATCCGACACGTGTCTGGCCCATCCCTTGTTGGCGACACATACACACATACACCATCACTAACACTAGCCATCACACACACACACACACACACACTATCACTAACACACACACTCTAGCCATCACACATACACACACCATCACACATACACACACACACACCATCACACACACACACACACACTCATACACACATACACCATCACTAACACACACATAGCTGGAGTCCACATATGATTGTTGTTCTTTTTGTTTGGTTTACGAAGAATGGAGTTAGGAAGTAAACACAACTGATAACAATACAGAGAGAGAGAGAGAGAGAGGCACAGCTGGAGTCCACGTGTATTTATTAATTTTGTTTGTTTTAGGAAGAATAGAGGATGGCTAGACACGCAGCTGATGACAATAAAATTTATAACTCACAAACGACTCAAGTAAATACAGCGCATATTTCTACCATTTCGGAAGAGTCAACCAGGGAATAGATCGGAACATTTACAGCCCATTTGCTCCAGCCCTTTTTTTTGTTTACCTGGCGAGCGATAGCGAGCCTGTAATTTTGGAGGAATCGGCCTTCGGCTGGGACATTTTTCTACCGAAAAATATACATATTTATCTAAAGGGGGTTCTTAGGATGTGTGTTTTTTAAGCTTGATGGAGGTTTAGGGAGGAAACTAAATAAAATAGTGTGTGTGTGTGTGTGTGTGTGTGTGTGTGTGTGTGTGTGTGTGTGTGTGTGTGTGTGTGTGTGTGTGTGTCGCTTAAGGATATCTGTTCCCATATAACTATAGAAATACCCACTGCTATTAATATTATGGAGGCAGAACACGACGTCACCGTACCACCAGGAACGTATATATATATATATATATATATATATATATATATATATATAGGCTATATATGGTGTTGATGGGCGATATTTTTATTTTTATTGTTTTAGTTTTTAAAGAGACAATAAAAAGAGGAAGGAAACACAAAGATAAAACAGGAACGGAACACGTAACTCACGCTCCGTGGTGTTGATGATGGGTTAGATACAAGAACGGAACACGTAACTCACGTTCCGTGGTGTTGATGATGGGTTAGATACAGGAACGGAACACGTAACTCACGCTCCGTGGTGTTGATGATGGGTTAGATACAGGAACGGAACACGTAACTCACGCTCCGTGGTGTTGATGATGGGTTAGATACAGGAACGGAACACGTAACTCACGCTCCGTGGTGTTCATGATGGGTTAGATACAGGAACGGAACACGTAACTCACGCTCCGTGGTGTTGATGATGGGTTAGATACAGGAACGGAACACGTAACTCACGCTCCGTGGTGTTGATGATGGGTTAGATACAGGAACGGAGAGCGCAGATAGAGACGCTCCGTGTTGAGTTGTTGATACAGGCAACAACGGAACGCGTAACTCACGCTCGTGGTGTGTTGAGATAGGGTTAGATACAGGAACGGAACACGTATCTCACGCTCCGTGGTGTTGATGATGGGTAGATACAGGAAACGGAACACACGTACTCACGCTCCGTGGTGTTGATGAGGGGTTAGATACAGGAACGGAACACGTATCTCACTCCGTATTGATGAGGGGTTAGATACAGGAAGGAACGGAACACGTATCTCACGCTCCGTGGTGTTGATGAAGGGTTAGATACAGGAACGGAACACGTATCTCACGCTCCGTGGTGTTGATTGATGGGTTAGATACAGGGAACGGAACACTATCTCACGCTCCGTGGTGTTGATGATGGGTTAGATACAGGAACGGAACACGTATCTCACGCTCGTGGTGTTGATGAGGTGGGTAGATACAGGAACGGAACACGTATCTCACGCTCCGTGGTGTTGATGATGGGTTAGATACAGGAACGGAACACGTATCTCACGCTCCGTGGTGTTGATGACGGGTTAGATACAGGAACGGAACACGTAACTCACGCTCCGTGGTGTTGATGACGGGTTAGATACAGGAACGGAACACGTATCTCACGCTCCGTGGTGTTGATGACGGGTTAGATACAGGAACGGAACACGTATCTCACGCTCCGTGGTGTTGATGGAACGGTTTAGATACAGGAACGGAACACGTATCTCACGCTCCGTGGTGTTGATGATGGGTTAGATACAGGAACGGAACACGTATCTCACGCTCCGTGGTGTTGATGATGGGTTAGATACAGGAACGGAACACGTAACTCACGCTCCGTGGTGTTAGTGGTGTTGATGATGGGTTAGATACAGGAACGGAACACGTAACTCACGCTCCGTGGTGTTGATGATGGGTTAGATACAGGAACGGAACACGTATCTCACGCTCCGTGGTGTTGATGATGGGTTAGATACAGGAACGGAACACGTAACTCACGCTCCGTGGTGTTGATGATGGGTTAGATACAGGAACGGAACACGTAACTCACGCTCCGTGGTGTTGATGATGGGTTAGATACGGAACACGTACAACTCACGCTCCTGGTGTTGATGATGGGTTAGATACAGGAACGGAACACGTATCTCACGCTCCGTGGTGTTGATGATGGGTTAGATACAGGAACGGAACACGTATCTCACGCTCCGTGGTGTTGATGATGGGTTAGATACAGGAACGGAACACGTATCTCTCGCTCCGTGGTGTTGATGATGGGTTAGATACAGGAACGGAACACGTATCTCACGCTCCGTGGTGTTGATGATGGGTTAGATACAGGAACGGAACACGTAACTCACGCTCCGTGGTGTTGATGATGGGTTAGATACAGGAACGGAACACGTAACGGAACACGTAACTCAGGCCCTAATAGAACACAAGCGATAAGAGTAATTGATGTTAAGGGGAGATTTCCACTTGAGGGATTTTTTTCTGGACCCCTTTCTCCCTCATGTTTAGCCCCATTGCTTTTGAGATTTTAAGTCGTTCGCCCTAGTAGTTTTGACATTTCAAGACATTTTGCCCCATTTCTGTCAATTTTAAGACCTTTCGTGCCATTAAGGTGGCGATTTTTTCCTGGCGAGCGATAGCGAGCCTGTGATTTAAGAGCAACCGGCCTCCGGCCGGGACATTTTTCTACCGAAAAATGTACAAATTTATCTTGAAAGGGGGTCTAGGGGGTGTAATTTTAAGCTTGATGAAAACGTAGGGAACAAACTAAATACCTCCCCTTAATATAGTGTAAACATTAGAATGGTATAATAAAGGTAATAATGGTGTATATGTAATGATATACCGTACCTTTCTATCATTATTATCCATATATGAAGCGAAGATATTACTGCCAATATACCTAATAATAAAGTTATGTATAAGATCATTGAGTATATTGATAGTGATATACCTTTCTATTTATATATGAAGCGATAATAGTACTGCCAATATACCTTATAATAAAAATATATAATTTGATAGTTATATATCTTTCTATCATTATAATATAGCTAAATGATAAGACCATAATATAGACACTGTATTTATCTATTTAACCCCTATAAATAGTTAAGGGGGGTCACCGGCTTTCTTTATCTTTCTCTCCTTTTCTCTCTTTCTCTGGCTTGTATCCATTCGGCCCCATTCAGCCAACTGTTTTAAGACGTTTATCCCCATCCAGGTGTCGATTTCTTCCTGGCGAGCGATAGCGAGCCAGCATTGTATGGAGAAATCCGGTTTCGTCGGAGACATTTTTCTATCGAAAAATTTACACATTTAGCTTGCTGTCAAAACAAAAAAATATATATGCTGGGTCGCTACCGCTCACCAGGAAAATATTGACACCTGGATGGGGGTAAGCGTCTTACAACAGTAGGCTGAATGGGGCCGAATGGATACAAGCCAAAGAGAGAGGGAGAGAAAGAGAAAAAAAAAGCGAGGTGGGCTCCGTTAAGGCGTAGTGCGTATATAAATAGCTAAGTTGGCGCTGACAGGCGAGATAGAGGAACGGAAAACGTAACTCAGGCCCTAATGGAAAACGGGAGATAACAATAATGGAAGGTACAGTTGGCCACATAAGTTCTGTGCCCCATCGTGATCTTGCGCGGGAAAGTAAAATAGTATGAATTATTTGTGAGTATGGTTTCTTTAAATTATCAGTTGAGTATTTAAATGCGTTAACCCCTTATGTACCGGCGACGTTTCTAATATTTGATTCTACCTACACTTAGACGATGTTATGCAGTTTAAGAAGAAATATACGGTAGTAAAAAAATGGTTGAAGTGAGAGAGTTAGAAGCCTGTTGATTGCTGGAGACCCTTTTTAAACTGAATAAAATCGTCTAATAGTAGCCCAGAATAAAGTTAAAAGGACGGCACCGGCACCGAGAGGGTTAACCACGGCATAAGAAATTACACTAAAAAATATAGTGTAGTTTCTTATACTTCAATCACCCGCATTATACTTCAATCACCCGCATTATACTTCAATCACCCGCATTATACTTCAATCACCCGCATTATACTTCAATCACCCGCATCATACTTCAATCACCCGCATCATACTTCAATCACCCGCATTATACTTCAATCACTGCATTATACTTCAATCACCCGCATTATACTTCAATCACCCGCATTATACTTCAATCACCCGCATTATACTTCAATCACTGCATTATACTTCAATCACCCGCATTATACTTCAATCACCCGCATTATACTTCAATCACCCGCATTATACTTCAATCACCCGCATTATACATCAATCACCCGCATTATACTTCAATCACCCGCATTATACTTCAATCACCCGCATTATATTTCTATGTATAAGATCACGGAGAGAAACAGAACTTATGAGACCGACTGTACGTCCTACCACCGCTTCCGTTCTGAGGTGAAGGGTTAATTTAAGGGTGGTCTTTGTAGAGCCCCTTCTTCCTCATGTTTAGCCCCATTGGTTTTGAGATGTTACGACGGTAGCCTCATTAGTTTGGCTATTTTGAGACTTTTCGCCCCATTTCTTTGTCAATTTTAAGGCTTTTCGTGGTCCTTTCGTGCCATTTTAAGTGTGGATTTTTGTTCCTGGCGAGGGATAGAGAACCGGCAATATAGCAGTGTTGCATCTCTCTCACTATTCTATCGCTAGTATAATAATAAATGTTCCTCAGAGCTTTCCTAGTGTATACCACCTCCTCTACGTAGCGTATGTAGTACCCGTCTTGCAACACAATCCCACCCCTACTCTGTGCAACTCTCCAACCCAAGAGTGAAACGTTATTCTCAGACTTTCTTCTATTCAACTGCTGAGCTCTGGAACTCTCCCATAATCAATCTTTCCCTCTTCCTATGACTTAAATTGCTTCAACTCCGTGTGTCCAGGCATTTTGAGTCGAACGTCCCTTGATTTTTTTGGCCCTGTCACTCTTTCAACTCTGGGGGAGGCACTCGATGCTCAAATCATCTCAAAGGTAAACATGCGTCGCCAGTACAAGAGGGGTTAAGCCAAACGAAATAAGCACCTACTCTTGCACACCAAGATATATTAACACTCAAGGGCAGGTTTGGGCTTAAGGGCAGGTTTGTGCTTAAGGGGAGGTTTCTAGTTTGTTTTCTACTATAGGTCTTAAGGGGAGGTTTCTAGTTTGTTTCCCACTATTAACACTTAAGGGGAGGTTTCTAGTTTGTTTCCCACTATTAACACTTAAGGGGAGGTTTCTAGTTTGTTTTCTACTATAGGTCTTAAGGGGAGGTTTCTAGTTTGTTTTCTACTATAGGTCTTAAGGGGAGGTTTCTAGTTGGGTTCCTACTATAGGTCTTAAGGGGAGGTTTCTAGTTTGTTTTCTACTATAGGTCTTAAGGGGAGGTTTCTAGTTTGTTTTCTACTATAGGTCTTAAGGGGAGGTTTCTAGTTTGTTTTCTACTATAGGTCTTAAGGGGAGGTTTCTAGTTTGTTTTCTACTATAGGTCTTAAGGGGAGGTTTCTAGTTTGTTTTCTACTATAGGTCTTAAGGGGAGGTTTCTAGTTTGTTTCCTACTCCTCCAGCACTTAAGGGGAGGTTTCTAGTTTGTTTTCTACTATAGGTCTTAAGGGGAGGTTTCTAGTTTGTTTTCCACTATTAATCTTAATGGGAGGTTTCTAGTTTGTTTTCTACTATAGGTCTTAAGGGGAGGTTTCTAGTTTGTTTTCTACTATAGGTCTTAAGGGGAGGTTTCTAGTTTGTTTCCTACTCCTCCAGCACTTAAGGGGAGGTTTCTAGTTTGTTTTCTACTATAGGTCTTAAGGGGAGGTTTCTAGTTTGTTTTCTACTATAGGTCTTAAGGGGAGGTTTCTAGTTTGTTTTCTACTATAGGTCTTAAGGGGAGGTTTCTAGTTTGTTTTCTACTATAGGTCTTAAGGGGAGGTTTCTAGTTTGTTTCCTACTCCACTTAAGGGGAGGTTTCTAGTTTGTTTTCTACTATAGGTCTTAAGGGGAGGTTTCTAGTTTGTTTTCTACTATAGGTCTTAAGGGGAGGTTTCTAGTTTGTTTTCTACTATAGGTCTTAAGGGGAGGTTTCTAGTTTTGTTTTCTACTATAGGTCTTAAGGGGAGGTTTCTAGTTTGTTTTCTACTATAGGTCTTAAGGGGAGGTTTCTAGTTTGTTTTCTACTATAGGTCTTAAGGGGAGGTTTCTAGTTTGTTTTCTACTATAGGTCTTAAGGGGAGGTTTCTAGTTTGGTTCCTACTATAGGTCTTAAGGGGAGGTTTCTAGTTTGTTTTCTACTATAGGTCTTAAGGGGAGGTTTCTAGTTTGTTTTCTACTATAGGTCTTAAGGGGAGGTTTCTAGTTTGTTTTCTACTATAGGTCTTAAGGGGAGGTTTCTAGTTTGTTTCCTACTCCTCCAGCAATCTTAAAATTTCACCCCCTTGACCCCCTTTCAAGATAAATTTGTACATTTTTCGGTAGAAAAATGTCCCGGCCGAAGGCCGATTACTCCTAAATTACAGGCTCACTATCTCTCGCCAGGATAAAATTAACACCTTAATGGCACGAAAGGTCTTAACATTTACAGAATGGGGCGAAAATTCTAAAAATCACCAAACTAATGGGCCGAACGTCTTATAATCTCAAAACTAGGGGGGCTAAACATTAGGGAGAAGGGGGTCCCGAAAAACGGTCTGTCTCCCCAAACCAAAATAAGTGCCTACACTGGCACACACACACACACACACACACACACACACACACACACACACACACACACACAGCCCGTAGCCTAGTAGGTAGAGCTCTCGTCTCACACACGAGGGGTCGGGGGTTCAATCCCCGGCCGGGCGGAGACAAATTGGGCTTGTCTCCTTTCATGTGTTAGCCTCAGTTCACCTAGCTGTAAATAGGTACCTGGAATAAGTGGACGACGTTGTGACGTCCCATCTGGGGTTGGCAAAAATGGTACAAGGCGAGATGGGTATCATATGGTTCACCTAAGCTGATGGCTACCTAAGCCTTCGGGCGAGACGGTACCGTCTATAGTGAGAATGGTACCATACAGATCCACCCTAAGCCTTCGTTTCCGATGTCGCCAATTGGCTAAATACAGACTACACACACATCCACAGCCATTCCAACAGTACATAAAACACTTAACATGCATTTCACGCAATACATTCCCAGTTAAGGAGGCGCGATAATAATGAGCTTAGCTCGCATTGCGTGGATTCCCCTTGACGAACAAGTAACTGAGTGAGTAACACATCCACCCCCACACACACACACACACACACACACACACACACACACACACACACACACCAAGATATATTAACACTTAAACTAGCGTGAAGGAGCCGTAAATATGCTTTAGTAGGCCATATTTTACTGTGGGAGAAGAAGCTTGATTTACGAGAGGAGGAAGGAAGGTGTGTATTAAAAGGGATATAATACAAGATGGGAGACTAATTAAGTGCTGAGACAGAGAGAGAGAGCGAGGGGGGGGAGAGTGTGAGTGAGAGTGGGTGGATAAACTACTTGAGTGTTAGAGCGAGAGAGAGGATAAACTTCTTGAGAGGGGGAGAAAGTGGGTGTGTGTGTGTGTGTGTGGATAAATACCTTGAGAGTGAGGCTAAATAACGAGAGAGAGAGAGAGAGAGAGAGAGAGAGAGAGAGAGAGAGAGAGAGTGAGCAAATAATACAAATAAATAACTTGAGAGATAGAGATATTTAGCATGTTAATTGTGTATAAATACCCCTTCTGTACCGGCGACGTCCTTTTAACATTAGTCTGGTTACTATTAGACGATTTCATTCAGTTTCAAAGGGCCTCCAGCAATGAACAGGCTTGGAACTATCTCACTTAAGGGGAGATCTCCACTTCAGGGATTTTTTTCTTGACCCCCTTCTCCCTCATGTTTAGCCCCATTGCTTTTTATATTATAAAACGTTCGCCCCATTAGTTTAGCGATTTTAAGAACTTTCACCCCATATTAAGACCTTTCGTGCCATTCAGGTGTCGATTTTATCCTGGCGAGCGATAGCGAGCCTGTAATTTAAGAGGAACCGGCCTTCGGCCGGGACATTTTTCTACCGAAAAATGTACAAATTTTTCTTGAAAGGGACTCAAGGGGTGTAATTTTAAGCTTGATGGAGGTCTAGGGAACAAACTAAATACCTCCCCTTAATACCCTTTACTACCACAGATGCTTCTTAAACCGCACACAATTCTTTAAATATAGCTAGAATATAAGGAAAAATATGTCGTCGGTACAGAAGGGGTTAAGCATTGTATATATATATATATATAAGGGGAAGGAACAAGGAGTATAGATATAAGGGGAAGGAACAAGGAGTATAAATATAAGGGGAAGGAACAAGGAGTATAAATATAAGGGGAAGGAACAAGGAGTATAAATATAAGGGGAAGGAACAAGGAGTATAAATCAATATCCCCTGAATTATGAGACAGCTTGGCAGTGGTGACGACATCTAACTAGCTACACTTGTTGCGATAGTCAGGACTTGTGTATAAATAGATAAATGGATAGATAGATAGATAGATGTATAGATAGATGGATGGATAGATATATAGATAGATAGATAGATAAATAGATAGATAGATAGATAGATGGACAGATAGATAGATAGATAGATATATATATAGATAGATAGATAGATAGATAGATAGATGGACAGATAGATAGATAGATAGATAGATATATAGATAGATGGATGGATAGATATATAGATAGATAGATAGGATAGATAGATAGATAGATAGATAGATAAATAGATAGTTAGATGGATAGATAAAGAGAGAGAAAGAGATAATACGAGCGGACGAGGATGAACGAGAAAGAGCAAGCACACAAGAAAGAGAGGCTAAGACACAAGGCTCGTTTATCAAAGTTCCCCCTAATATATGCGTCAAGGGGAGGGGGGGGGGGGGGGGGACATCTACCAAGCAAAATGTGAGGCGCTTAACATATGGTACTAATTATGAGAGAGAGAGAGAAAGAGAGAGAGAGAGAGAGAGAGATAATTTGAGATTAAGTATATAAGAGAGAGAGAGAGATATGATCAATTTGTCTAAGTTCCCCTTATGATTTAGTGGTGGCGACATCTACCAAGCCAAATGTGAGGCACTTAACATATGGTACTAATTATGAGAGAGAGAGAGAGAGAGAGAGAGCGAGACTTACATAGACTTACATAGATACACTGGCCACACAGACCTTACGATCCAAACGAGGTGGTCAGGACTTAATTCTAGTAGAGATGGCATATCCGATAGAAAAGGAAAGTTGAAGGAAAAGATAGAAAAGAAGAAGGCTCTCTCCCCACCCTCCGTTCCCTCCGGCAATTGCCGCACATGAAAAAGTTGGAAGTGATTAACCTTGCTGGGCTTCGAAATCCCCAGAAGGAATTTACAGGAAAGATTGGAAAACAAGAAAGGGAAAACAAAAACGAATTAAAAAAATCATGCAACCCTTCGCCTTAGCAGCATGTAACTTTTAGGGTTAATTGGATTCATCCAACCCATCACCCTTAGTACTATGTACATATTTAGTGATGTTTATTATTCTTATTTTTTATTTGTGTATTATTATTTTTTGTTTCTTTTCTAACGCTCTCTTCAGCTGAACAAATAATAACGGTGATAATTACTGCCTACTCCATACCAATTTTTCTGTGGTATGAGTCTAGATTTTCTTAAATGTATCTATAGAGGAGCTGTCTATTACTTTATTTGGAAGTTTGTTCCACTCATCAATTACACTGTGAGTGAAGAAATTTGTTGTTGTATCTAGATTCGCTCTCCGACTTAATAATTTTAAATTGTTTCCTCTTGTAGATGTGTCTTCGGCTTTTTTGAATAACTTATCTAGATTAATGTTACTGAATCCTTTTAGAATTTTAAAACACTATCAATTGGCCTCTCATCCTTCGTTTCTTAAGTGAAAATAGATCAAGTTCTCTCAGTCTTTCATCATATGATTTATTTCTCAATGAAGGGATTAGCTTAGTGGCTCGCCTTTGCACAAAACCCAATTTGTTAACATCCTTTATGAGGTGAGGTGACCAAAACTGCACAGCATATTCGAGGTGCGGTCTCACCATACTTTTGTATAAGGGCAAAACTATGTCTTTGCTGTGATAGTGGAAGTTTCTTCTGATGAAACCTAGTGCCCTGTTTGCTTTTTTGCAGCCGCTGTGCATTGATTGGAAGATTTAAAGTTTTCGTTTATCAGCACTCCCAAGTCTTTTATTTGTGTTAAATTTTGTATCTTTTCTTCATTCATGTAGTATTCATATTTATTGTTTTTAGAACCTATTTGCAATATCTGACATTTATTTACATTAAACGGCATTTTCCACTTCTCCGACCATTCTGTGACTTTATTTAAATCAGCTTGAAGGTTTATTATCACCTTCGGAAATTATTGCATTACCTATCTTCGTGTCATCCGCGAATTTGGAAATTAAATTATTTATACCATTATCTAGATCATTGATATATATTATGAACAACACTGGTCCCAATACTGAGCCTTGGGGGACTCCACTAGTTACTTGGCTCCATGTTGATTCCACACCGTTGATAACTACTCTTTGCTTTCTTTCACTTAGCCAGTTTTTAATCCAATCATACGTTTTGCCCTGTATTCCTATGTCTCTTATTTTCTGTAATAATTTATCTTGCGGGACCTTGTCGAAGGCTTTTTGAAAGTCTAGATACACTATGTCGAGGCTTTTGGTGAAGTCATTTAGTTTGTCATTTAGAGAGAGAGAGAGAGAGAGAGAGAGAGAGAGAGAGAATAGAGAGGAGAGAGAGAGAGAGGAGAGAGAGAGAGAGAGAGAGAGTAGCGAAGAGAAAAGGAGAGAGAGAGGAGAGAGAGGGCAGGAGAGAGAGAGAGAGAGAGAGAGAGAGAGAGAGAGAGAGAGAGACTATTTAACAAGGAACATACATCACACAGCTCCCCCTAATATATGCGTCAAGGTGGTGGTGGCGACATCTATTGGGGGTGTAAGTCATGTACGGCTAATGAACACAGGGGGAGGGGAGGGGGGTGGGGGGGGGTTAAAGGTCCCTCTCTCCTATGAGTTATGGCTCGAGAGGCCTTGGAAGGGAGGGAAGGTGTGGTAGTGGTTGTTGTTGTGGTTGTAATGGTTGTTAATGGGCTAGTGCTTAGTTTTTGTGTTTTATATATACTGTATAATGTATATACTCATATATATATATATATATATATATATATATATATATATATATATATATATATATTATATACAGTATACTGTATATTATATGCCCATTATATTAATTTATTTTTTAATTTCCTCGCTGGACCACCATCAAGCTAAATATAAAAACACCCCCTAGACCCCCTTTCAAGATAAATTTGTAAATTTTTCGGTAGACAAAGGCCGGTTCCTTATAAGTTTACAGGCTCCCTATCGCTCGCCAGGGAAAAAATTACTCCTAAATGGCACGAAAGGTCTAAATATTGACAAAGAAATGGGGCTAAAGGTCTCAAAATTGCCAAACTAACGGAACGAACGTCTTAAAATGTCAAAACAAATATGCTAAACATGAGGGTGAAGGGGGTCCAGAAAAAGAGACTACCTCCCCTTTCAGTAGGTAGTGTCGGTGTTATGGCGATGTCTAGAGAATAGTGTAATGGTATATGTAGCTTAACCCTTTGAAGCTCTGACGCGTTTTAGCAGTTTATTTTGGCCATCATTAGACGATTTCATGCAGCTTAGGAAGTGTCTGTGGGTATTAAAAGGGTAAATACTATCTCAATCAACCCTTTGACTTTTATATACCATTGCTAATCTGAATAAAATCGTTTAATAGTAGCCAGAAACAGAACAGAAACGCGTATTGGAGCGTGAAAGGGTTAATGGAAATTGTTGTAGTGGTAGTTGCGGTAATTGTGGTTGTTGTGGTTGTTAAGGGAGTAGTGTATCGGTTATGGTGGTGTAAATTGTAAAGTTAGGAGTGGAGAGGTATGTGTATGCAACTTTATGATAATTGTGGTAATTGTGGTACTGGTTGTAGTGGTGGTGAAGTGGATAGTAGAATTCCTATGGTGGTGTAGATGATAGTGTATAGTTATGTGTAGCTTTGAACTAGAGGGTGGAAGTTGTGGTTGTAGTTGTGGTTGTTAGGTAGGTGGTGTAAGAGTTATAGTGGTGTAAATCGTGTAGATAATAGTTTAAATGTATATATAACTTTGAAAGAGAGAGTGGTAGTGGTAGTTGTGGTTGTTAAGTGGGTAGTAGAATTGGTATAGTGATGTAAATTGGGTAGATAATTGTGTAACTTTGGAAGGGAGGGAGGGTGTGATAGTTGTGGTTGTAGTGGTTGTTAATAAATGTCCGTCTTATCCGAATCTAAAGAGCTATTAAATATCACATGAAGCACAAGAATAACATATATATCATAAAATAAACAGAAGCGAAATAAATACATATTAAACGATGGAGGTAAGTGAGAGGTGAAGACTGACTGACTCGCTCACGCGGCTTTGTATCTTTGGTGTGGAGGATGTGTTTGTTGTGGTAGCGGTAGTAGTGGTTGTAGTGGTTGTTAAGTGGGTAGTATAGTTGGTATGTTGGTATGTATTGTGTACATATTAGTGTAGCCTTGGGAAGGAAGGGAATGTGTGGTAGTGGTAGTGGTTGTTGTTGTGGTTGAAGTGGTAGTTAAGTTGGTAGTATACAGTAGGTGTTGTGTTGGTATATATTGTGTATATATTTGTGCAGCCTTGGAAGTTAGGGATGGTGTGGTAGTGGTAGTGGTTGTTAAGTAGGTAGTATAGGTGTTATGGTGGCATAAATTGTACATATTAGTGTAGCCTTGGGAGAGAGGGAGGGTGTGGTAGTGGTAGTGGTTGTTGTTGTGGTTGAAGTGGTAGTTAAGTTGGTAGTATACAGTAAGTGTTGTGGTGGTATATATTGTGTACATATTAGCCTTGGTAGTGGTGGTGGTAGTGGTTGTTAAGTGGGTAGTTTAGTTGGTATGGAAGTGAAAATATCTTATATATTACCTAAAGGGCACGTTCTGTGAGTCTGTCTGTTCACGAACTACTCCCTCACTTTTCAAGATGGAGAGCCCATACTTGGAATGCATACTAAAGGGGTACCAGTATAGGTTTTAAGTGGTCTCCCTCAGTTTTCAAGATGGAGAGCCCATACTTGGCATGCATACAAAGGGAGTGCCATAATATGTTTTAAGCGGGTGGGGGCCTCAGTTTTCAAGATAGAGAGCCCATACTTGGCATGCATACTAAGGGGTTTTAAGTTATTTTTTTGGTGTCGTCCCCCCCCCCCCCCCCCAAGATAGACCACCCATACTTAGATACCTCGGTACCTCAGCTAGGAATATATAATGGTGTAAAGCTAGGAGGAGGAAGGATAGTTAACGAGTGCTAGTGATGGAGCGGTGTTGAAGGGGAGATGGGTCGTTTTTCTGGTTCCCCTTTTTCCCTCATGCTTAGCCCCGTTAGTTTCAGATTTTAAGACGTTCGGCCCATTAATTTGGCGATTTTAAGAGATTTCGCCCCATTTCTTTATCAACCTTTCGTGCCATTTAGGTGACGATTTTCTCCTGGCGAGCAATAGCGAGCCTATAATTTTAAGAGGAACCGGCCTTGGGCCGGGAAATTTTTCTACCGAAAAATGTACAAATTTATCTTGAAAAGGACTCAAGGGGGTATAATTTTAAGCTTGATGGAGGTCTAGGGAACAAACTAAATACCTCCCCTTAATACTCGTGTAAAGCTAGGAGGAAGAAGGTTAGTTTACGAGTGCTAGTGATGGAGTGGTCTGTAATGGCCTCGTTACCCGTAGGAGTCAGACGGTAGCGTATAGTTTAACATTGGAGGGAGCCTAATTATATTCACATAAATTTGACTTTAAATATGCAGATTGCGAAGAAACATGTTACTATGGTATAATGAGAGAGAGAGAGAGAGAGAGAGAGAGAGAGAGAGAGAGAGAGAGAGAGAGAGTTTTGGAGAACAACAGAAATATGCTCCGACGAATTTAAAAAAAAATTGAGGTATAATATGCATAGTTTTATATATATATATATATATATATATATATATATATATATATATATATATATACACACACACACTCGTTAAAAACAACCGGCCTTTTGTCTCCTTCATGCACATGGGAACAAAACATGTGAGGTGAACTTGTGGTGTTTACATACATTTATTCTGTCAGCTTCTCCGAGTTCATTTTTATTAAGGGGTAATAATTCCAGAAATGGGTTGTTATTAATGCCAGTGATGACGATCAATTATTTGGTGTAAACATGAGGGAAAAGGGGGTCCACAATAGAAGGGTAATAATAAACATCCACATTAAAAAAAAAAAAAAAAAAATATCTGTACTCTAAACTACAAGTGATAATAGTACTGAAAATAATGAGTTGTTATTTACACCGGGGATTACAAGTCATTATTTTGAATGTACCCTAATTACTATCACTTAACTTGGGGGAACTGTTACTCTTGGTGAAGGAGACTTAAGAGGGGGGGGGGGGGGAGGTAGGTGTTTTGGCTGGACCACCTTCTCCCTCACGTTTAGCATAATAGTTTGGAACATTTACGACGTTCGTTTCGTTAGTTTAGCGATATTTCGCCTCATTTCTTTGTCATTATTAAGACCTTTCCTGTCTTTCCTGGCGAGCGATAGCGAGCCTGTAATTTCAGAAGGAACTGAAAGGTACACATTTATCTTGAAAGGGGGTCTAGGGGGTGTTTTTATCTTGAAAGGGGGTCTAGGGGGTGTTTTTATCTTGACAGGGGGTCTAGGGGGTGTTTTTATCTTGAAAGGGGGTCTAGGGGGTGTTTTTATCTTGAAAGGGGGTCTAGGGGGTGTTTTTATCTTGAAAGGGGGTCTAGGGGGTGTTTTTATCTTGAAAGGGGGTCTATGGAGTGTTTTTATCTTGAAATGAGGTCTATGGAGTGTTTTTATCTTGAAATGAGGTCTATGGAGTGTTTTATCTTGAAATGAGGTCTATGGAGTGTTTTTATCTTGAAGGGGGGTCTAGGGGGTGTTTTTATCTTGAAGGGGGGTCTAGGGGGTGTTTTTCTAAGCTTGATGGAGGTCTAGGGGGTGTTTTTATCTTGAAGGGGGGTCTAGGGGGTGTTTTTATCTTGAAAGGGGGTCTAGGGGGTGTTTTTATCTTGAAAGGGGGTCTAGGGGGTGTTTTTATCTTGAAAGGGGGTCTAGGGGGTGTTTTTATCTTGAAAGGGGGTCTAGGGGGTGTTTTTATCTTGAAAGGGGGTCTAGGGGGTGTTTTTTCTAAGCTTGATGGAGGTCTAGGGGTTGTTTTTATCTGGAAAGGGGGTCTAGGGGGTTGTTTTTATCTGGAAAGGGGGTCTAGGGGTTGTTTTTATCTGGAAAGGGGGTCTAGGGGGTGTTTTTATCTTGAAAGGGGGTCTAGGGGGTGTTTTTATCTTGAAAGGGGGTCTAGGGGGTGTTTTTATCTTGAAAGGGGGTCTAGGGGGTGTTTTTCTAAGCTTGATGGAGGTCTAGGGGGTGTTTTTATCTTGAAAGGGGGTCTAGGGGGTGTTTTTCTAAGCTTGATGGAGGTCTAGCGAGGAAACTGAAAAATATATATGAATAATAAATCCATAAATCAATCAATACATAAAATAATAATACTAAGTAAATAAATCGACCAAAAAACCAACCCTACCCCCTTAAGGTAGGAGAATAATGTACTGGTGTGTGAAATATATGCAGCGGAGTTCTGAATATGTAAATTAGGACAGAGGAGCCGTAAATGTCAGAGTGTGGGGTAATAAGATGGAGAGTGAGTGTGGGGGGAGGGAGGGAGGGGAGAGAGAGAGAGACTACACAGATTTTGCAATCCTATACTAGGCAATCCGGCCTTAAATAATAATATAAAAAGGTGTGTGTGTGTGTGTAATTATAAATAGGCAAGGTCCACGCATTGTTATGAGTGACTGTACGTTTGCTGGTGTGTGTGTGTGTGTGTGTGTGTGTGTGTGTGTGTGTGTGTGTGTGTGTGTGTGTTAGACTGAGTATAACTACTGTCTTGATATGGCAGAGCGTAATGCAAAAGTAAAATATCCTATAATGCCACTGGAGAGACAGGATACACCTGCCGCCGTTACGTTAATTAGCTTTACCTGACAGCATAAATTTACATGATTCCTTAATTCCTTCCGCAAGTTAAGGGGAGACGGGTAATTTTTTGGTCGATTTATTCATTTATGTAATATTTTTTTAATTTCCTCCCTAGACCTCCATCAAACTTAATATAACAACCCCAGGATCCCCCTTCAAGATAAATTTGTAGATTTTCCGGTAGAAAAATATCCCGGCCGATGGCCGGTTCCTCCTAAAATTTCAGGCTCGCTATCGCTCGCTAGGAAATAATCGACACCTAAATGTCACGAAAGGTCTTACAATTTATAACGAAATGGGGCGAAAAGTGTTAAAATCGCCAAACTAATGGGCCGAACGTCTTTCAAATCTCAAAACAAATGGGACTTAACACGAGGGAGAAAGGGGACCAGAAAAGCGAGCGTGATATGAAATACTACTGCTATATAACGCTACAGGTGAGACAGGATGCACCTACCGCCGTTTGGTTAATTAGTACTATATATACCTGACAGCATAAATTGACAGGAGTCCTTATTTCCTTCCGCAAGTTAAGGGGAGACGAGTCGCTTTTCTAAACCACCTTCTCCCTCATCTTTAGACCCATTAGTTTTTCAATGTTATGGTCGTTCGCCCCATTTCTGTCAATTTTAAGACCTTTCCTGTCAATTAGGTCTCGATTTTTTCCTGGCGAGCGATAGCGAGCCTGTAATTTAAGAGGAATTGGCCTTCGGCCAGGACATTTTCCTACCGAAAAATGTACAAATTTATCTTGAAAGGGGGTCTAGGGGGGCTTCATTTTAAGCTTGATGGAGGTCTAGCGAGGAAACTAGAAAAATAATAAATACATATTTTTTTTTACAAAAAGTGAAGGATCTTCCCTTAAGGGGAGGCTGATGGACTGTTGAAGTTTACACTATCAGCACCATATTTCACTACAACATCTTCAAAATAACTGCGAAATCTTGATGGAAACTTTGCAATTTTCCGCAAGTTGAAAAGAAACAGTAAATAAAACTATGTAATACTTGCATAATACAAATCCCAGTGTTGCACATAACTTATGCCGACGACTGTACGTACACCTCGTATTTCGACATCTAGTTTCAGACCGTGAATCGTTAATGTGATCTGTTTTTCTTGCTCGTGCCTTGACAGTTGCCTTTAAGGGGGGATGGTTCACTTTAAGGGGGGATGGTTCACTTTTTGGGCGATTTTTGCATGTATTCATTATTTTTCTAGTTTCCTCCCTAGACCTCCATCAAATTTAAAAAAAAACATCCATTAGATCCCCCTTCTAGATTAATTTGTACATTTTTCGGTAGAATTTTTTTCCGGCCGAAGGCCGGGTCTTCCAACATTACAGGCTCACTATCGTTCGCCAGGGAAAAAATCGACACCTATATAGCACGAAGGTCTAAATATTGACGTAGAAAGGGAGCGAAAGGTCTTAAAATCGACTAACTAATGGGGCAAACATCTTAACACCTGAAAACTAATAGGGCTAAACATGAGGGAGAAAGTGGTCCAGAAAACCAGCTCATTTCCCCTTAAAGGAAAATATTCATGTCTGTAGTGTTGATTCCGTGCAACCTTTATGTACCTGCCTGCCCTCATTCTGTTTGCCTCACCATCTGCCTGTGTGTCTGCTTCACTGTTTGACTGCCTGTGTGTCTGCTTCACTGTCTGACTGACTGTGTGTCTGCTTCACTGTCTGACTGCCTGTGTGTCTGCCTGTGTGTCTGCTTCACTGTCTGACTGCCTGTGTGTCTGCTTCACTGTCTGACTGCCTGTGTGTCTGCTTCACTGTTTGACTGCCTGTGTGTCTGCTTCACTGTCTGACTGCCTGTGTGTCTGCTTCACTGTCTGACTGCCTGTGTGTCTGCTTCACTGTGTGACTGCCTGTGTGTCTGCTTCACTGTCTGACTGCCTGTGTGTCTGCTTCACTGTCTGACTGCCTGTGTGTCTGCTTCACTGTTTGACTGCCTGTGTGTCTGCTTCACTGTCTGACTGCCTGTGTGTCTGCTTCACTGTCTGACTGCCTGTGTGTCTGCTTCACTGTCTGACTGCCTGTGTGTCTGCTTCACTGTCTGACTGCCTGTGTGTCTGCTTCACTGTCTGACTGCCTGTGTGTCTGCTTTGTATACCTGCCTGTGTGTCTGCTTCACCATCTGCTTGCCTTGTACGACTGTACATTATTGTGTAGTCTGAAATACGCGTTAATCCATCTGAAGGGAGCCTACCTCGCATTTTTTCTCTTTCTCTCTCTCTCTTTGATTTGTATCCATTCGGCGCCATTCAGCCTATTGTTTTAAGACGTTTACCCCCATCCAGGTGTCAATATTTTCCTGGCGAGCGGAAGCGAGCCAGCATATATCTATATAATTAAATCAGTTCGTGTGTCTGTTTGTGTGTTCTTCATAGGCGGCCGTAGTTTTGGACCTGGGGAGCTGAAACTTTGCATGTGGGTGTCAATTGACCTGGGTCAGGTCATAGAGGGGGCGAGGCCACAATCGGAGGTTGTTTCGAGGCCGAAATTGAATAACAAAAATAAAAAATGGCCGTTTGGGGCAGAAGGAGGCCTCCGATCGAAAAGGTGTATGGAACGAAAATTGTTCGCAGCCCCCCAAAACGGGGGTACGGATGAGGTCAGATCCAAAATCGGAGGTCATTTAGCGGCCGAAATCGATGTCGCCGTTTAATGAGGCACAGGGAGGTCGAGGCCGGTGATTATGGTAGTAGTAGTATTGTGATGATTGTGGTAGTAGTGATTGATGATGGTGATTATGGTAGTAGAATTTAAACCCGGGCAACGCCGGGTATCCCTGCTAGTATATATTTGTTTTGACAGCAAGCTGTCGCTCGCCAGGAAAAAATCGACACCTGGATGGGGATAAACGTCTTAAAACAGTTGGCTGAATGGGGCCGAATGGATAAAAGCCAGGGAAAGAGAGAAAAGGAGAGAAATATAAAAAAAAAGCCGGTGACCCCCCTTAAGAGATTGTGAAAGGCAAGGTGGAACGCCCCAATAAATCCTTCAACCGTGACTATCATATTTATTTCTGAACAGTGACTCCTTTCTGTATGTCAGTACTGGCATTATTGTAACACGAAGGGGGGGAGAGAGAGAGAGAGAGAGAGAGAGAGTGAGTGTGAAAGAGATTGAGAGAGTGACATGTATAGATAGATATATGTAGTATATAATATATACGGTATATATATATATATATATATATATATATATATATATATATATATATATATATATATATATATATATATATATAAGAACATAAGAACATAAGAAAATGGGAGTCTGCAGAAAGCCGATTGGCCTAAGCAAGGCAGATCCCTGTCCCACACAACCCCAATTACAAAGCCCAATTATAGGCTCAACACTCTAATACCCTGAGGATCATCTTACCAAACCGGTTAGAGATTAACGCAGGATTACGGGGGTCTGCAGAGCGCTGATTGGCCCAACCCGGCTGATCCCCCTTCACACCCAACCCTTCTCGTCCATATGCTTATCCAATTTTTTCTTAAAGCTCCCTATCGTTCTTGATCCCACTATATCACTTGGTAGCCTATTCCACCCATCTACAACTCTGTTACCAAACCAATATTTGCCTATATCTTTTCTGAAACGAAATTTATCTAATTTGAAACCATTGGTACGGGTTCTTTCGCTATCACTGAGCTTTAGTACATTTGTCATGTATATATATATATATATATATATATATATATATATATATAGAGAGAGAGAGAATAACTAGCACAGATTGCTCTAATTTAGTACTCTATCAGGTACTACTTGCAAATACTGTATATATTTATTAATCACTATTTTTCAAGGGTTTAGTTTGCATTATCCTTTTAAGTTAATGAAAATCTTTCTATATAATATACATGTACGTTATATATCGCTTATGGGAAGATTCAAACGAATCCATAACATTCAACAACTTCTGTTAACCCCTTCAGCACCATGACGTAATTTTCATCCTATTCTGGTTACCAGTAGTCGATTGTCTTTAGCATATAATCTACCTCTAGGACTCCACTGATCTCTCTCTCTCTCACTCTCTCTCACTCTCTCTCTCTCACTCTCTCTCTCTCTCTCTCTCTCTATATATATATATATATATATTGCTAATTTTACTGGTAAGCATATAATATGATAAATGGAGGACGGATGTATATACAGTATTTGTTCATTTATGTATCTATGTATCTTTATGTATCTTTATATATTATTTATGTATCTTTATATATTATTTATGTATCTTTATATATTATTTATGTATCTTTATATATTATTTATGTATCTTTATATATTATTTATGTATCTTTATATATTATTTATGTATCTTTATATTATTATGTATCTTTATATTATTATGTATCTTTATATTATTTATGTATCTTTATATTATTATGTATCTTTATATTATTATGTATCTTTATATTATTTATGTATCTTTATATTATTTATGTATCTTTATATTATTTATGTATCTTTATATTATTTATGTATCTTTATATTATTTATGTATCTTATATATTTATAGATTATTTATGTATCTTATATATTTATGTATTTTTATGTATTATGTATGTATCTTATATATATTTATGTATCGTTTTATATTATTTATGTTATTATATATTTATTTACTTTTATATATTTTATGTATCTTATTATATTTTATGTATCTTATTATATTTTATGTATCTTATTATATTTTATGTATCTTATTATATTTTATGTATCTTTATATATTATTTATGTATCTTTATATATTATTTATGTATCTTTATATATTATTTATGTATCTTTATATATATTTTTCTTATTAGTTCCTCCCTAAACTTCCATCAACCTTAAAAAAAAAAAAAAAATAGACCCCCTTTCAAGATAAACTTGTAAATTCTTTGGTAGAAAAATTTCCCGGCCGAAGGCCGGTTTCTTCTAAAACTACAGGCTCGCTGTCGCTCGCCAGGAAAAAATCGTCACCTACGTGATACGAAAGGTCTTAATATTGACAAATAAATGGGGCAAAAGGTCTGAAAATCGCCAAACTAATTGAACGAACGTCTTAACATTTCAAAACTAATGGGGCTACAGATGAGGGAGAAGGAGGTACAGAAAACCGAACCATCCCCCCTTAAGAATTTTACTGCCAGGAAAATAATATAGAAACAAGTGTATAATAATTAATAATCACATTTTTGGCTGTATAGGGAAAATATAGACCGACACAAAATCATGCTAACTTCCAACTCTCTTCCTTTCCCAATTCGGTGTATATATTATTATTTTTTTTACGCAAAAATATAATATGCGAAAAGGTATATTCATTTCACATTTTGTTTTATGGAAACATGATCGGGAAAATAGAATGAATGTCAACTTCGACCCTGATTCACATCCAGGTGCATGCATTTGTTTTGTTCACACACAAAACACAACATATATATAAATAAATACATAAATACAACAATAAATGCCTAATTATAATATATATATATATATATATATATATATATATATATATATATATACAGTATATATACCGGTATCCTCTGCTAATTCCAAATATTGTCGTATGGAAAAAATGGGCGTCTGGCTAACAATGAATATCTGGTAACTTTTAATCCCCCGGCCCCCCCTCCCCCCCTCCCTGTGTTGGCTCTCTCCCCACCCACCACCCCTTCCCTGTCGCCCCCTGGAACACCGCTATTAACCTTTCATCATGTGGTGGGTCAGCTCTTTGGAATATTTAGTGGTGTGTGTGTCTGTCTGTGTGTGTGTGTGTGTGTGTGTGGAGAGATGAATATTGTGGGGAGTGGATTTTGTGGGGACCGGGTTTTGTGGGGACTGGATTTTGTGGGGACTGGATTTTGTGGGGACTGGATTTTGTGGGGACTGGATTTTGTAGGGGCCGGATTTTGTGGGGGCTCGATTTTGTAGGGGCCGGATTTTGTGGGGGCTCGATTTTGTAGGGGCCGGATTATGTGGGCACCGGATTTTGTGGGGACCGAATTTTGTGGGGGCTGAATTTGGGGGACTGGATTTTGTGCAGACCGGATTTTTTCAACCCCATTAGTTTTGAGATTTGAAGATGGTCACCCTGTTACAGGAGTTTGGCTATTTTAAGACCTTTCGTCCCATTTGTTAGTCAATTTTATGACCTTTCGTGCCATTTAGGTGTTGATTTGTTACTGGCGAGCGATAGCAAGCCTGCAAGTTAGGAGGAGACATGCACAAATGTATCTTGAAGGGTGGGGTGGGGTAGGGGGGGTTGAGAGTATTGTTTAAGTTTGATGAAGGTCTGGGGAGAAAAACAAACGAAAGAAATAGAAAAACAAATATATATATACTATATATATATATATATATATATATATATATATATAGAGAGAGAGAGAGAGAGCGAGAGAGAGAGAGAGAGATGATAATAATAATAATAATAATAATAATAATAATAACAACAACAAAATTATCCCCTGTTCGACATCCAAAAAAGTGAATAAATCATGAATAGATAAATATATAAATATATGAACAGCTAGTGAGGGTTGGGATGTTTTGGGCTGGGTGTCTGTTTGTTAGAGGTGTTGGCTGGAACATACTGTACACCACTTTTGTATGTAAAGGCTATACACATATATTTGGGAGCTGTAAAAGGGCTGGTTGGTGCTGGTGTTGGCATTTGGGATTGACTTTGTGTGCTTGATTGATTGATTGATTGATTGAATTGATTTTATTTAGAGTTTCATACATAACAAGAGGCAGAGCATATACAACATTGCAAATAAGCACTGTGTCAACTATTATTAATATGGACTAACGGGAATACTAGACCTCCGCCTACGCTGGCTAGTTCTTTACTATAAATATTATAATCCTAAATTGTCTTCTGGCCCCAAGGTTTCAGGATAAGACTCGGACCACCTCCTAAATGTATAATCACTTATTTCTTGGCGCATATCCTATCTGCTCACCAAATTTCGTGAAAATCGTTGTGTGCTGGCAGGCTTCATTAACAGCAAATTCCACTTATATGTAAATGTTGTCCAGCATTAAGGGGAGATTTTCACTTGAGGGATTTTTTTCTTTACCCCTTTCTCCCTCATGTTTAGTCCTATTGCTTTTGAGATTTTAAGACGTTCGCCCCATTAGTTTGGCGATTTTAAGAACTTTCACCCCATTTATGTCACTTTTAAGACCTGTCGTCCCATTTAGGTGTCAATTTTATCCTGGCGAGCGGTAGCGAGCCTGTAATTTAAAAGAAACCGGCCTTCGGCCGGGAAATTTTTCTACCGAAAAATGTACAGATTTATCTTGAAAGGGGGTCAAAGGGGGTGTAATTTCAAGCTTGATGGAGGTCTAGGAAACACACTAAAAATCTCCCCTTAAGTGATGGGTATATTTATAGGTAATAATAACATGCATAATCGTAATTCAATCATGCACATTATATTTCCATGTATAAGATCACGGAGAGGAACAGGACTTATGTGGCCGACTGTACGGTCGCGCTAATAAGTCATGTCCCAGCTGTCATTACGTTTGGCTTGCTCTGGGCTGTATTGATGTCTGTCAGATGTTGAATAGGGTGGGTAAGTGTAGGAAATTTTTTGTATATTACACTCGATATGAAGAAATGAAGCTTAGATAACGCTGATAACCATTATTGATCAAAACATACTTGGTGCCGAGACATGACTTATTAGCGCGACTGTACCTAATATTGTCTACACTCCATCCCAACCGAAGGTCCCTAATGGACTATGACTCGTTTTGACAGTTTATTATGGTTATTATTAGACAATTATGGCTATTATTAGACGATTATGGCTATTATTAGACAATTATGGCTATTATTAGACAATTATGGCTATTATTAGACGATTATGGCTATTATTAGACAATTATGGCTATTATTAGACAATTATGGCTATTATTAGACAATTATGGCTATTATTAGACAATTATGGCTATTATTAGACAATTATGGCTATTATTAGACGATTATGGCTATTATTAGACAATTATGGCTATTATTAGACGATTATGGCTATTATTAGACGATTATGGCTATTATTAGACGATTATGGCTATTATTAGACGATTATGGCTATTATTAGACAATTATGGCTATTATTAGACGATTATGGCTATTATTAGACGATTATGGCTATTATTAGACAATTATGGCTATTATTAGACGATTATGGCTATTATTAGACGATTATGGCTATTATTAGACGATTATGGCTATTATTAGACGAGTGTATTCAATGTAGGAAGTTGTGGGAGCTAGATTATTAATTTGATTGAAGTGTTTACCCCTTAGATTATTAATTTGATAGTGTTTACCCCTTTGATTATTAATTTGATAGTGTTTACCCCGTTGATTACTAGTAGAGATCTTGCCTAAAACCAGTGTCACACGTAACCGCTTTTTTCGGCAATTTTCGACGAGCACATTAATTTTGTTCTCGTAATATTTAGAGGCTCTGTATCACTGGTATCAGAAACTAGAGGGAAGGTAGATTATGATAGATAGCTAAATTATGATGAGCAGGGTAGGGTGAATAACAGGGGAGGGAGGTTAGGGTGAATAACAGGGTAGGGAGGGTAGGGTGAATAACAGGGGAGGGAGGTTAGGCGGAGGGAAAGATGATCGTGTACTTACTCTAGTTGTACTTACTCTAGTTGTATTGCGGGAGTGAGCATGCTCGTTATTTCCCGCCTCCTATATGTGTAGGTGTTATATGTATCGTTGGAATGGCTGTGGATGTGTGTGTAGTCTGTATTTTTAGCCAATTGGCGACATCGGAAACGAAGGCTTAGGGTGGATCTGTATGGTACCATTCTCACTATAGACGGTACCGTCTCGCCCGAAGGCTTAGGTAGCCATCAGCTTTGGTGAACCATATGATACCCATCTCGCCTTGTACCATTTTTGCCAACCCCAGATGGGACGTCACAACATCGTCCACTTATTCCAGGTACCTATTTACAGCTAGGTGAACTGAGGCTAACACATGAAAGGAGACAAGCCCAATTTGTCTCCGCCCGGCCGGGGATTGAACCCCCGACCCCTCGTGTGTGAGACGAGAGCGCTACCTACTAGGCTACGGGCTGTGTGTGTGTATGTGTGTGTGTGGGTGATCATGTATGTGCGGGTAGGTGATCATGTGTGTATGTGTGAGAGTATGGTTGAATGGTGATCATCGTGTGTGTGTGTGTGTGTGTAGGTGATCATGTATGTGCGGGTAGGTGATCATGTGTGTATGTATGAGAGTATGTTTGAATGGTGATCATTGTGTGTGTGTGTGTGTGTGTGTGTGTGTGTGTGTGTGTGTATGATCATATGTGTGTGTGTGTGTGTATGTGGGGAGGAGATCGTGTGTGTGTATGGGTAGGTGATCATGTGTGTGGGTAGGGTGAAGTGATATATTGATGAGCCACTGGTCCCCTTGTTGTGTCCAAACTGACTAACACAACCTAGTGACCCCCCCCCCCCCCCCACAACCCCCTCACACACACACACACACACACACACACACACACACACACACACACACACACACACACACGCACACTAATAATGATGATGCTATTTATAATAATAATATTAATGAAGGGAAAATACTGCTGTTAGTGAAAAGTTTAGTTTCTAACTCGGCTAAGGTGCTTAGAATCTAGTCTTACTCCTCCCAATATTAGGTAATGGACTTGTAATTTAGAAACACACAGGTACACTCGGATACCATAGTCTCTACCCCATATCTCCGGAAACGAATTATTAATATATTGTTCTTTACATCAATTACCAAACTATATATATACTATTTATTGAAAAGAATGTTCTATCCAAAAATCAATCCAAAGTTATTATAATATAAAGAAATCATAGGGTGGGCTAGAGACTATGGTATGTGAGTGTACATACAGGTAAATACAAATGATGCTATAGTCTGTTTATTATCAGTTGAGGGTAAATTGCCATGTCCTCATCATGATTATTCGACTATTACGGAGATTTTGTACCGAAATATGTTGTTATTAATAAATGTTTGGTATTTATATGACGCACAGACACAGTAGTTTCATATATGTCCATCATGTCTCGAGATATCAGTTGCTAAAGGGTTCAATTTACTATCAGCTGGGAAATAATAGACTTTATAGTACAGTAGATAATTATATTTACCAATATTGTAGTTATAGATTTGAACTGACACCCCATGTTTTACTGACACCCCATGTTTAACTGACACCCCATGTTTAACTGACACCCAATGTTTTCATTACAGAAATGAAGCAATCGGAGAGAGACAGATGGTCGATTACGTCATTACTTAACGACCAGCTCATACAAGGTAAGCTTAGACATGTTCATTACTTAACGACCAGCTCATACAAGGTAAGCTTAGACATGTTCATTACTTAACGACCACCTCATACAAGGTAAGCTTAGACATGTTCATTACTTAACGACCAGCTCATACAAGGTAAGCTTAGACATGTTCATTACTTAACGACCAGCTCATACAAGGTAAGCTTAGACATGTTCATTACTTAACGACCAGCTCATACAAGGTAAGCTTAGACATGTTCATTACTTAACGACCAGCTCATACAAGGTAAGCTTAGACATGTTCATTACTTAACGACCAGCTCATACAAGGTAAGCTTAGACATGTTCATTACTTAACGACCAGCTCATACAAGGTAAGCTTAGACATGTTCATTTAGATAATAGAACCAGAAATGACAAACACATTAATATTCTTAATGGGGGTCACCTCGCTTTTTTTTTCTCTTTCTTTCCTTCTCTCTTTGGCTTGTATCCATTCGGCCCCATTCAGCCTACTGTTTTAAGACGTTTACCCCCATCCAGTTGTCAATATTTTCCTGGCGAGCGGTAGCGAGCCAGCATATATATATTTTTGTTTTGACAGCAAGTTAAATTTGTAAATTTTTCGATAGAAAAATGTCTCCGGCGAAGCCGGATTTCTCCATACAATGCTGGCTCGCTATCGCTCGCCAGGAAGAAATCGACACCTGGATGGGGATAAACGTCTTAAAACAGTTGGCTGTTTATAGCTTGATGAATGTTTTTACAGCTCCAACTTCCTTATGGCCAGAAACTCGCAAGTGGTGAATTAAGCAGGCAATTAGGGTGACAGGTAAGCTAGGGAGGCGACAGGTGGTGGCAGGTGATGCTAATTAAGGGGCGAGATAAAGGCAACCCACGGAACAATTACCCTCAGGTTAAGTAGACAGGTGAGATGGCCAGCAGGTTCCTTCGTGTGCAAAGAATATATAGTTGTGGTAAGGAGTGTTGATCAAATTAAATAAGTAGAGTTATAGTGGAAAAATGTGTGTCTGTGGGGGGGGGGGGGGGGGTGGATGTGTGTGTGGGGGGGTGGATGTGTGTGTGTGTTACTCAGTTACTTGTTCGTCAAGGGGAATCCACGCAATGCGAGCTAAGCTCATTATTATCGCGCCTCCTTAACTGGGAATGTATTGCGTGAAATGCATGTTAAGTGTTTTATGTATTGTTGGAATGGCTGTGGATGTGTGTGTAGTCTGTATTTTAGCCAATTGGCGACATCGGAAACGAAGGCTTAGGGTGGATCTGTATGGTACCATTCTCACTATAGACGGTACCGTCTCGCCCGAAGGCTTACGTAGCCATCAGCTTAGGTGAACCATATGATACCCATCTCGCCTTGTACCATTTTTGCCAACCCCAGATGGGACGTCACAACGTCGTCCACTTATTTCCAGGTACCTTTACAGCTAGGTGAACTGAGGCTAACACATGAAGGAGACAAGCCCAATTTGTCTCCGCCCCCGGGGATTGAACCCCCGACCCCTCGTGTGTGAGACGAGAGCTCTACCTACTAGGCTACGGGCTGTGTGGGTGGATGTGTGCGGGTGTGGGTGGATGTGTGCGGGTGTGGGTGGATGTGTGCGGGTGTGGGTGGATGTGTGCGGGTGTGGGTGGATGTGTGTGCGGGGATGTGTGTGGGTGGATGTGTGTGTCTGGGGGTGGATGTGTGTTTGTGTGTGTGTGTATGTGTGGGGGTGGATGTGTGTGTGTGGGGGTGGGGGTGGATGGATGTGTGTGTGGGGGGTGGGGGTGGATGTGTGTGTGTGGGGGCTATTCATGTGTGTTTGTGGCTGTGTTCGTGTGTGTGTATATGTGTGTGTATGTATGTGTGTATGAAGGTAGTGGTAAAGAGCCATGTGCATGACGCTTGTTACCTGTAATTAAGACCCCAGGTATTTGTTTATATACCTTGACTCTGACATCTGTGTACGTGTGTGTGTGTGTGTGTGTGTGTGTGTGTGTGTGTGTGTGTGTGTGTGTGTGTGGTTAACTGCCTGCCGGAAATGAGACCGCCATTAACAACACACACACACACACACACACACACACACACACAGACAGACAGGTGGGTTGGCTGGCTTTACACGTCCCACCCTCCCCTTATACACGTCCCACCCTCCCCTTTACACGTCCCACCCTCCCCTTATACACGTCCCACCCTCCCCTTATACACGTCCCACCCTCCCCTTTACACGTCCCACCCTCCCCTTATACACGTCCCACCCTCCCCTTATACACGTCCCACCCCCCCCTTTACACCGCCCCCCCCCCCCCCTTACACCTCCACCCCCCCCCCCCCCTCCCCTTATATTTGTCTATTAAGTATCGATAAATCCGTTGCTAAGAGATTCAATTTACCATCAACTGGAACTAAATAGACCAGGCCTATAGCTATAACTAGGCCTATAGCTATAACTAGGACTATAGCTATAACTAGGCCTATAGCTATAACTAGGCCTATAGCTATAACTAGGCCTATAGCTATAACTAGGCCTATAGCTATAACTAGGCCTATAGCTATAACTAGGCCTATAGCTATAACTAGGCCTATAGCTATAACTAGGCCTATAGCTATAACTAGGCCTATAGCTATAACTAGGCCTATAGCTATAACTAGGCCTATAGCTATAACTAGGCCTATAGCTATAACTAGGCCTATAGCTATAACTAGGCCTATAGCTATAACTAGGCCTATAGCTATAACTAGGACTATAGCTATAACTAGGCCTATAGCTATAACTAGGCCTATAGCTATAACTAGGCCTATAGCTATAACTAGGACTATAGCTATAACTAGGCCTATAGCTATAACTAGGCCTATAGCTATAACTAGGCCTATAGCTATAACTAGGCCTATAGCTATAACTAGGCCTATAGCTATAACTAGGCCTATAGCTATAACTAGGACTATAGCTATAACTAGGACTATAGCTATAACTAGGACTATAGCTATAACTAGGACTATAGCTATAACTAGGACTATAGCTATAACTAGGACTATAGCTATAACTAGGCCTATAGCTATAACTAGGACTATAGCTATAACTAGGCCTATAGCTATAACTAGGACTATAGCTATAACTAGGACTATAGCTATAACTAACTACATGATTGAAAGGCGTGTGGAGGTTACAGGATGGGTAGGGGTAGGGGACGAGTGAAACAAAGGGCACAGAGGAAGAAGGGGTGGTTTGAGGAGGGGCGGATGGGGGTGTTAAGGGGAGATTTCCACTTGAGGGATTTTTTTGTTTTGCCCCTTTCTCCCTCATGTTTATCCCCATTGCTTTTGAAATTTTAAGACGTTCGCCCCATTAGTTTGGCGATTTTAAGAAGTTTCACCCCATTTATGTTACTTTTAAGACCTTTCGTCCCATTTAGGTGTCGATTTATTCCTGGCGAGCGATAGCGAGCCTGTAATTTAAGAGGAATCGGCCTTCGGCCGGGACATTTTTCTACCGAAAAATGTACACATTTATCTTGAAAGGGGGTCAAGGGGGTGTAATTTCAAGCTTGATGGCAGTCTAGGAAACACACTAAAGACCTCCCCTTAAGGATATCACCGTTAAGGGGGGGGGATGGGGGTATTTATTTGCTCGTTAATGGGGGTATTTATTTGCTCGTTAATGGGGGTATTTATTTTATCGTTAATGGGGGTATTTATTTGCTCGTTAATGGGGGTATTTATTTGCTCGTTAATGGGGGTATTTATTTGATCGTTAATGTATTGTTTTATATTTTGTTTAGTTTCCTCCCTAGACCTCCATCAAACATTTAAAAAACATCCATTAGATCCCCCTTTTAGATTAATTTGTACTTTTTTTCGGTAGAAAAATGCGGTTCTTCCAAAATTACTATCGCTATCGTTCGCCAGTTAAAAATTGACACCTAAATAGGACGAAAGGTCTTAATATTGACAAAAATAATGGGGCGAAAAGCCTTAAAAAAGAGAATATAATGGGGCGAACGTTTTGATATATAAACATTAATGGGGCTAAACATGAGGGAGAAGCTAGGGGGCCAGAAAAAGACGCATCTCCCCTTAAGTGGGGTAACCTGCTTTTTGTTATTTCTGTCCTTTTCTCTCTTTCTCTGGCTTGTATCCATTCGGCCCCATTCAGCCAACTAGTTTAAGACGTTTATCCCCATCCAGGCGTCGATTTCTTCCTGGCGAGCGATAGCGAGCCAACATTATATGAAGAAATCCGGCTTCGCCGGAGACATTTTTCTATCGAAAAATTTACAAATTTAGCTTGCTGTCAAACAAAAATAAAAAATATGCTGGCTCGCTACCGCTCACCAGTAAAAAATTGACACCTGGATGGGGATAAACGTCTTAAAACAGTAGGCTGAATGGGGCCAAATGGATACAAGCCAGAGAAAGATAGAAAAGGACAGAACAAAAACAGGTCACCCTCCCTTAAGGATATCACCGCTAATAAGTTACATGTACAGTAGGTTACATGTACAGTAGGTTACATGTACAGTAAGTTACATGTACAGTAGGTTACAGAAAGAAAGGGGTTAGTTTAGTGATGGGGACGAGTGAAACAAAGGGCACAGAGAAAGAGGAGGAGGGGGGGTGATTTGAGGAGGAGGGGAGATGGTTGCTTTTTCTGCCCCCCCCCCCCCCTCCCCCCCCCCCCCCTTTTCCCTCATGCTTAGCCCTATTATTTGTTTGATATTAAGACGTTCACCCCCCCTAAAGTTTGTAAATTTTAAGACCTTTCGCCTTATTTTCGCCCTATTTAGACCTTTCGTGCCATTTTGGTGTTTATTTTTTTCCTGGCGAGCGCTAGTGAGCCTGTAATCTTAATAGGAACATTTTACTACCGATTTTTTTTACAAATTCATCTCGAAGAAGGGTCCAGGGGGTGTTTTTAAGCTTGATGGAGGTGTTGGGAAGAAATAAATAAATAAATAAATAAATAAATAAATAGATAGATAGATAGATAGATAGATAGATAGATACATAGATAGATAGATATAATGCTAAACAAATAACATATAAATACGGCCATCCCCCCTTAAGGAGTGGTGGTGGGGGGCGGAAGGGGGGCTAGAGTAGGGGGGGGGGGGGTTGCGGCCCGTATATCACCGCTAATGCACCGCCCCCTGCCCCGTGCTGACGCTAACCGCTCTAATTTGCATGTTATCGCCGTCATTAAAAGGAGGAGGAACAAAGGTGGGGCATAACTCACCCGCCAGCCCGTCCATCTGTCCATGTACAGTCTCGCTAATAAGTCATGTCCCAGCTGTCATTACGTTTGGCTTGCTCTGTGCTGTATTAATGTCTGTCAGATGTTGAATAGCTTGGGAAAGTGAAGGAACACGGTTGTATATCTCACTCAAAAAGAATAAATTGTGTGTATATATTACTGATACCAATTATTGATCACAACATACTTATTAGCGCGACTGTACAGGCGCTCAGAAAAGATCGTGGACCTCGCCTACTTGTCATTAACCCCTTCTGTACCAGCGGTGTCTTTTTCTATTATATTCTAGCTATATTTAGACGATTTTGTGCAGCTTAAGAAGGCTGTGTGCTAGTAAAAAGGGTTAATTAGGGTATTTCGTAGCCTGTTGTTTGATGGAGGCCCTTTGTGAACTGACTAACATAATCTATATAGAGCTAGAATAAAATTGAAAGACGTATCCGGTACAGAAGGGGTTAAGGGGGTGACCTGCTTTTTGTTATTTCTATCCTTTTCTCTCTTTCTCTGGCTTGTATCCATTCGGCCCCCCATTCAGCCAACTATCTTAAGACGTTCATCCCCATATAGGTGTTGATTTCTTCCTGGCGAGCGATAGTGAGCCAGCATTATATGAAGAAATCCGGCTTCGCCGGAGACATTTTTCTATCGAAAAATGTACAAATTTAGCCTGCCGTCAAACAAAAATACAAAATATGCTGGCTCGCTACCGCTCACCAGTAAAAAAGTAGACACCTGGATGGGGATAAACGTCTTAAAACAGTAGGCTGAATGGGGCCAAATGGATACGAGCCAGAGAAAGATAGAAAAGGACAGAACAAAAACAGGTCACCCCTCTTAATGGAATATAGGTCATTAGATTGATATCCAGTATTCGATAAATGGATATTAATCGTAGTCATGGGCTGTACTTATAACTGTCTTGATGGTGTAATGGTTAGAGTGTACAAGTTCTGTATGAGATATCCTTGGTTTGAATCCTGGGAGAAACACATGCTTTACAAAACTGTATATAATTTTGTTATACTGTTTATTGAAAATCAAGTTTCATCCATCAATCAATCCAGATTTTTTTTTTTTTTTTTGAGTGATGTGAATGAAGGAGACAAAAGGCAAAGCTGTCTGTAACAAGTGTCTCCCTCAAAGTTGAAAGAATGCCAGAAAGCCAAGATCAAGGTACGTTAGAGACAGAGCTTGAATCAGTTTAACTCATAGGATGAGGGAAAGACAGATTGAAGGAGAGAGTTCCAAAGCTTGCTTGTTGAGTGGAAGAAAGACTAGACAAAAATGTCAATCTTGGGTTTAAGAGTTAGACAGAATGACTACAGTCCTTCCCTTGTATCTCCCCCCTTATCTCCTGTCTCCTATCTGTCTAAACTCCTGTCCATCCCACCTGTCTAATCCTTTCTATTACCTTTTCTGTACCTTCCCTCTGTTCTCCTGTCTAACTAAATTCCTGTCCATCCCGCCTGTCCAAACCCCTCTAATAGTCTAATACCTCTAGTGTACCTCCCCTCCTGTCTCCTGTCCAACTATATGCATGTCTACTGTACATCACCTGTTTAATCCTCTCTTAAGGGGAGGTTTTTAGTTGATTCCCTAGACTTCCATCAAGCTTAAAATTACTCCCCCTAGACCCCCTTTCAAGATAAATTTGTAAATTTTTCGGTAGAAAAATGTCCCGGCCGAAGGTCGGTTCCCCTTAAATTACAGGCTCGCTATCGCTCGCCAGGAAAAAATCGACACCTAAATGACACGAATGGTCTTAACATTGACAGAAATGGGGCAAGGGGTCTTAAAATCGCCAAACTAATGGGGCGAACGTTTTAAAATCTCAAAAGCAATGGGGCTAAACATGAGGGAGAAGGGGGTCCAGAAAAAATCCTCCAGGTGGAAATCTCCCCTTAAACCTGATGATGTAGTACCCCTTGTCAAACCATATAGCCCTATTTTCCCCATGTCATGATATTTCTTTGTGGCAGCTGTTCCCTCATCTAATGTTAAACCCTGATGATGTTCGCAGCCATGTACCCCTTTAGCTAACCATATATAGCCCTGTACATTACATTTCCTTCCCCTATGTCGATATATCCTACATTACATAATTTTGCTTTGTGGCAGCTGTTCCCTCATCTACTGTTAAACCTGATTAATTCCTCAGTTATGTACTACAGTCGAGGTTAATAAGTGTTGTCAGATAGTTCACACAGTTTCGGACACTGACTAATACTCTGAGGGATAAGCACTTTTCCCAGTATAACTATAAAGATACCAATAACACGTCTTGTTGAGCGAAAACCACTGATATGTATGACAACACTTAATACCCCCGATTGTACTCCCTTTGTCTAAACCATATATTCCTGTACATTAAATTCCTTCCCTTATTGTTGATTCA
>CM064573.1:1855041-1862541 GCA_032716605.1 Paralithodes platypus
ATGGGGAGGATTGACTTTTATTGATGATGATGATAAGTGGAATGGATGATAGAAAGTGGCCTGGATGATAGAAAGTGGAATAAATGATAGGAAGGGAAGGGTAAGGGGACAGGGGCTGTTTTAGAAAAACACCCCCTAGGGGCCTAGACCCACCTCAAGATAAATTTGTACATTTTTCGGTAGAAAAATGTCCCGGCCGAAGGCCGATTCGCCTTCTTGAGAATTACAGGCTCGCTTATCGCATCGCACGGAAAAAAAATCGACACCTAAATGGCGACGATTAGACTCTTAAAAGTTGGACAACTAATGGGGCAAAAGGTATTAAAATCGTCAAACTAAGGGGGCCGAACATCTAAAAATGTCAAAACTAACGAGGCCTAAACACGATGGGAGAATGGGGGACAATAACGACGACCCCTCGACTCCCAAAGAAAAGGCCCCCCCTCCACCTCAGCGCCTCTCCCATATAACCCGTCACACCCAGGACCCATATGGAAGAGAGGAAGAGTGATGGAGGGGGGGGGGGCCTTGGTGTTGTAAGTGGTGGGGGGGCTGGGTAGGGTGGGTTGGGGGGGGGTGGGGGGTTGGAGTGGGGTTGGGGGGGCTGTAATGGTGTTGTGGTCAGAGAGTTTGGAAAGAGAGGGTGCGGGGGATCTGGGGGGATGGACGAGACCGTGGACAAAGAGAGGGCGCGGGGGATCTGGGGGGGATGGACGAGACCGTGTGGACAAAGAGGAGGGTGGTGAGGGGATCTGGTGGGGATGGACGAGACCCGTGGACAAAGAGAGGGCGCGGCGGGGGGGATCTGAGTGGGATGGACGAGACCGCGTGGACAAGAGAGATGGGTGGCGGGGGATTTCTGGGGGGATGGACGAGACCGTGGACAAAGAGAGGGCGCGGGGGATCTGGGGGGATGGACGAGACCGTGGACAAAGAGAGGGTGCGGGGGATCTGGGGGGATGGACGAGACCGTGGACAAAGAGAGGGCGCGGGGGATCTGGGGGGATGGACGAGACCGTGGACAAAGACTATAGCCTAATCTAATTTATTTATGTCACTCCCAACACACCAAACACCTCCCAATGGAATTAATGAAAGCATGTGATCTTCCCGGGATTCGAACCTTGGATTACCACATACAGATCTTAAACACTCTAACCATGACACCATCAAGACAGTTATTGGAAACAACTGGCGGAGATTGGTCAACCTCCTTCATTTTGGTACCATTGTGGGACGAAGGGGGGGGGGGGGGGGTTGAGAGAGAGAGAGAGAGAGAGAGAGAGGAGATGGAGAGAGAGAGAGAGAGAGAGAGAGAGAGAGAGAGAGAGAGAGAGAGAGAGAGAGAGAGAGAGAGCGCGACTGATGGAAGAGGGTTTATGGAAAAGCGGTAAATGATTAAGTGACGCGGAGGGTGAGTGATGGAAAAGGTATATATGGGAAAGAAGGGCTAGGTGATGACAGGGGAAAGAAGGGGTAAGTGATGACAGGGGAAAGAAGGGGTAAGTGATGACAGGGGAAAGAAGGGATAAGTGATGACAGGGGAAAGATGGGGTAGGTGATGACAGGGGAAAGAAGGGGTAGGAGATGACAGGGGAAAGAAGAGGTAGGTGATGAACAGGGGGAATGAAAGGGGAATTCTGGTGAGGACAGGAGGACAAGAAGGGGTCAGGTGATGACAAGGGGAAAGAAGGGGTAGGTGATGACAGGGGGAAAGAAGGGGTAAGTGATGACCGGGGAAAGAAGGCGTACGGTGCTGACAGGGGGGCAGAAGGAGGGGTAGGTGATGACAGGGGAAAGAAGGGGTAGGTGATGACAGGGGAAAGAAGGGGTAGGTGATGACAGGGGAAAGAAGGGGTAGGTGATGAACCAGGCGAACGACCCGCGGGTCAGGTGATGACAGGGGAAAGAAGGGGTAGGTGATGACAGGGGAAAGAAGGGGTAGGTGATGACAGGGGAAAGAAGGGGTAGGTGATGACAGGGGAAAGATGGAAAGGGATTTATGAAAAAGAGGTAAATGATTTATTGGTTTATTTATATATTCCTTAATTATTTTCTTAAGTTTCTTCCCTAGACCTCCATCAAACTTAGAAAAACAACCCCAAGATCTCCCTTCTAGATAAAATTGTACATTTTTCGGTAGAAAAATGTCTCGGCCGAAGGCCACTTCCTTCTAAATTACAGGCTCGGTATCGCTCGCCAGGAAAAAATTGACACCAAAGTGGCACGGAATATTGACACCAAAGTGGCACGGAATATTGACACCAAAGTGGCACGGAATATTGACACCAAAGTGGCACGGAATATTGACACCAAAGTGGCACGGAATATTGACACCAAAGTGGCACGGAATATTGACACCAAAGTGGCACGGAATATTGACACCAAAGTGGCACGGAATATCTTAATATTGACAAAGAAATGGGGCAGAAATTCTTAAAAATCACCAAATTAATGAGGCATACGTCTTAAAATATCAAAACTAATGGGGCTAAACATGAGTGAGAAGGGGGTCCAGGAAAAAAAAAACCCCACCCCCTTAAGTGACGCAGAGGGATGATGGAAAGGGTATATATGGGGAAAGAGTGTAGGTGAGGGGGGGGGGGGTGGGGGGGGGGGGTGGGGAGGATTGGGGAAGGGGGGGGTTGTGGGGGGGGGGGGGGGGTCGAGGGGGGGGGGGGGGGGGGGGGGGGGGGTAGGGGGGGGGGGGGGGGGGGTAGGGGGTGTGTGGGGGGGGTGAGGGGGGGGTGGGGGGGGTTGGGGGGAGACGAGGGGGGTTGGGGTGTTGGGTGGGGGGGGGGGGGGGGGGGGGGGGGGGGGACGGCGGGGGGGGGGCTGGTGAAGGGGGGGGGGGGGGGTAGGGGGGGGGGGGGGTTTGGGGGGTGACAGGGGAGGAATGGAAAAGGGTTAAATGATTAAAGAGGGAAGGGTTCATTTATTGGTAGAATTATTTATTCATTTATTATTTGCTTACGTTTCTTCCCTAGACCTCCATCAAGCATAACACAAAACACCTTCAAGACCCACCTTCAAGATAAATGTGTACATTTTTTGGTAGAAATGTGTTCCGATCAAAGGACGGTTGCTCATAAATTGCAGGCTCGCTTTCGCTCGCCAGGAAAAAAATCAACACCTATGTGGCACGAAAGGTCGTAATAGTGACAAAGAAATGGGATGAAAGGTCTTAAAATCGCCAGGCTAACGGGGAAAAGTTAACGTCTAAAAATCTCAAAACTAATGGGGCTAAGCATGAGGGAGAAAGGAGGCCCCGAACATACACCCCCTCAAATGACGAAGAGGGATAATGATGGAAAAGGTCTGGGAGGAAAGGTGTTATTGGGGTTTGAAGGGGTGTTGGTGTGTGGGGTGTGGGGTGGGGGCGTCGGTGGGTGGGGGGGTGGGGGGAGCTGGGAAGCTGGGTAGGTGATAACAGGGAAAAGATGGAAAAGGGTTAATGAAAAAGAGGTCAATGCTTAAGGGGAGATCTCCACTTGAGGGATTTTTTTCTTGACCCCTTTCTCCCTCATGTTTAGCCCCATTGCTTTTGATATTATAAAACGTTTGCCCGGATAAGTTTTTAGAGCCGATTTTAAGAACTTTCACCCCATTATATAAGACCTTTCGTGCAATTCAGGTGTCGATTTTATCCTGGCGAGCGAATAGCGAAGCCTGTAATTTAAGAGGAACCGCGTCTATTCGGCTCGGGACATTTTCCTACCGAAAAAATTTACAAATTTATCTTTTTGAAAGGGGACCTCTCGAGGGTGTGTAGACTTTAAATTTTTGCTGTGGTATTTGGTTTTTAGGGTCTAGCAAGGAGACTAAAAACCTCCCCTTAAGGGGCGCTATATATTTGGTTTCGTTCTGTCTTTTGTTTAGTTGTGTTTGCCTCCCTAGACCTCCGCCAAGCTTTAACAATACCACCATGAC
The DNA here is from genome assembly GCA_032716605.1 of Paralithodes platypus. NCBI lineage: Eukaryota > Metazoa > Arthropoda > Malacostraca > Decapoda > Lithodidae > Paralithodes > Paralithodes platypus. The sequence goes on from CM064573.1 coordinate 1,858,972, forward strand.
CCCCCCCCCCCCCCCCTCCCTACGCCCTCACCTCCCTACGGCCAAAAAAAAAAACCCCCCTTCGAGATATATTTGTATTTATTTATGTTTTTGTTTGTTTAACGCAGGTTTCCCCTAAATTGCCGGCTCGCTATCGTTCGCCAGGAAAAAAAAAATAAACATCTAGGCTATGTGGCACGAAAGGTCTTACTTAATATTGACAAATAAATGGGATGAAGGTCTTTAAAATCGCCAAACTAATGAGGCATACGTCTTAAAATCTCAAAAATAAGGGGGCTAAACATGAGGAAGAGGGATGATGGAAAAGGTCTGGGAAGGGGGTGGGGGGGTAAGCTGGGCAGGTGGTAACAGGTGAAGCAAAGGGTTGATTAATGAGCTACGCTGTTTATTAAGGGCAGATCGGTCGTTTTGTATGGACCCCCGTCTCCCTCATGTTTAGCCCCACTGCTTTCTAGATTTTAAGACGTTCGTCCCATTAGTTTGGCGATTTTAAGAACTTTCGCCCCATTTCTGTCAATTTTCAGACCTTTCGTGCCATTTGGGTGTCGATTTTTCCTGGCGAGCTATAGCGAGTCTGTAACTTAAGAGGGAAATTTGTTCTACCGATAAATGTTCAAATTTATCTTGAAAGGGGTCTAAGGGGTGTAATTTTAAGCTTGATGGAGATCTAGGGAACAAACTAAAAACCTCCTCTTCAAAAACCTTCAAAGGGTAAGTGACGCAGAGGGATGATGGAAAAGGTGTATATGGGAAAGGGGGTGGGTAGGGTAGCTGGGCAAGGGTTGGGGCTAAACAAGAGGGAGAAGGGGGTCCCGACCAAACACCCCTTTAACTGACGCAGAGGGATGACGGAAAAGGTATGAAATCGACAGCTAAATGGCGCGAAAGGTCTTAACATTGACAATAAAATCGGTCGAAAGGTTATAAAATCGCCAAATTAATGGGCAAACATCTTAAAATCTCAAAACTAATGGGGCTAAACATGAGGAAGAGAGATGACGGCAAAGGTGTGTATGGGAATGGGTGGGGGGTAGCTGGGCAGGTGGTGACAGGTAAAGGTGAGGAAAGGAGTTGATTAATGAGTTAGACGCGGTTACCCGAGCCTGGGAATTAGGAAAGTGTTGTATATATATTTGTTAATATATTAATCATATGTTTGTTTTTTTAGTGTCCTCCCTTGACCCTCCATCAAACTTAAAATTACACCCACTAGACCCCCTTTCAAGATAAATTTGTACATTGCTCGGTAGAAAATGTCAGGCCGGTTCCTCTTAAAAATACAGGCTCGCAATCGCTCGCCAGGAAAAAATCGACACCTAAATGGAGGGGGAAGATCTAAAAATTGACATAAATGGGGCGAAAGTTCTTAAAATCGCCAAACTAATGGGCCGAACATCATAAACACTTTAAAACAATGGGGCTAAACATGAGGGAGAATGGGGTCAGGTGGTGGTGACAGGTAAAGGTGAGGAAAGGGGTTGATTAATGAGCTAGACGCGGTTACCCGAGCCTGGAAATTAGGAAAGGGCGTATTTATTTGTTCATACATTTATCCATTTATTTATCTATTAATTTATTTATGTTCCTTCCCTACACCTCCATCAAGCTTAAAATTACACCCCCTAAGCCCCTCCTTCAAGATAAATGTGTACGTTTTTCGGTAGAAAGAGGCCGGTTCCTCTCCATTACAGGCTCGCTATCGCTCGCCAGGAAAGAATCGAAACCTAAATGGGGCGAAAGTTCTTAAAATCGTCAAACTAATGGGCCGAAAATCTAAAAAACTCAAAACCAATGGGGCTAAACATGAGGAAGAAAGGGGTCAGGATGAGGTGGTGACAGGTAAAGGTAGAAAGGGGTTGATTAATGACCTACGAGGTTACCTGAGGCTGGACATTGGGAAAGGGTTGTCGCCTTAAGGGGGATATTTTTTGTGTGTTTTTTGTTTTTTTTTGTGGCCCCCTTCCCTTCTTTCTCATCTTTAGCCCCATTGCTTTCTATATTGTAAGACGTTCGCAACATTAGTTTGTCGATTTTAAGAACTTTTGCCCTATTTCTGTTAATTTATAAGACCTTTCGTGCCATTTAGGTGTCAATTTTTACTGGCGAGCGATAGCGAGCCTGTAATTTAAGAAGGAACCGGCCTTTGGCCGGGAAACTTTTCTACCGATAAATGTACAAATTTATCTTGAAAAGGGGTATAGGGGATGTTTTTTTATGCTTGGTGGAGGTCTAGGGAACAAACTAAAAACCTCCCTCTCAAAAACCATCAAAGGGTAAAGTGACGCAGAGGGATGATGGAAAAGGTACATATGGGAAAGGTACATATGGGAAAGGTACATATGGGAAAGGTACATATGGGAAAGGTACATATGGGAAAGGGGGGTATATACAGTAGCTGGGCAGGTGGCGACAGGTACAGGTGAAAAAGGGTTGATTAATGACTTACACGGTTTATTAATTACCTACGAGGTTAACTGAGACTGGATATTAGGAAAGAGTTGTCGCTTTAAAACTAATAAAGTTACGGTGGGGAAAACAGAACACACATAACGTAAAGTAGAACATACAGAACATAACATAGAACAGTACAGAAGAGAAGAGAGAACAGATAGAACATAAGATATAACAGTACATAACAGAAGAGAGAACAGATAGAACAGATAGAACATAAGATATAACAGTACATAACAGAAGAGAGAACAGATAGAACATAAGATATAACAGTACATAACAGAAGAGAGAACAGATAGAACATAAGATATAACAGATAGAACATAACATAGAACAGTACATAACAGAAGAGAGAACAGATAGAACATAATATATAACAGTACATAACAGAAGAGAGAACAGATAGAACATAAGATATCACAGTACATAACAGAAGAGAGAACAGATAGAACATAAGATATCACAGTACATAACAGAAGAGAGAACAGATAGAACATAAGATATCACAGTACATAACAGAAGAGAGAACAGATAGAACATAAGATATCACAGTACATAACAGAAGAGAGAACAGATAGAACATAAGATATCACAGTACATAACAGAAGAGAGAACAGATAGAACATAAGATATCACAGTACATAACAGAAGAGAGAACAGATAGAACATAAGATATCACAGTACATAACAGAAGAAGAAAGAACAGATAGAACATAAGATATCACAGTACATAACAGAAGAGAGAACAGATAGAACATAAGATATCACAGTACATAACAGAAGAGAGAACAGATAGAACATAAGATATCACAGTACATAACAGAAGAGAGAACAGATAGAACATAAGATATCACAGTACATAACAGAAGAAAGAACAGATAGAACATAAGATATCACAGTACAGAAGAGAAGAGAGAACAGATAGAACATAAGATATCACAGTACATAACAGAAGAGAGAACAGATAGAACATAAGATATCACAGTACATAACAGAAGAGAGAACAGATAGAACATAAGATATCACAGTACAGAAGAGAAGAGAGAACAGATAGAACATCAGATATAACAGTACATAACAGAAGAAAGAACAGATAGAACATCAGATATAACAGTACAT
>CM064573.1:1867541-1872541 GCA_032716605.1 Paralithodes platypus
TAACCTATGTGAGAAAAAAATAACGGCAGTTCAATAAAAAGTGCTGCTGTTCGTTTGTAAACGCAGTTAATCGTGGATTAAGAGCGAGATATGTTTAAGAGAGAGATTCGTACTTCACCACCTTCCCTGTCAGAGCCTAGACCAGATGACTCTATTAAACATGACCTGCTGTGACCTGTGACCTGAGGGGAGGGGGGGGGGGGGGGAGAGAGGAGGGTCAATCATTCATGGCTGTCTTGTGTGCCTGTGGACCTCTCTCTGTGTGTGTATGGTGCCTATCCTCCCTCCCTCTCTCCCTCTACTCCCTCCTCCTCCTCCCTTTAGTCTCACATGTCAACGCTTCCTCTTCGTCTGTCTGTCTGTCGTACACAAACACACAGACAAACACACACACACCCTACTCTAGTCGTTTGGCTCTGTTAGAGAGGGTTCGAGCCCAGCTATAACACAATATACTGTATATACCTGCTGGTGAGGTTTCTGTCACAAACTTCCCAGCTGTGGGCTCCACCTGGTTCCCTGCCCACACCCAATCCCTTCTGGGGGTATGTAGGTTTCTTGTGGCAGCCAAAATCAATCTGTTGACTTTTTTTTTTTTTTTTTCTATATTCCAACTACTCCCTCTCGGGCATAGGCTGATAGCCTTTACACTCTACCGTTGAACACGGTGAGGCCCGTGAGGTCTTGTTCCAGTCTAGGGAGTGAGACATGCGAAGCACCTATTCACGGCCCGAACCCAACTCCATCTCTGAAGCTGCTTCGCCTCTGTGCTTCACAGTCTCATCCCCCACACTCGGACCCTCACTCTCAGAACGCCACCTATTGAGCAATTAACTCACTAGGCATTGCCCCCCTGTAGCATATTTTGAATATGGGAATATTCATACAGTGCTATTTAAGTGCTATAAATTGGGTTAACATTCCACACTGATATTTGGTATTGATAAATACGTTCAATGTACCGGTAATGAAAATAACAATGAAGGTATTTTGTTTTGGCATTTCGGTGTGCTGTGGTAATGCACTGATACTAGGTACAGCACAAATTCCATCCCAATAATATCTTCCCATTGACATATTGGAATTCGAACCCGGGTCCATTGGATTACCAGTCCAGTGGCAAGACCACTCTGCCACACCTCCCCTATAATAATAAGTTAGGTCAAGGAATAGTGTATTTTCATCCCCCCCCCCCACACACACACACACACAGCCCGTAGCCTAGTAGGTAGAGCTCTCGTCTCACACACGAGGGGTCGGGGGTTCAATCCCCGGCCGGGCGGAGACAAATTGGGCTTGTCTCCTTTCATGTGTTAGCCTCAGTTCACCTAGCTGTAAATAGGTACCTGGAATAAGTGGACGACGTTGTGACGTCCCATCTGGGGTTGGCAAAAATGGTACAAGGCGAGATGGGTATCATATGGTTCACCTAAGCTGATGGCTACCTAAGCCTTCGGGCGAGACGGTACCGTCTATAGTGAGAATGGTACCATACAGATCCACCCTAAGCCTTCGTTTCCAATGTCGCCTATTGGCTAAAATACAGACTACACACACATCCACATCCATTCCATCAGTACATAAAACACTTAACATGCATTTCACGCAATATATTCCCAGTTAAGGAGGCGCGATAATAATGACCTTAGCTCGCATTGCGTGGATTCCCCTTGACGAACAAGTAACTGAGTAACACACACACACACAGATAAAATAACTTAAGCTTCACCAATTAAAGCTCACCATTGATCATTAGGATGTGTTCAAGTAGCATATAACCAAGAGAGCACAGTCAAGTACCATATAACCAAGAGAGCACAGTCAAGTACCATATAACCAAGAGAGCACAGTCAAGTACCATATAACCAAGAGAGCACAGTCAAGTACCATATAACCAGAGAGCACAGTCAAGTACCATATAACCAAGAGAGCACAGTCAAGTACCATATAACCAAGAGAGCACAGTCAAGTACCATATAACCAAGAGAGCACAGTCAAGTACCATATAACCAAGAGAGCACAGTCAAGTACCATATAACCAAGAGAGCACAGTCAAGTACCATATAACCAAGAGAGCACAGTCAAGTACCATATAACCAAGAGAGCACAGTCAAGTACCATATAACCAAGAGAGCACAGTCAAGTACCATATAACCAAGAGAGCACAGTCAAGTACCATATAACCAAGAGAGCACAGTCAAGTACCATATAACCAAGAGAGCACAGTCAAATATATACTTTATGGAATACCTTACTCAACAGCTGTCATGTATTCGGGTTTCAAGGATTTTGTTCAGGATTTTAAGGGGAGATGGTTCACTTTTTGGGCGATTTTTGCATGTATTCGTTATTTTTCTAGTTTCCTCCCTAGACCTTCATCAAATTATAAAAAAAACACATCCATTAGATCCCCATTCTAGATTGATTTGTACATTTTTCGGTAGAAAAATATGCCGGCCGAAGGCCGATTCTTCCAACATTACAGGCTCACTGTCGTTCGCCAGGGGAAAAAATCGACACCTAAATAGCAAAAAAGGTCTAAATATTGACGAAGAAATGGGGCGAAAGGTCTTAAAATCGACTAACTAATGGGGCAAACATCTTAACATCTGAAAACTGATGGGGCTAAACATGAGGGAGAAAGTGGTCCAGAAAACCGGCCCAAACTTTTATATAGCGTCAAATATATGTAGCACTATAGTCCGTTCATACTAGGTTGGGCAGAAATCGCAACCTCTAACCTCTGTAACTCAAAATGGGCTAGAGCAAATGAACTGTCAATTTCCACACCTATTCCCTAGGCAAGTCTTCTTATTTGGTAGACACAAATAGCTTGATGACTCTAATCCTTTTTTATATACAGAGGTTAGAGGTTACGAGTTCTGCCCAACTTAGCCTTTTGAAGCTCTGACGCGTTTTAGCAGTTTATTTTGGCTATCAGTAGACGATTTTATGCAGCTTAGGAAGTATCTGTGGGTATTAAATGGGTAAATACTATCTCAATCAACCCTTTGACTTCCGTATACCGTTACTATTCTGAATACAATCGTCTAATAGTAGCCAGAAATAGAACAGAAACGCGTATTGGAGCTTGAAAGGGTTAGAATGAACAGACTATAATCGAATAATAGACTTTTCTATAATTATTATGTTACATCCACCAACCGACTTTACTCCTAAACTCAATTAACGAACTAAACAAATACATGTGGCAGTCCTGGGATTCGAACCTAGGATGCTCACACCGAAATTCAGTGCATTTATCCATTGCGCTACGAAGACAGTTAAAGAATGGTGGACAAGCCTACGATTTATTATGCAATTTCGAATCCTGCATATCAAAATAAGCATGTACACACTTTCCAACTGCACTATCATAGGCTATGGATAGATGTATGGAAGGAGTAATTAATGGGGCATTAACCCTAAGGAAGGCCTCTCTATAAACTACCCCTGAACCTGAACCTGAATGAATTATTATGTTACCTCCACCAACTGACTTTACTCCTAAACTCAATTAATTAAATCAACAAATACATTTTGAACCGATAAAGTGACACCGTCCTTAGTCCATGGCAAGAGTATAGTCGAGGCCACCGAGAGATACTGTAGGTGGCCTTGGTATAGTACTCTCAGAGTCTTGGTACACACATAAATCACGGGAGAATGGGGCTCAAAACGAGGTGAAAGGGGTGACCAATGGGTGAAAGAGGAGAGGGAGGAAGAGTGATGATGAGGAAGGGTCAGGTCAGGGTCAGGTCAAAGTACAGAGCCTATAGTAGCAAGAGAGATTGGACAACTCTTTATTTAGACGCCATTTTGGTACCAAATTTATCAGCGTTTACCTACTCCATTACGAAGAGTGGGGGCACCCGCCTTTCAACACACTTTCACCCCTACTTTGTCGAACTCTCTAACCCAAGAGTGAGCCGATTATACCAATCTTTCTTATATTCAAGCTCCGTGTGTCCAGACATTTGAGTACATACTTGGGTGTTAAGAGGGTAATGTCACCAGTGGTACCAAAATGACGAAGGTTGGCCGATCCTTGTTACTGTAGAGTCAGATCACAGGGTCACGACGGGACTCGAACCTGTCACCACCATTAATCAATATAGATATGTGGACCTCTCCCCACCACCAGACACACCCAACCCAATGCCGCCACCCTCCAAAGCCACATTCATAACTGAGTGGTGATTTATGAAACAGACCTTGATATCACCAGTTCAACCAATATTCAGTGTATTTCTGTTTATTTCGTGTGTAAATGCAAGAAGTGTTAAGAATGTCTAATGAAGAAGTGGCTTTACAGGTGAACTAAGGACTTATTCAGTGACGTGCGTGCCAAATAAGGATAGCAGTATTTACAGTGTCGTTAACATGCAACCAGGCAATTGTTGCGAATATATATTTGCAATGTAATGACGACGGACCAACGTACTCTCCACACTCATACAGACATTCATGGTTATATATACATCTTTTGTCTATGTCTATGAATGACACAACACGGTAGAGCTGCCTGTAACGAGTGTCTCCCCCAAAGTCAAAAGAGTGACAGAGAGCTAACTTCAAGGACCGTTGGAGTCAAAATGCCTAGACACACGAAGTTTAAAGTAGTCTAAGTCATTCAATGAAGGATATATATATATATACACACACACACACACACACACACACAAGGATAATTCTCATATGTACACACCATATCCCAAAATTCACACTGCACTCTCATGTACACCCACACACACCCATATCCACATACACACTTGCCCACACCCACACCCAGATCCATCAACACACACACACACACACACACACACACACACAAACCCATGCACCCCCACATCCACAAACCTTCACCCATACCCACATTCATGCACACCCACAAACACACTCCCCTACACCCACACCTACAATCCCACACCCATAAACAAACACACCCACAAACAAACACACCCACAAACACAAACACATTCCCCTACACCCACACCCAT
>CM064573.1:1877541-1951106 GCA_032716605.1 Paralithodes platypus
CCCCGATACGACCCCACGAACATAATTATATACGACAAAATAATAATAATAATAATAACGCTACGAAAAAATAGCCTAATAAAAACATAAAATGCATCTATGAAACACAGAACAGCAAAACAAAAAAAAAATAAAATAAAATAAACTAAGCAATACAAAGCACTCGTAAAATAGATAACGAACGCGCAAAAAAAAGTTAATAAATTATCAATAAAAGCATAGCGCGACGAAAACAGGAGGCGCATTTTTTACCTACTCCCACTTGTTTATCTCGGGCCAATGCTAAAAAACGCGCCCCAAGATTTACGGTTATGATATTCCGAACGCATAAAAGCTCCATTAACGATATCGGAGCCTCGCCTCGAGTGCAAAATACTGACAAGTTCAATAGAGAGAGAGAGAGAGAGAGAGAGGTGAAGTGGGAGCGAGATTTTCTGGTGAGCATTATCAACATTTAATATATTGTTGTCACCTAAATTCATCTATCATCAGTCTAGTTTCCGACACCAGTGCATAATATTCCAAAAATGTTGCCAGAAATATGTTGATTATCGAATATTGACTATAAAAGGTCAGGCTATGGAGAATGTCAGGTCATTTAAGTATTTGGGCAGTATGTTGAGTAAAGATGGGAGTATTGATGAAGAAGTGTGGGAGAGAGTGCAACCAAAGTATATTGATGATGAAGTGTGGGAGAGAGTGCAACCAAAGTATATTGATGATGAAGTGTGGGAAAGAGTGCAACCAAAGTATATTGATGATGAAGTGTGGGAAAGAGTGCAACCAAAGTATATTGATGAAGAAGTGTGGGAGAGTGCAACCAAAGTATATTGATGATGAAGTGTGGGAGAGAGTGCAACCAAAGTATATTGATGAAGAAGTGTGGGAGAGAGTGCAACCAAAGTATATTGATGATGAAGTGTGGGAGAGTGCAACCAAAGTATATTGATCGAGAAGTGTGGGAGAGTGCAACCAAAGTATATTGATGAAGAAGTGTGGGAGAGAGTGCAACCAAAGTATATTGATCAAGAAGTGTGGGAGAGAGTGCAACCAAAGTATATTGATGAAGAAGTGTGGGAGAGAGTGCAACCAAAGTATATTGATGAAGAAGTGTGGGAGAGAGTGCAACCAAAGTATATTGATGAAGAAGTGTGGGAGAGAGTGCAACCAAAGTATATTGATGAAGTGTGGGAGAGAGTGCAACCAAAGTATATTCACTCTCGTTTATCAGCTTTACTTTGGGTGCAACAGGGGAAGAGGTTTTTTAGGAACGCTGAAAGCTGTAACAAGAAATAGGCTGGTCAGCATGGAAATCAAGAAGTCCTTGCATGACAGTGTGGTAATCCCGACATTGACTTACGGGAGCGAACCATGGGCATTGTTGGAGAAACAAAAACCAAGAATGATAGGGGTGGAAATTAGTTACTTGAGAAGTGCGTGCATAGTTACATGGGGGGATAGACAGACGAATGAGGAAGTAGGAGAGAGGTGTGGTGTGGGTGTAGATGTGCTAGAAAGTGTGAAAAGGAACACCTTGAGGTGGTTCGGCCATATTGAACGTATGAGAAGCAAGAGAATGACTAAGAGGGTGTACGAGAGTGAGGTGCAAGGACATAGAGGGAGAGGCAGACCGAGTGAGAGATGAAAGGATACAGTTAAGATAGCGGTGCTGGATGGGAAGAGGAGTTTCGACTGACTGGGGACAGAGGTGCATGGGGGCGTTTCCTTCGTGGCCACCCCTTCGGAGATCACGTCGTCTGGCAATAGATAGATAGATAGACTATTAAAGCTCTTGTGTGATACCGACTTAAGGGAGCCCACCTCGCTTTTTTTCTCTTTCTCTCCCTCTCGCTTTGGCTTGTATCCATTCGGCCCCATTCAGCCTACTGTTTTAAGACGTTTACCCCCATCCAGGTGTCAATGCAAGCGTGTGTCCTGGCAAGCGGTAGCGAGACAGCATATACTGTATATATTTTTGTTTTGACAGCAAGCTAAATTTGTACATTTTTTGATAGAAAAATGTCTCGGGCGAAGCCGGATTTCTCCATATAATGCTGGCTCGCTATCGCTCGCCAGGAACAAATCGACACCTGGATGGGGATAAACGTCTTAAAACAGTTGGCTGAATGGGGCCGAATGGATACAAGCCAGGGAAAGAGATAAAAGGAGAGAAAGATAAAAAAAAAGCCGGTGACCTCCCTTAAGCAAGAAAACAGGGGTAAATTGAGCGTAAGTTTTCTCAGGTGAGCATTTCGCCTGTTCACGCTCTTAAGGGGGGTCACCTGCCTTTTTTATCTCCTTTTAAATTTCTCTGGCTTGTATCCATTCGGCTCCATTCAGCCTACTGTCTTAAGACGTTTATCCCCATCCAGATGTCGGTATCTTCCTGGCGAGCGATAGCGGGTCAGCATTATATGGAGAAATCCGGCTTCGCCGGAGAGATTTTTCTATCGAAAAATTTACAAATTTAGCCTGCTGTCAGAAACATTTTTAATAATAGGCTGGCTCGCTACCGTTCGCCAGAAAAAAAAATCGACACCTGGATGGAGTAGGCTGAATGGATACAACTCGAGAGAGAGAGAGAGAGAGAGAGAGAGAGAGAGAGAGAGAGAGAGAGAGAGAGAGAGAGAGAGAGAGAGAGAGAGAGAGAGAGAGAGAGAGAGAGAGAGAGAGAGAGAGAGAGAGAGAGAGAGAGGCTCCCTTAATTCTGTCTGAGCAAAGTGGTGCTATGTCGCCCAGCCTGTCCCTGGTCCTCTTTATTATAACAGAGTAAGTGGACGTTAATTTACCTGGCTATAGTATCATTCTTTTTAGTCTTGCTGATAAAGTGGACAGTAATTCATAATATACGATATATATATCTGTCTTGATGGTGTAATGGTTAGGGCATGTAAATTCTGTATGCGATATCCTAGGTTCGAATCCTGAGAGAATCACACGCTTTCATTAATTTAATTTATGGTGTTAAAGGTGTTAAGAATTATGTTATATATATATATATATATATATATATATATATACTTATAAAATAGATTTGAGTGTAACATTCACATTGAAATATCTTTGTTCATCTAGCCAAAACCAATTTTTTTACCTAAGACCATAACTATTGAACAATTCAAAACATCTTTTTTGACTGACCGTCGTATTCACCCACCGAGTGTACGTGTGAAGTTTGGTGAAAATCCGTCGATCGGTCAAGGAGGCGTTTCGGGACAGACGGACGACGACAACGACAGACATTTCGACAGGCAGGGTACCACTATACGGGGGGGATACCACTCTGCTTACGCGGTGTTGATAATAACAAACGGCTAGAAAGGCACCAATTTGACTTCCCCTTAATCCAAGATGAAGTGAGGGTGGGAGTGATGGAGGAGGTTAAAAGGATACGAGTGGGTCTCTTTATGAAGGCCCCTCCTCATTCACACGTCACTCACTCACTTGCTCACTCGGCCAGAACCAGTCGTGTCTTATACAATATGAGACCTGCCAGGATCAATAGTGCTGAGGGCTGATCTATACAATAGTGGTGTGAGAGAGAGAGAGAGAGAGAGAGAGAGAGAGAGAGAGAGAGAGAGAGAGAGAGAGAGAGAGAGAGATAATGTAATAATAATAATAATAAACGGTTCATTAAAGAATGGCAGCCTCATGAGCTGAAAATACACATTTTACAATTTAGTGGATGAACATGAGATGTACAGATATGAGGATGGTAAGCTCAGTTTACAAACAAAATAAATAAATACAATAATGATGCATGTGCAGAATACAAATTATCATAAAATAACCATGAGAGTAAGTGATATACAGTACATATACACATTTATTTACTTATTCATATACAGAACATACGTATATACACGTACGTGCGCACATACATATACATACATATATAGGAACATAAGAACATGCAGTAAGTGTGCACATGTCCGTATACACAAACGCTCACGTATGCACACAAACATACATACATACAGAAACTGTTTTGGTATGGTCAGGGTAAAGAGGGTGCAGCAATTCAAGTCCGTATGGTCAGGTACAGCCTACTACAATGGGAGGTTAATCCTCGGTAGAGAGTGTGTGTGTGTGTGTGTGTGTGTGTGTGTGTGTGTGTGTGTGTGTGTGTGTGTGTGACAGAAGGCGAAATATGGAAGAGCTGGGCGTTCTATTGTTAAGGGTGGAAATACATGGATGAAGATACGCGAACACTTAATAATAGATAATGCTTATGCATAGATTTATAATCAGAAGTTGCGCTAGTGAGCAATATGTTCTCGCTCATATGTACGTATATTTACATACATATGTGCATATGTGTGTATGTGTGTATGTGTGTTATCATCAATAGTGGTGAGGGGTGATCTACACAATGGTGTGATGGGGTGTGTGGTGGTGGTGGTGAGTAAGAGAGAGGGATAATTACATATAGTTACATTGATACACAGACTGCACAGACCTTGCGGTCCCTACTAGGCAGTCTAGAGTTACACACATATTATTACACACAGATACTCAGACCACACAGACCTAGCGGTCCCTAATAGGTGGTCCGGCCTTAATACTACCAGACAGGGACAGTTTATAGTAGAAGAATAGGACAGCAAAGTAGAAGGCTCTCTCCCCACCGTCTGCTCCCTCCGGATAAAAAGTCGTACCGGAAAATAGGTATAGAGTATAGAAAGAAATTTGTTTATAAGGGAAATTACACTTACCTACTGATTAATTCATATTAATTCAATCTCCATCAGATGATCGTCCAGTCTGTTCTTAAACGTATCAATTGAATTACTGTCGACCACCTCCCTTGGTAAACTATTCCACTCTTTAACCACACTGTATGTGAAGAAATTGTGTGTCACATCTAGGCATCTATCTATCTATCTATTGCCTGACGCCGTGATCCCCGAAGGGGTGGGCACGAACGAACCGCCCCCATGCACCTCTGTCCCCAGTCAGTCGACGCCCCTCCCCCCAACCAGCACCGCCTTCGTTCATGTACTTCCTCACTCCATCCTTCCACCTCTCATTCGGTCTACCTCTCCCTCTCTGTCCTTCCATCTCGCTCTCGTACACCCTCTTAGTCATTCTTTCGCTTTCCATACGTTCCATATGGCCGAACCATCTCAAGTTGTTCCTTTTCACACTTTCCAGCACATCTACCTCCACACCACACCTCCTTCTTACTTCCTCATTCGTCTGTCTATCCCTCCATGTAACTCCGCACGCACTCCTTAACCCTTTCACGTTTTTATGACGCAGAGGTTGCCAGATTAGCAATAATAAATAGAGTTCTCTCACTCTTATAATTACCTCTCCAAAATTAGTTTTCTGCCCACAGCTAACTCAAAGACAACTGCAGAGGTTGAAGTAACTAAACTAAAGGTTTCTAAATACCCCTGATGGTAACAAAGACTTTAAAGTATCCCTAATAGGCTCAAAATTGCGTCAAGAACGTGAGAGGGTTAAGTACTTAATTTCCACTGCTCTCACTCTTAGTCTGAGTCTCTCAACCAACGTCCATGCTTCGCTTCCGTAAGTCAGTGTCGGGATTACCACACTGTCATGCAAGGACTTCTTCACTTCCATACTGACCACCCTATTTCTTGTTACTGCTTTTAGCGTTCCTACATCCCTCTTCCCCTGTTGTACCCTCTCCCGCACTTCTTCATCCATAGTCCCATCTTTACTCAACACACTGCCCAGATACTTAAAAGAGTTGACGATCTCCATAGTCATCTAGGCATGCCTTCTTTATAATACATTTCAGAGAGATAGAGATAGAGTAAGAGTAAGAAAGAGGGAGGGAGCAAATTGAGTGTGTGAGAGAGAGAGAGAGAGAGAGAGAGAGAGAGAGAGAGAGAGAGAGAGAGAGAGAGAGAGAGAGAGAGAGAGAGAGAGAGAGAGAGAAAGAAAGAAAGAGGGAGGGAGCAAATTGAGTGTGTGAGTGGGGAGAGGGGGGTGGGGGTGGCCCATAATAACTCGCCATGAACGTGCAGCTGGTGGTCAACTCCAGGGTCGAGGGCTCCAGCACTCCTGACACACCGTATAATTACCCAGTGTAAATATATGCTGACCGCTGGCGACGGGGGAAGGGGGAGGGAGGGGGGACATTAGGGGGAGGTGGAAGGGGGGAAAGTAGGGGGAGGGGGAAGGGGGGAAAGTAGGAGGGAGAGAGGGGGAGTTGGGGTGTTGTGGGGGTGGGGGTGGGGCGAGTTGAAGTTTTGGGGAGAGTGGAGAAAGAGAGTAAATTGGTGGGGTGTTGGGTATGGTGAGAGAGAGGGGGAGTTGGGGGGTGCTGGGGATGGTGAGAGAAGACATACTACCGAAGAAGGAGACCTAATTATATAGTAAGCTAAAAACTAAAATGAGAGAGTAGGGAAGTAAGAAGAGGGATGGAAATAGGGGAAGAGGGGGGTGGGGATGAAATAGGAGAAGGGGGATTGTGGGATGTATACAAAGGAACGTAAACAAGGCATGGTGGGATTATATGGGGGGAGGTTGCTCACTGTCTGCTAATCTAAAGGATATGAGAGAATATAAGAGCCATTCATAATAACACAGGGGGCACTCGGTTATGGCCTTGGCCTTGCTTAGGGCCTTGGGGCTGTTCGGCCAGGCAGCTTGGGGAACAACAACACAGGGTATTATGAAAGTAACAAATAATAATAATATAACAAAATCCCTCTCTATCTATCTATCTATATAACGATCTAGATTAATTCATATATAAGACAATACAAAGGGTCAGAGGAGAACAATGGCATGTGAGTACTGGTCAGAACAAAACAATATATGCTAAATGATACAAACTATTCTATACCAAAAAGTAGAAAACATATTTGAAATTAGTTGACACACACTAAAACCAAAAGCCACAGGAAATCCACAAAGAATTAGCAACATTACCTCAACATTTATGACTGCATTATGTTCATGATTTTTGCATGTTATTCTCATTTGATCTTTCAACATATATATTGTTTCTCAGTCTCTCTCCCTCGATCCCACCTTCCCTCCCTCCCTCCCTCCCTCTCCCTCTCTCTCACCGTAATTAAAGCCTCACATAATTTTTAGTACAACCCCCCTTCTCTCTCTCTCTCCACCCCCTCAAACACACACACACACACACACACACACACACACAGCAGACAAACTAACTGACCGTCTCTAACTATAGTGATCGAACAATTACATCCTATTATCGCCCAATTTAACATGAACCTCAAGAGGCCGGTAATGTCTAGAATCAATTACGGGGCACCGGCCGTCATTGCTCAAGGGATACGGTGTCTAATTAGAGAGATTCGATACCACGATTTATACCCTCGCCGCGGCCGTCTGATGGGAGGAGGAGATCTTAGATGGGCTCGATGATTAAGGATTATTAGGTTGAAGTGCTGAGTTGTCTTGTAAAGGGAGGGGTCTTGTATTTTTTTTTTCTTTTAAGCTTGATAGAGATCTAGGGAGGAAACTAAGAAAAACAAATCTTAAAAGCGTATCACACTAGAGTTTGTATCATCAACTTTTGGTGGTCAACATCTTCCCGCCGCTTTCTGGGACTGTTTGCACTGGTATTGGAAACTACAATAAGAATACGCTTTTTCGTTTAATGTGTATGAGCGAGACAAGAAGCAAAGCTGCCTGCAACAAGTGTCTCCCCCAAAGTTGGAAGGAACAAACTAATGTAGCTTAGATGACATTATATATACTCGACCTCACAAGCTGCCAGACCAGTGTTGACGATAACAGGTGAGGGAGGAAGCGCTCGTGTGATACCAGGGGCCTTACACCTAAATGGCAAGAAAAGTTTCAATTTAAATGGGGCGAAAGGTCATAACATCGCCAAACTAATGGGTGGAACGTCCTAAAATCTGAAAACTAAAGGTTCTAAGTTTGAGGGAGAAGGGTGTTCAGAAAAAATCGACCATCTCCTCTTAAGGGGAGGCAGACCGTTTTTCTGGACCCCCTTCTCCCTAATGTTTACCCCCACTAGTTTTGAGATTATAAGACGTTCAGCCTATTAGTTTGGCGATTTTAACACCTTTCGCCCCATTTTCGTTGTCAATTTTAAGACTTTTCGTGCCATTTAGGTATCGATTATTTCCTGGCGAGCGATAGCGAGCCTGCAATTTTAAGAGGAACCGGCCTTTAGCCGGGACTTTTTTCTACCGAAAAATTTACAAATTTATCTTGAAGAGGGATCTAGGTTTTTTTTTTAAAGCTTGATGGAGGTCTAGGGAGGAAATTAAAAAATATATGAATAAATGAATTAATAGACCAAACAAACGGTCAGTCTCCCCTTAACAGATGGAAACGCCCACCTCGAGAAACCAATTACCCAGCTAATATTTTACCCTTGGATAATATTTAGCGTCGCTAATGAAATCTGCCCCGATGGTTTGATCTTGGTTCGCGATCAGGAAACTGCCTTTTACGCCTCGATAATTTTGTTGTCTAAATCACCCGAGACTATAATACCATCTGACAGACAGACCGTAATACCATCTGACAGACAGCTTCCACACCTCAAGTCAGATTAATAATAGCAATTTCACGATTTCTCCAAATAGGGAATTATGCAAGACCTAGCATTGGCATTATTAAGGGGGGAGGTACTCGCTTTTTCTGGACCCCCTTCTCCCTCATGTTTAGCATATTAGTTTTGATAGTGTAAGACGTTCGTTCCATTAGTTTGTCAATTTGAAGACCTTTCGTGCCAATTGGGTGTATATTTTGTCCATGGCGAGCGATAGCGAGCCTGTAATTTTAGACGGAACCGGCCTTCACCTGGGACATTTTTCTACCGAAAAATGTACAAAATTATCTTGGGTGGTATTTTCTTTAAACTTGATGGAAGACTAGCGAGGAAACTAAAAAATAAAGTTAATAAATAAATACATAGACCAAAAAACAGGTACTACCTCCTTAAGGGGAGATTTCCACTTGAGGGATTTTTTTTCTCGACTCCTTTCTCCCTCATGTTTAGCCCCATTGTTTTTCTAATTTTAAGACGTTCGCCCCATTATTTTGACGATTTTAAGAACTTTCGACCCATTTCTGTCAATTTTAAGACCTTTCGTGCCATTTAGGTGTCGATTTTATCCTGGCGAGCGATAGCGAGCCTGTAATATAAGAGGAACCGGCTTTCAACCGGGACATTTTTCTACCGAAAAATTTACAAATTTATCTTGAAAGAGGGTAAAGGGGGTGAAATTTTAAGATTGCTGGAGGAGTAGAAAACAAACTAAAAACCTCCCCTTAATATTTAGGGCCGCTAATCTAAGCTTCCCTGATGGTTTGATCTTGGTTCGCGATCAGGACTCGGCCTTTACGCCTCGATAATTTTGTTATCTAAATCACCCGAGACCATAATGCCATCTGACAGACAGCTTCCACCATCTGACAGACAGCTCCCACACCTCAAGTCAGCATAATAATAGTAATTTCATGATTTCTACAAATAGGTAATTATGAAAGACACAGCATTGGCATTATAGTGTAGTTGGGTGCAGCACAGGATTGGGTTAAGGGGAGGTCTCCACTTGAGGGATTTTTTTCTTGACCCCTTTCTCCCTCATGTTTAGCCCCATTGCTTTTGATATTATAAAACGTTTGCCCCATTAGTTTAGCGATGTTAAGAACTTTCACCCCATATTAAGATCTTTCGTGCCATTCAGGTGTCAATTTTATCCTGGCGAGCGATAGCGAGCCTGTAATTTAAGAGGAACCGGCCTTCGGCCGGGACATTTTTCTACCGAAAAATGTACAAATATATCTTGAAAGGGACTCAAGGGGGTGTAATTTTAAGCTTGATGGAGGTCTAGGGAACAAACTAAATACCTCCCCTTAAGGGGGCCCACCTCGCTTGTTTTGTTATATCTTGCTCTCCCTCTTTCTTTGGCTTGTATCCATTCGGCCCAATTCAGCCTACTGTTTTAAGACGTTTACCCCCATCCAGGTGTCAATATTTTCCAGCATATATGTATTTTTGTTTTGACAGCAAGCTAAATTTGTACATTTTTCGATAGAAAAATTTCTCCGGCGATGCCGGATTTCTCCATACAATGCTGGCTCGCTTTCGCACGCCAGGAACAAATCGACACCTGGATGGGGATAAACGTCTTAAAAACAGTTGGCTGAATGGGGCCGAGTGGATAAAAGCCAGAGAAAGAGAAAAGGTGAGAAAAAAAAAAAAAAAAAAAAAAAAAAAAAAAAAAAAAATTGACCCCCCCCCCTTAATATCCAGTACCGGTATTCTATAAATATATATATTAATCGTAGTCATGTGCTGTTTATATTTATATAATTTGGTCTTCAGTAACATGATAAAAATAATAAATAGTTTCGTTGTTTGATTCAGTCAGTTCAGTTTCAGTTTCTATGGAGCTCGTCCTGGAATCTTTACGACTCTGAACCTCACGATTCTATACAGGACTGGCCATTTGTATCGGCACTAGCTCAGAGAAGAGTGTTGAGAGGGGAGAAGGGGTGTTGGAGAGAGAGGAAGCTGTTTAATGAGGGGACCGGATAGCGTCGTCTGCTACTCTTCCACAAACACCCAATAGTAATCAGTTTCCAGCCAGTGAGTCGAAATGTCTAATATATCGAAGGTCATCAAAATATCACTCCTTTCTATACTCATTAATGTTACAGAAATATTACTCTCACATTTTTGTCAGTACATTGTCCAATACACAAAGTATATAATTATGATGAATAAAAAAGAATATGTTAAGGGGAGGTTTTTAGTGTGTTCCCTTGACCTCCATCAAGCTTAAAATTACACTCCCTAGACCCCCTTTCAAGATAAATTTGTACATTTTTCGGTTGAAAAATTTCCCGGCCGAAGGCCGGTTCCTCTTAAATTACAGGCTCGCAATCGCTCGCCAGGAAAAAATCGACACCTACATGGCACGAAAGGTCTTAAAATTGACAGAAATGGGTCGAAAGTTCTTAAAATCGCCAAACTAATGGGTCGAACATCTTAAAATATCAAAAGCAATGGGGCTAAACATGAGAGAGAAAGGGGTCCAGAAAAAAAAATACCTCAAGTGAAAATCTCCCCTTAAGCTTACAGAGACATATGGTAAGGATCCGAAAAGTAGGTCTACTTTTCGGAGGAACACAGGGAAAATAACGTAGCATAGAATAGCTTTGGCCACTTTTCACTACCAAATTAACGTAGCATAGAATAGCTTTGGCCACTTTTCACTACCAAATTAACGTAGCATAGAATAGCTTTGGCCACTTTTCACTACCAAATTAACGTAGCATAGAATAGCTTTGGCCACTTTTCACTACCAAATTAACGTAGCATAGAATAGCTTTGGCCACTTTTCACTACCAAATTAACGTAGCATAGAATAGCTTTGGCCACTTTTCACTACCAAATTAACGTAGCATAGAATAGCTTTGGCCACTTTTCACTACCAAATTAAACGTAGCATAGAATAGCTTTGGCCACTTTTCACTACCAAATTAACGTAGCATAGAATAGCTTTGGCCACTTTTCACTACCAAATTAACGTAGCATAGAATAGCTTTGGCCACTTTTCACTACCAAATTAACGTAGCATAGAATAGCTTTGGCCACTTTTCACTACCAAATTAACGTAGCATAGAATAGCTTTGGCCACTTTTCACTACCAAATTAAACGTAGCATAGAATAGCTTTGGCCACTTTTCACTACCAAATTAACGTAGCATAGAATAGCTTTGGCCACTTTTCACTACCAAATTAACGTAGCATAGAATAGCTTTGGCCACTTTTCACTACCAAATTAACGTAACATAGAATAGCTTTGGCCACTTTTCACTACCAAATTAACGTAGCATAGAATAGCTTTGGCCACTTTTCACTACCAAATTAACGTAGCATAGAATAGCTTTGGCCACTTTTCACTACCAAATTAACGTAGCATAGAATAGCTTTGGCCACTTTTCACTACCAAATTAACGTAACATAGAATAGCTTTGGCCACTTTTCACTACCAAATTAACGTAGCATAGAATAGCTTTGGCCACTTTTCACTACCAAATTAACGTAGCATAGAATAGCTTTGGCCACTTTTCACTACCAAATTAACGTAACATAGAATAGCTTTGGCCACTTTTCACTACCAAATTAACGTAGCATAGAATAGCTTTGGCCACTTTTCACTACCAAATTAACGTAACATAGAATAGCTTTGGCCACTTTTCACTACCAAAGACACAATTTGAACATTAAACCACAATTCTATCTTTACATAACAACAATATAGACTTAACGCATATGACGCGATTTTGAGCCTATTGGGGATACTTTAAAGCCTTTGTTACCATCAGGGGTATTTAGAAACCATTAGTTTAGTTACTTCAACCTCTGCAGTTGTGTTTGAGTTAGCTGTGGGCAGAAAACTAATTTTGAAGAGGTAATTATACGAGTGAGAGAACTCTTATTTCTTATTGCTAATCTGGCAACCTCTGCGTCATCAATGCGTGAAAGGGTTAACAGAAAGGACTCAGCCTTGGAAACTTTCCCGCACATACTCCGTTCCTCAAAATCCCAGTATATTTGTAATATTGGCAGCGGCGCACCCACCTTCCTAACCCCCCGCCCTCCCTCCACCCTTCCTAATCTGAATAAAATCGTTTAATAATAGCCAGAAAACAGAAAACAAAATGCGTCATCATATCTCGAAATAAACCGATTATTATTATTATTATTATTATTATTATGATGCCTTAATGGTGTAGTGGTTAAGAGTGTTTAAAATCTGTGTGAGGTAACCCAGGTTCGAATCCCGGTGGATCACATGTTTTCATTAATTTCGTTGAGAGGTGTTTGGTGTTGGAGTGAAAAAAAATATATATATTATTATTATTATTATCTTCTAAGGGTAAATTTGCAGGAAATTTGAGAGTTCGATAAGATATGCCGCTAAGACTGCAGGCTTTATATATAAATCCGATGTGAAATTTGCTGAAGTGAATCTAGTTTTATATACCATTATATAGCTTATGATAGCTTAATACACCCTTTTATCATACACTGTATATTACTGTGCTAAAACTATTCTATATTGGACCATAAAGTACAGTTAAAAGTGAATTATATATATATATATATATATATATATATATATATATATATATATATATATATATATAGATATTTTTTTTTTTTTTTTTTTGTCCCAGCATTATTTTGAGGCTCTTTCACATTGGAATCGGAAACTAAATTATGTTAAGTTGTTTAATGTTTATGGAACTTAATTTATGAAGCTGCCAGACTACAATTGCCCGTAACAATTGACGGCAAACTCGGTCATGTGACACCGCGTTTACTCTCTCTTATAGTACTGTCGTAATCCTTTGTTTTATGGGAACACAGTACATGTCACTATTATTGGTCCCCTTATTACATTATATACACTTACTCTACTCTACTCTACTCTACTCTACTCTACCACCACTAACCCTTTATCTTATTGGCACACACACACTATCTATCTACTCTACTCTACTCTACCACCACTAACCCTTTATCTTATTGGCACACACACACTATCTATCTACTCTACTCTACCACCACTAACCCTTTATTTTATTGGCACACACACACACTATCTATCTACTCTACTCTACCACCACTAACCCTTTATCTTATTGGCACACACACACTATCTATCTACTCTACTCTACCACCACTAACCCTTTATTTTATTGGCACACACACACTATCTATCTACTCTACTCTACCACCACTAACCCTTTATCTTATTGGCACACACACACTATCTATCTACTCTACTCTACCACCACTAACCCTTTATCTTATTGGCACACACACACTATCTATCTACTCTACTCTACCACCACTAACCCTTTATCTTATTGGCACACACACACTATCTATCTACTCTACTCTACCACCACTAACCCTTTATCTTATTGGCACACACACACACACTATCTATCTACTCTACTCTACCACCACTAACCCTTTATTTTATTGGCACACACACACTATCTATCTACTCTACTCTACCACCACTAACCCTTTATTTTATTGGCACACACACACTATCTATCTACTCTACTCTACTCTACCACCACTAACCCTTTATCTTATTGGCACACACACACACTATCTATCTACTCTACTCTACCACCACTAACCCTTTATATTATTGGCACACACACACTATCTATCTACTCTACTCTACCACCACTAACCCTTTATTTTATTGGCGCACACACACTATCTATCTACTCTACTCTACTCTACCACCACTAACCCTTTATTTTATTGGCACACACACACTATCTATCTACTCTACTCTACCACCACTAACCCTTTATTTTATTGGCACACACACACACACTATCTATCTATCTACTCTACTCTACTCTACCACCACTAACCCTTTATCGTATTGGCACACACACACTATCTATCTACTCTACTCTACCACCACTAACCCTTTATTTTATTGGCACACACACACTATCTATCTACTCTACTCTACCACCACTAACCCTTTATTTTATTGGCACACACACACTATCTATCTACTCTACTCTACCACCACTAACCCTTTATCTTATTGGCACACACACACTATCTATCTACTCTACTCTACCACCACTAACCCTTTATCTTATTGGCACACACACACTATCTATCTACTCTACTCTACCACCACTAACCCTTTATCTTATTGGCACACACACACTATCTATCTACTCTACTCTACCACCACTAACCCTTTATCTTATTGGCACACACACACTATCTATCTACTCTACTCTACCACCACTAACCCTTTATTTTATGGGCACACACACACTATCTATCTACTCTACTCTACCACCACTAACCCTTTATCTTATTGGCACACACACACACACACACACACACACACACTATCTACTCTACTCTACTCTACTCTACCACCACTAACCCTTTATCTTATTGGCACACACACACACACACACACACACACACACACACACACACACACACACACACACACACACACACTCTCTCTTATTGGGACCCTAAAAGGAAATCGCACTTGTCAATTTCACCAACTACATCATAAAGTTCAGCCCGAGTTTATAGTAGAGATGATAAACTTTATTGTGGCAATTTCCTAGACATCATTAAGGGGAGGTTTTTAGTTTGTTTCCTAGACCTCCATCAAGCTTGAAATTACACCCCCTTGACCCCCTTTCAAGATAAATGTGTACATTTTTCGGTAGAAAAATTTCCCGGCCAAAGGCCGGTTCCTCTTAAATTACAGGCTCGCTATCGCTCGCCAGGAAAAAAACGACACCTAAATGGGACGAAAGCTCTTAAAAGTGACATAAGCGGGGTAAAAGTTCTTAAAATCGCCAAACTAATGGGGCGAACGTCTTAAAATCTAAAAAACAATGGGGCTAAGCATGAGGGAGAAAGGGTTCAAGAAAAAAATCCCCCAAGTGGAGATCTCCCCTTCATTTTTTTTTTTTTTTTTTTCAGGGTTGTTTGGTGTTAGGTGAAATGTACAGGATGAAATACTTAATAATTTTTGTATACAAGTTGTTAAGGGGAGATGGGTACTTTTTCTGGTCCCCCTTCTCCCTCATGTTTAGCCCCATTAGTTTTCATATTTTGAGACGTTCGGCCCATTAGTTTGGCGATTTTAAGACGTTTCGCCACATTTCTTCGTCATTGTTGAGAGCTTTCGTGTTATTTAGGTGTCGATTTTTTTCCTGGCGAGCGATAGCGAGCCTGTAATTTAAGAGAAACCGGCTGTCGGCCGGGACATTTTTCTATCGACAAATTTACAAATTTATCTTGAAGAGGGTCTTTGGGGAGTCTGTATTTATGCTTGATGGAGGTCTACGGAGGAAACTAAAAGATTAATTAAAAGATCCATAATTGAGCCAATAAATACGCCCACCCCCCCATAAATACGCCCATCCCCCCCATAAATACGCCCATCCCCCCCATAAATACGCCAATCCCCCCCATAAATACGCCAATCCCCCCCATAAATACGCCAATCCCCCCCATAAATACGCCAATCCCCCCATAAATACGCCAATCCCCCCCATAAATACGCCCATCCCCCCCATAAATACGCCCATCCCCCCTTATGGAGGTTTCACTACGGTTGTTTGGTGTTTTGTGATAAAAAAAAAAAACAATCTATCTATCTATCTATATGCTCAGGCCCAATCCCCATTTTGGGGGTAGCCGACTCAAGACAGAGCAAGAACAGGGAAAACACAAAAACAACATAAAACAACAGATAAAAAGCAATTTTAATGAAATTAAAAAAACAAAAAAAAACAATGAAATAATTAATACATTTTTTAGATAATATTGTTAAATGCGAAGTTGGCAAAATCGCCAGTTTGTGGAAAATGATGTTACGTAACTCTCTCTCTCTCTAACTAACCCCTCTGTCCCCTACTAACTTCCTAATCCTGCCACGGACATTAGTTCCAGGGCAGTAATTCCCTTTCCAATGTTCCCTTACCCACTCTAAACCACTGTTTGGACACTTGATCCTCAGTGTTTTGGAGGACAAGCAACCTAGAAGGGTCACTAGAGCTGTTGTTGCTTGATTTCCTTTGTACTCCTTTGTACACTCTCTCTCTCTCTCTCTCTCTCTCTGAATCAATCCAATTAATTTATCTATTATATATAATAAATTCCTTGACTTATCAACAATTACCTGCCAATGTATCCGCCCATCAATCTATCCAATAAACCTTCATTTCCTCTTATGAGAACGACTATTAAACGTCAATAACCGGATATTGCAGATATTTAGTAGCCATAATTATTGGTCACTTGCATGTCTTAGGCTATAAGGAAGTTGGAGCCGTGTAAATAAAAGTTGTGCAAAAATATAACAATAGTGCGAGTTTGTGTGGGACAAAAAGTGTATAGAATTTCGCTTAAGAGGGAGGAGTATATTTTCTGGTAGACATATATATATATATATATATATATATATATATATATATATATATATATATATATATATATATATATATATATATATATATATATATTATACGAGCACTTTCTTCCACAACTCAGATATGGTATCTTATATATACTTAAAAAAAATCCCCTTAACCCTCTCCGACATATGACACGATTTTGAGCCTATTAGGGATACTTTAAAGCCTTTGTTACCATCAGGGGTATTTAGAAACCTTTAGTTTAGTTACTTCAACCTCTGCAGTTGTCTTTGAGTTAGCTGTGTTGAGCCTATTAGGAATACTTTAAAGCCTTTGTTACCATCAGGGGTATTTAGAAACCTTTAGTTTAGTTACTTCAACCTCTGCAGTTGTCTTTGAGCTAGCTGTGGGCAGAAAACTAATTTTGGAGAGGTAATTATAAGGGTGAGGGAACTCTATTTCTTATTGCTAATCTGGCAACCTCTGCGTCATATGTGCGTGAAAGGGTTAATCTGGATATTTGGGGTAAATGTGTGTTAATCTCCGTACTTCCAATGCATACGAGATAGTTCACTATTTATATGTTACGTATTAAGGGGGTTTTAGATTGCTATTGAGTTGAGATGATAGGTGTACCATTTGTTAAGGTTTCCTGATTATTTAACAGATGATTGGGATAGTCTGTGTGTGAGTGTGTACTTACTCTAGTTGTACTTACTCTAGTTGTATTGCGGGAGTGAGCATGCTCGTTATTTCCCGCCTCCTATATGTGTAGGTGTTATATGTATCGTTGGAATGGCTGTGGATGTGTGTGTAGTCTGTATTTTTAGCCAATTGGCGACATCGGAAACGAAGGCTTAGGGTGGATCTACATGGTACCATTTTCACTATAGACGGTACCGTCTCGCCCGAAGGCTTAGGTAGCCATCAGCTTAGGTGAACCATATGATACCCATCTCGCCTTGTACCATTTTTGCCAACCCCAGATGGGACGTCACAACGTCGTCCACTTATTCCAGGTACCTATTTACAGCTAGGTGAACTGAGGCTAACACATGAAAGGAGACAAGCCCAATTTGTCTCCGCCCGTGTGTGTGTGTGTGTGTGTGTGTGTGTGTGTGTGTGTGTGTGTGTGTGTGTGTGTGTGTTTGTATTGTGTTAACCCTTTCTATACCGGCGACGTCTTTTATATTATATTCTAGTTATGTTTAGACGATTTTGTGCAGCTTAAGAAGGATCTGTGGTAGTGAAACACGTTAAATGACTTAGTACGAAGCCTGTTCACTGCTGGAGGCCCTTTATAAACTGAATACAATCGTCTAATAGCAGCCTGGAGAAAGTTAAAAGGACGTCGCCGGTACAGAAGGGGTTAAGGGGAGGTTTTTAGTTTGTTTTCTACTCCTCCAGCAATCTTAAAATTTCACCCCCTTGACCCTCTTTCAAGATAAATTTTTAAATTTTTCGGTAGAAAAATGTCCCGGCTGAAAGCCGGTTCCTCTTACATTACAGGCTCGCTATCGCTCGCCAGGATAAAGTCGACACCTAAATGGCACGAAAGGTCTTAAAATTGTCAGAAATGGGTCGAAAGTTCTTAAAATCGTCAAAATAATGGGGCGAACGTGGTTAAAATCTTAAAAGCAATGGGGCTAAACATGAGGGAGAAAGGGGCAAGAAAAAAAATCCCTCAAGTGGATATCTCCCCTTAAGGTATATGTGTGTATAGGTTCATGTACCGTATGTATACTGTAGGTGTGTGTGCGTAGGAATGTGTGCAATGTATGTGTATGTAGGTGTGTGTGTACGCCCTCTCACCATCTCCTCATGTGCGTAAACCCGTGCGGCGTATTTGGCCTATTTCCGCCTCCGTATAAGCCCTCTTTTGTACGCGGCCCTTCCGACAAGCTTTCAATTTCATGCGTATTGGTCCCCTTTGTCCGGGCCCAGTATGACCCCCGGCCCTAAGACCCCCCCCCCCCCCCCCCCCCCAAACCCCCGACCCCCCGCCGACCGATCGAATTTTCGCTGATAATTCCGCTTAAGGGTTAAGGGGAGATGGGCGGTTAAGGGGAGATGGGCGCTTAAGGGGAGATGGGCGCTTAAGGGTTAAGGGGAGATGGGCGGTTAAGGGGAGATGGGCGGTTAAGGGGAGATGGGCGCTTAAGGGTTAAGGGGAGATGGGCGGTTAAGGGGAGATGGGCGGTTAAGGGGAGATGGGCGCTTAAGGGTTAAGGGGAGATGGGCGGTTAAGGGGAGATGGGCGCTTAAGGGGAGATGGGCGCTTAAGGGGAGATGGGCGCTTAAGGGGAGATGGGCGCTTAAGGGTTAAGGGGAGATGGGCGCTTAAGGGTTAAGGGGAGATGGGCGCTTAAGGGTTAAGGGGAGATGGGCGCTTAAGGGTTTAGGGGAGATGGGCGCTTAAGGGTTTAGGGGAGATGGGTTTAGGGGAGATGGGCGCTTAAGGGTTAAGGGGAGATGGGCGCTTAAGGGTTAAGGGGAGATGGGCGCTTAAGGGTTTAGGGGAGATGGGCGCTTAAGGGTTAAGGGGAGATGGGCGCTTAAGGGTTAAGGGGAGATGGGCGCTTAAGGGTTAAGGGGAGATGGGCGCTTAAGGGTTTAGGGGAGATGGGCGCTTAAGGGTTTAGGGGAGATGGGCGCTTAAGGGTTAAGGGGAGATGGGCGCTTAAGGGTTAAGGGGAGATGGGGCTTAAGGGTTTAGGGGAGATGGGCGCTTAAGGGTTAAGGGGAGATGGGCGCTTAAGGGTTAAGGGGAGATGGGCGCTTAAGGGTTAAGGGGAGATGGGCGCTTAAGGGTTTAGGGGAGATGGGCGCTTAAGGGTTTAGGGGAGATGGGCGCTTAAGGGTTAAGGGGAGATGGGCGCTTAAGGGTTAAGGGGAGATGGGCGCTTAAGGGTTTAGGGGAGATGGGCGCTTAAGGGTTAAGGGGAGATGGGCGCTTAAGGGTTAAGGGGAGATGGGCGCTTAAGGGGAGATGGGCGCTTAAGGGTTAGGGGGAGATGGGCGCTTAAGGGTTAAGGGGAGATGGGCGCTTAAGGGTTAAGGGGAGATGGGCGCTTAAGGGTTAAGGGGAGATGGGCGCTTAAGGGTTAAGGGGAGATGGGCAAGGTTGATTTACTTATTGTTATGTTATGCTTGTATTATTATTATTATTTCTTTTATTTTTTGTCTATTAATTCATTTATTTTTATAGTTTCCTAGTTAGACCTCCATGAAACTTTAAAAACAAAAACAATCCTCAACATCCGCCTTCTAGATATAGTTGTAAATTATTCAGTAGAACAACGTCTCGGATCACTCCTTAATTACAGGTTCGCTATCGCTCGCGCCAAGATAAATTCCACACCTAAATCACACGGTCTTAATTAATTAAATATCGACAAAGAAATAGGGTGAAAGGTAATAAAATCAATTAATATTGGAAAACAAAACTATCGCCAAACTAATGGGCCGAACGTCTTAAAAACTCAAAACTAATGAGAGGGGGGGGGGGGGGGAGGGCAAGAAAAGCGACCCACCTCCCCTTAACCCATTCAGTACCGCTGTCGTCGTTTTACCTTTTGTTATGGCTACTATTACACGATTTTATTCAGTTTCAGAAGGGCCTGCAGCAGTTAAGAGGCTTCGAACTATCTTAGTTAACCCTTTTTACTACCACGGGTCCTACACTCAAGCTGCACACAATCGTCTAAATAT
This sequence comes from Paralithodes platypus, assembly GCA_032716605.1. Classification (NCBI taxonomy): domain Eukaryota; kingdom Metazoa; phylum Arthropoda; class Malacostraca; order Decapoda; family Lithodidae; genus Paralithodes; species Paralithodes platypus. The sequence goes on from CM064573.1 coordinate 1,898,203, forward strand.
AGCTTCCCTCGAGAAGTCGCCGGTACTGAAGGGGTTAATATTTGGTGTCTACAGCTCCAACTTCCTTAAGAACAGAAAATCGCAAGCGGTTAGTTAGTTATTTCTGTGTGTGTATGAAGGAGACAAAAGGCAGGTTACCTGTACCGACTGTCTCCCCCAAAGCTGAAAGAGTGACAGGACCGAATTCAAGGGACGTTGGGGTTGAAATGCCCGGATACACAAAGCTTAAAGCATCATAAGTCATAAGATGAAGGAAAGATTGATTGAGGCAGAGTTCACAAAGTACAGAGAGTACAAAGCCTAATACAACGCGATTAACATTACATAACATTGTAACCCCTTCTGTACCGGCGACGTCCATTTAATTATATTCTAGCTATATATTTAGCTATATATTTAGCTATATATTTTAGCTATATATTTTAGCTATATATTTAGCTATATATTTTAGCTATATATTTAGCTATATATTTAGCTATATATTTAGCTATATATTTTAGCTATATATTTAGCTATATATTTAGCTATATATTTAGCTATATTTAGCTATATATTTAGCTATATATTTAGCTATATATTTAGCTATATATTTAGCTATATATTTAGACGATTGTATGCAGTTGCAGTAAGATCTGTGGTAGTAAAAAGGGTCACGTGAGATTAGTTCCAAGCCTGTTAATTGCTGGAAGTCCATTTTAAACTGAATAAAATCGTCTAATAGTAGCCAACAGTAAGTAAATAGGACGGCACCGGTACTGAAAGGGTTAAATATTGACGTACCGGGTATTCTAATATAAATTTTGTCTGATTTGATTATTTCGGTTCAGTAAGAGCATTTTCGCGGTATATGATTTTTTTCTGGAACCCCTTCTCCCTCGTGTTTAGCCCCCATTAGTTCTGAGATTTTAAGACGTTCGTTCCATTTTATTTGTCAATTTCAAGACCACCCTCCCCCCAAACTCCCTAGAACCCCCCCCCCCCCCCTCTAGAGTCTAGACCCCCCTAACCATTACCCAAACCCTCCCTCCAACCCCCTCCCCCCCTAGAACCCCAACACCACATCCAAACCCCCCTGGGCGCCCCCCCCCTAAGGGCCCCAAACCACTACCCCATGCCCTCCCTGGTCGCCCCCCAACCACCACCCCCGGCACCCCCCCTGAGGGTCTGAATAGGCTTCTCACTTTACACCCCACACGTCGGGATTACAAAGGTCTGTGTGTCTGTCTGTCTGTATGTAGGCCTAAGGACAACTATACTCTGTTTCATTTCAACTGACGGTAAATTGAATCCCTTAGCAGCTATTTTCTCGATACTTAATGGATGTAGGTATGTATGTATGTATGCCTGTATGTTTGTCTGTATGTATGTATGTATGTAGGCCTAGGGACAACTATACTCTGTTTATTTTCAAGAGACAGTAAATTGTATAGTTCCCATTAAAATTACTCAGTTATTTTGATGATTCTGTAGTGAAATAATGGTATACATTTGGTCTTATGATGCAGAGACATAATAGTTTCATATTTTTCCGTTAACTATCGAGAAATTAGCTGCTAAGGGATGCAATTTACCGTCACTTAAAAAGAAACAGAGTATAGATACGCTGCCGTAAGAGAGATGGGCCTTTTATTTTAATTTAATTTGAATATGCATACTTATTTACTGACGTTTTGTGTCGTAATTATCAATCAAACAACTATAATTGTATTCTAACGAGTAATTCAGATATCCCCATCTTACTTACTCAAATTGGTCTCGAAAGGAGTCTTGGTCTTGGTGGTGGTGGTGGTGGGGGGGGGGGGGGGGGTAAGCTCTATGGAGGTCTAGCGAGAAAACTAGAGAATCAATTAATTACAAATATATATATATATATATATATATATATAATTATATATACATACCGGTACTCATTTTTCTAGCACCTCCCGTAGAACCCGTCGTCTGACCACCTTCTTCCGGAAAATGTTTCTACCGAAAAACGTACATATGTATCTTGAAAGGGGGTCTAGGGGCTGTTTTTCTAAGCTTAATGGAGTTCTAGCGAGGACACTCAAAAATAAATTGATAAATAAATATTTAGACCAAAAACCAAGAACTACCCCCTTAATCTTTCCCAATACACAATTTCTCTCTTACTCCTCTTCTCCCCAATACCTTTCATCTTTCCTAGTTAAAAAACACCCAGTTCAACATTAATCCTCCATTACAAACCCCAATGTACTTGAATAAATTAATGAAAGCACATGGTCCTCCCGGGATTCGAACTCGGGACACCACATCCAGAACATAAGCATATAAACCAGATACACATTCCTTCCCTCTTTCCCAATTCCTTCTATCTCTCCCATTTATCCATTAATCTCTCTTCCATCTTTCCCAATTGACCACTTGCGAGTTTCAGGCTATAAGGAAGTTGGAGCTGTGTAAACATCGCTATTAAGGGGGGTGACCTGTTTATTAAGGGGGGTGACCTGTTTATTAAGGGGGGTGACCTGTTTATTAAGGGGGGTGACCTGTTTAAGGGGGTGACCTGTTTATTAGGGGGGGTGACCTGTTTATTAAGGGGCGTGACCTGTTTATTAAGGGGGGTGACCTGTTTTAAGGGGGGGACCTGTTTATTAAGGGGGTGACCTATTTATTAAGGGGGTGGGATGTTTATTAAGGGGTGACCTGTTTATTAAGGGGGGTGACCTGTTATTAAGGGGGGTGACCTTTTATTAAGGGGGGTGACCTGTTATTAAGGGGGGTGACCTGTTATTAAGGGGGGTGACCTGTTTATTAAGGGGGGTGACCTGGTTTATTAAAGGGGGTGACCTTTTATTAAGGGGGGTGACCTGTTATTAAGGGGGGTGACCTGTTATTAAGGGGGGTGACCTGTTATTAAGGGGAGGTGACCTGTTTAGATTACATTAAGGGGGTGACCTGTTTAGATTACATTAAGGGGAGGTGACCTGTTTAGATTACATTAAGGGGAGGTGACCTGTTTATTAAGGGGGGTGACCTGTTTATTAAGGGGGGTGACCTGTTTATTAAGGGGGGTGACCTGTTTATTAAGGGGGGTGACCTGTTTATTAAGGGGGGTGACCTGTATTAACGGGGGTGACCTGTTTTTAAGGGGGTGTGACCTGTTTATTAAGGGGGGACCTGTTTATTAAGGGGGGTGACCTGTTTATTAAGGGGGGTGACCTGTATTAAGGGGGGGTGACCTGTATTAAGGGGGGTGCCTGATTAAGGGGGGTGACCTGTTTTGGTTCTGTCCTTTTCTATCTTTCTCTGGCTTGTATCCATTTGGCCCCATTCAGCCTACTGTTTTAAGACGTTTATCCCCATCCAGGTGTCAATTTTTACTGGTGAGCGATAGCGAGCCAGCATATTTTTTAGTTTTGTTTGACAGCAGGCTAAATTTGTACATTTCTCCGGCGAAGCCGGATTTCTTCATATAATGCTGGCTCGCTATCGCTCGCCAGGAAGAAATCGACACCTAGATGGGGATAAACGTCTTAAAATAGTTGGCTGAATGGGGCCGAATGGATACAAGCCAGAGAAAGATTGAACAGGACAGAAATAACAAAAAGCAGGTCACCCTCCTTAAACACAAACACAGTATGATGTAGGTTTCTGATGGATTAATAGTATGTTGAATTTGGTTTTACATATTAATAAATGTACTAACACCGTATGGTTATTCTGCTAAACATCGATGTCTACAGCTCCAACTTCCTTACTGTATAGCCTGAAACTCGCAAGTCGGCAATTGATCACTTGCGAGTTTCGTGCACATATTTACATCGATAATTAGCAGCATTACCAGCTAAAATGTAGTTGTATTGCACATATAAATACATAAAACTAAATTGAGCACCCTTTCCGTCCATCACAAACATGCATAACTTATATATTACTGCTAAATATCGATGTATACGGCTCCAACTTCCTTACAACCTGAATTTAGCACCCTTTCCGTCCATCACAAACATGCATAACTTATATATTACTGCTAAATATCGATGTATACGGCTCCAACTTCCTTACAACCTGAATTTAGCACCCTTTCCGTCCATCACAAACATGCATAACTTATATATTACTGCTAAATATCGATGTATACGGCTCCAAACTTACAACCTGAATTTAGCACCCCTGTCCGTCCATCACAACATGCATAACTTATATATTACTGCTACACTATCGATGTATACGGCTCCTTCCTTACACCTGAATTTAGCACCCTTTCCGTCCATCACAAACATGCATAACTTATATATTACTGCTAAATATCGATGTATACGGCTTCAACTTCCTTACAACCTGAATTTAGCACCCTTTCCGTCCATCACAAACATGCATAACTTATATATTACTGCTAAATATCGATGTATACGGCTCCAACTTCCTTACAACCTGAATTTAGCACCCTTTCCGTCCATCACAAACATGCATAACTTATATATTACTGCTAAATATCGATGTTTACGGCTCCAACTTCCTTATAGCCTGAAACTCGCCAGTGGTCTATTACCCATTACTCTTCTACTTTCCTCTTCCTCCTTTCGCGTACAACGATATCCTCGAATCAATTCCCCCCCCCCCCCCTCCCCCCACCGACCCCCTACCCCCCGGACCCCCTGGCGAGAGGAATAGGCCCCTTGACAGCAGGTAACCGCGAGGGCCTCTTCAAGCTGTCTGTCTGTCTGTCCCTCCCGTCGTTGTCCGCCTGAAGATGGGGAGAGGTGATAGGTAGAGGTAGGAAGGAAGGATAAAAGAGGGAGATTGGGACACGATAGGAGAGCTAATAGACTGATTGTGTGTGTGTGTGTGTGTGTGTGTGTGTGTGTGTGTGTGTGTGTGTGTGTGTGTGTGTGTGTGTGTGTGTGTGTGTATGTTCTAGGAAGAAGGATAAAAAGAGAAGATTATACACGATAGGAGAGGTAATATTGTGTGTGTGTGTGTGTGTGTGTGTGTGTGTGTGTGTGTGTGTGTGTGTGTGTGTGTGTGTGTGTCCTCGTCCTATATATATAATATGTATACATACAGTATATAATATAATATGTATACATACATTATATATTAATATATACAATCACAGAGAGGAACAGAATTTGAATTGAATTGAAACTGTCTATTTAGCCAATAGAACATACACATGATAATCATAATACAAAATTAACATTACATTGACTGAGCCTTGTGAGAGGTATCTCTCTTAAAGGCACATCAAACTTAAATTCCAAAGCTTTTACAGTAATAATGTGAAAACAAAGTAAACAATTTCAAAACTGAGAACTTATGAAGGCAACGGTACATACAATATTCAAATGGCTTTATTTACAACACTCGCCAAGTAATTTTGTGGTGTGTGCGTCTATCCGACAGAGGGACAGACAGACATGCACATGGGACTGACGGGAGGCTGGGAGATTTACGTCGTTCCGGTTCATAACAGCTGTCAACACTACAAGGTGCTCTCTCTCGCTCTCTCTCTCTCTCTACTGTATATATATAGGTAATACTGTATTATATATAATTATATATATATATATATATATATATATATATATATATATATATATATATATATATATATATATACTGTATTTATATACCGGTATATATATATATATATATATATTGTATATCATCATCATCATCATTCAGTAGAGGAAGCACCCCAAAAGGGATGGCCATGTCAGAAACTACCTCCAGGCTCCCAGACATGCCCCCACTGACCCACTCCACAGTGCTATTTCCACTAAGTGGATTATGACCCTTATCACTGAAGGTGCAGACCCAGAGCAGTCCCTCAATCGGATGGCAGTTCCACCAATGTTTTGCTATTTTATTTACCCCAGTGGGGCCATGGCTGGAATCATACCAAACACAGGAATTTTCTGAAGATAGGAACCAGTGGTCCACTGCTACTGAAGGAAATTCCACCACTAAAGTGGCGGGTGGTGGGGTCGCCGCATCCCTACACCAGAGAGAGAAAGGTCGACTTGTGCCAGTGGGCTGTGACAGTAAGACACTAGGGAACCATGGGGCACACCATTATGGCCCCACTGCCTTCACCACTTTCAGGAAAAATGTTAGAAATAAGAATGATGGAAAAGGTAAAGTCAGAAACCGCTAAGGGAAGTAGAGCACACCAACCCTCACTCTGACAGATCCAGCCCCCATATATATATATATATATATATATATATATATATATGCTTCTTCTCTCTCGTCCTCCTCTCTCTATTGAATTAACAATAACGACATAAATACATCTTGGAAGTTATTCGAAACCACTTACCTAAAAGCAGTGCAAGACTGCATACCATCGAAAATACGGCGTCCAGGCCATAATAATAAGCCCAAATGGTGGAATAAAGATATTTCAAACTGCCTGCTTGCTAAAAAATTTGCTAATGATAGATTAAAATCCTCACAAAATGACGAAGAACGGGTGAAATTTGTAGAGCTACGACGCAAAGCCAAAAAGTTAATTAAGCAAAGTAAAAAGACCTAGAGTTACATATTGCGAATCAAAGTAAAACAAACCCGAAAGAATTCTATAGTTATCAGAAAGAAAAAAGTAGTTACTTCAACTGTTGGACCGTTAGTCGATGAAAATGAGAATACACCAAAGACGAAGTACAATGAGTAATGCCCTCAATACCTTCTTTGCATCAGTTTTTACAACAGAAGACCTCAGTGATATCCCTACACCATCGCCGATTCAGATTGATAATTCAGATGTTCTAAGCAGTATCACCGTTACAGAGAGAGAAGTATTGAATTGTTTAGATAAACTCAAGGTAAATAAAACGCCTGGACTGATACAATCTCGCCTAGAGTTCTAAAGGAAGCTAAGGATGAGCTCTCCAAACCACTGACATTACTATTCAATAAATCCTTGCAGTCTGGAACTATGCCTGATCAGTGGAAGATAGCCAACGTAACACCGATATTCAAAAAAGGCAGCAAATCCCTACTCAGTAACTATCGTCCAATTAGCTTAACCTCAGTTGTATGTAAAATGCTAGAAACGGTCATAAGAGACAGACTCGTAAATCACTTAGAGGAAAATAACATACTTAAAGATACTCAACACGGCTTTCGTAAAAAACGTTCCTGTTTAACAAACCTCTTAGACTTCTTCCACGATATCCTCAAACTCTACGATGAGAGTAAAGCTGTAGATATTATATACCTTGATTTTCAAAAGGCCTTTGACAAAGTTCCCCACAAACGTTTACTGCTAAAACTAGAAGCGCATGGAATACAAGACGGTGTGTGTTGAAATGGATAGAAAATTGGCTCAGCGACAGAAAGCAAAGAGTAGTCATAAACGGTAAGGCATCTAAATGGACCAATGTAAGTAGCGGGGTACCCCAGGGATCGGTACTAGGACCAATTATCTTTCTAATTTACAACAACGACATAGATGAGGGTCTCACCTGTACAATCTCAAAATTTGCTGACGATACAAAAATTGCAAATAGCGTACTCTCAAAAGAACAAGTTGACAATATGCAACACAATCTAGATAAATTGTCACATTGGGCCCAAATTTGGCAAATGAGTTTCAATGCGGATAAATGTAAAGTACTACATATCGGATACAAAATGAGAAAGCAAAACTATACGATGAATGGCACTCAGCTTAAGAATGTAAACAGAGAAACCGATCTGGGTAACAATGAGTAACAATATCGAGTAACCTAAAACCGAGTCAACAATGTTCAGAAGTTGTTAAGAAGGCAAACAAAAATAATTGGCTTTATAGGCAGGTCATTTGAGCATAAAATCCAAAGAAGTTATCCTAACCCTTTACAATTCCTTAGTCCGCCCTTTCTGGAATACTGCGTTCAATCCTGGTGCCCTTATTACCAAAAAGACATAAACAAGCTAGAACGAGTTCAACGTAGAGTTACCAAAATGATACCTAGCCTAAAGAACAAACCATACGAAGAGCGTCTTAGAGAATTAAATCCATTTCCTTTAACCCAGCGCAGATTAAGAGGTGACTTAATTCAAGTGTTCAAAATCATCAAAGGCATCGACAATATGAACTGTAGTAAGTACTTCACTATCGACCAATCTAATTACACGCGGGGAAACGGTTGCAAAATTATTGGTAAATCTTTTAACTCACACGAATCTAAGAATTTCTTCTTCAATCGATTGTCAACTTGTGGAATGGGCTTCCCCGAGACGTTATAGACTGCAGCACCGTTGATTCATTTAAATTCCGCCTAGACAAATATCTCGCATCAAACCGCGACTGACTGCGTTTGTAAATGAATAACTTTATTTTATCCTCCCCTCAGTTACTAACCCCTATGTCCCCCTACTAACTTCCTAGTCCTGCCACGGACATTAGTTCCAGGGCAGTAGTTCCCTTTCCAATGTTCCCTTACCCACTCTAAACCACTGTTTGGACACTTGATCCTCAGTGTTTTGGAGGACAAGCAGCCTAGAAGGGTCACTAGACCTGTTGTTGCTTGATTTCCTTTGTACTCCTTTGTACTTTGTACTCTCTCTCTCCACACGCAAACACTATATATCACTCTCACCTCTCTCCCTTCTACCCCCCCCCCCCCCCCCATTGTGGACTTGCGGTATAACATTTTCTGGTCTTTTGGTCTGGCGGGGGGATAAGCCCCCCCCCCCCCCTCCCCCCCCCCCCGGTCTGCCACAAAGGAGAGGGAAATGGCTCTTCGATATAGACCTTTCCTCCCTCCCCTCCCCTCCCTGGCTAGCTCTCTAGCTCTCTCTCTCTCTCTTTCTGTGTGTTATAGGCTGCAGCACCGTTGATTCCTTTAAACATCGCCTAGACAAGCACCTCGCCTTGAACTCGCGACTGATTGCATTTGTAAATGAATGACTTTTTTCTCAGATACATCGTGTTATGTTATTAACCCAAATTATTCCCTAATAACACATCATAACACTGCCGAGGACATTGGTCTGAAGGCAGTGCTTCCCTTTCCAATTGTCCCATACCTACTCTGAACCACTGTTGGACACTTTGAACAACAGTGATTTAGAGGGCAAGCAACTTCAATGGGTCGCTAGATCTGTTGTTGCTTGACTTCTTTTATACTCTATAACTAATTTCGATGCCTTTGTTTTGCCCCTCTTTGTTTTTTACACACACACACACACACACTCTCTCTCGCTCTCTATCTCTCACACACACACATCAACCCAATCACCACCGCAGCTATACCCTTATCTGGACCTCAAGCCTACCACACACACACACACACACATATGGTCCACCTCTGATTATTGTAGCCAGCCTAGGCCTATACCACTGCACGTTATGTTCCCCGACGATAGTAATCAGATATAGGCCTAGGGTCCGTGTGTGTGTGTGTGTGTGTGTGTGTGTGTGTGTGTGTGTGTGTGTGTGTGTGTGTGTGTGTACTTACTCTAGTTGTATTGCGGGAGTGAGCATGCTCGTTATTTCCCGCCTCCTATATGTGTAGGTGTTATATGTATCGTTGGAATGGCTGTGGATGTGTGTGTAGTCTGTATTTTTAGCCAATTGGCGACATCGGAAACGAAGCTTAGGGTGGATCTGTATGGTACCATTCTCACTATAGACGGTACCGTCTCGCCCGAAGGCTTAGGTAGCCATCAGCTTAGGTGAACAATATGATACCCATCTCGCCTTGTACCATTTTTGCCAACCCCAGATGGGACGTCACAACGTCGTCCACTTATTCCAGGTACCTATTTACAGCTAGGTGAACTGAGGCTAACACATGAAAGGAGACAAGCCCAATTTGTCTCCGCCCGGCCGGGGATTGAACCCCCGACCCCTCGTGTGTGAGACGAGAGCTCTACCTACTAGGCTACGGGCTGTGGGTGTGTGTGTGTGTGTGTGTGTGTGTGTGTGTGTGTGTGTGTGTGTGTGTGTGTGTGTGTGTGTGTGTGTGTGTGTGTACGGGGTTATCATCTCCATCACCAATGCATACAGCCCATATGTGGAAGTGAAAATGAGAAGCAGCGGTATCAGACGATCTTCGTTTACGTTTACGTAGTGGTACCCGCAGAGGGCCACTCTCGGGGGGCATAATATGCGGGGGTTGTGCATGGGGACTAGCGGTTGGGGACAGGATCAGGATTAGAGATGTAATGATTGGTGATCCTAGCTCTAAAATAATCAAGAGTGGGGCTATTAACTACATGAAATGGGAGGTGGTTCCACTCTTGGATGCTGCGGGGGAAAAACAATTGTCTAATTATGTCCGTGCTTGCTAGATAGGTGCGGTATTTTAGGTTGTGGCTGCGTCTCGTGAATCGTATACTTGCAGGGTGTGAATACATATCTGTGTCTATGTTCACTAGGTTGTTAGTGATTTTATATAACATATGTTGTCTGTTGTCTTCAATTCCTTTCATATCCTATATAAGGGTTGTGTTTCCATTAATACAAATATTGATACGAAAACTATATAACAGATAGTGAAAAGATAATGTGAAGAATCCAGTAGATGACAATTTTACAACGCATATACATAATCTTAAATGTGGAACAGTTTAAGCTGTAATGTATGTATTTTTTAACATTTAACGAAAATGTCATACATGCCTATTTGTTTCGTATTAATAAGAAATATGTAAGTAATTGTAAATATATTGCATATAATGATAACTAAATATAAACTGGTCTTTAGATAGTTATATTGTATATCTACACATGTTTTCACTTTGCCAGCATCATATGCATCCTATTGTTCAAATAAAATAATAATAATAATAATAATAATAATAATAACAATAATAATAATAATAATAATAACAATAAATAATAATAATAATAATAATAATAATAACAATAATACTAATACTAATAATTATAAAACTGAGAATACGTAAAGAGCCATACAGGAAGGAGGGAATTAATGTCACCAGCAAAAGGCAGTTCCCTTTCATCACCAGCTGCCGACGAGTGTGTGTGATTGTTCCCGGATACCTGATACCCTTGTGGCCGCTCACGCACACGCACACACGCACAATAGGCCTACACGCACACGCACAATAGGCCTACAAGAACGCGATTTCCAATATACCATAGAGAGGTTCATATGCATTCATGTTTCGGATGGATGCGATAGGCCTACATGTACAGTTGGCCAGATAAATCGTGTAGCGGCTGTCATTACGTTTTGCTCTCTGTGTGCTGTATTAATGTCTGTTGGATGTTGGCTAGGATGTGTATAGATAGGGACATGTTTGTATATCTCACTCGAAACGACAAATTAATGCTTAAATAGTGCTGATACCAATTATTGATCGAAATATACTTGTTGCCGCGACATCACTTATTTGGCCGACTGTACCCCACAGATAATTGATCTACATATGGACAATGAAGGACGTGCGCACATATATAGTAACACATGCACACTCACACTCACACACACGATCAATTAATAGCATGCGGGACACTACGAGAATAGTTTCAAATCCTATAAAACACAAACAGGTGAATAAAATTGGGTAAACACATATTCACAAAAAAAAAAAAAAAAAAAAAAAAAAACACACACACACAAACATACACACAGACACAAACCGATTACTATTATTATTAATTTATTATCATTATTTTTATTATTGTAATCATTATCATTATTATTAATAGTATTATTATTACACACACACACACACACACACACAGACATAAACCGATTACTATTATTATAAATGTATTATTATTAATTTATCATCATTATTATTTTATTATGGTTATCATTATCATTATTATTAATAGTATTATTACACACACACACACACACACACACACACACACACACAAATGAAAACCCCTATACCTCAGTACTGCGAGTGTAAATACAACCTTAGTATGCAATACAAGCACCAAACACTTACACACACTAATACTCTCAATACAAATATCTACTGTATAATATATCTGATTACGAAACCAAAATGAACTTATTATTGTTCCTGCATAATAATCCCTTCATAAAACAAAGGAGTACAGAGGAAAACCAGCAACAACAGATGTACAGTATAAACAATGATACGCAAACATTGATGAGGGTAATGATGTATTTAGATAATATTTAATGATGCAAACACTTATTTGTTTGAAACTGCAATGTGATTCATTACTACGCACACAAACTAAGCACGCACACACACACACACACACACACACCCACACCCACACACACACATCCACACCCACACCCACACACACACACCCTCACACCCCCCCACACACACACACACACACACACACACACACACACCCACACTCACACCCCACACCCCACACCCACCCCCACACACACACACACACACACACACACACACACACACACACACACACACACTTCGGTCTTTATTATATGTTAGAGTTAAGCTACACACTGTTCCTTTGTACATTTTCAGCCAACGGCTGCGATTATCAATAAGCAGTTTATTATTATTATTTATTATACACACACACACACACACACACACACATATTACAAATTCCAGCCAACCCATCAATTTCCCATCAACACTTTTATCACACACACACACACACACACACACACACACACACACACACACACACTCTCACTCTAACACACACACACGAAAGACAAAAATATACTCATAAAACAAAAATCCCCAAATAATCCGAGCGAGGAAATTCCTGAGGGCGGTTAAGAGGCTCATTAAACGCCCATCTACGCCCTTCACCTTTCACGCCTTTTATACGGGCGGGCAAAAATGACGCTCCTCCTCATTTTTACGGGCGTTGACGAGTGGCAGAACTGACCACTGGGGGCGGGGGGGGCTCTTGGGTGGCCTGAGTGGGTGGGTGGGGGAGGGTGGGGGGGGGGGGGAGGAGGGAAAGAAAGAGAGAGAGAGAGAGAGATATTTTGTTTACATAGATTTACAAAGATACACAGGCCACACTGATCTTACGATCCCTGCGAGGTGGCTAGGACTTAATCCTAATAGAGATAGCAACCCTAAGAGAAAGTGGAAGGAAAGGATAGCAAAGATGGAGAGAGAGAGAGAATGTGTGGAAGTGGGTGGATGTACTGTAGGTTGGATAAGGGTGAAGAGAGAGGTTGGTAAGATTGAATTATATGAACAGGAGAATGGGAGTGTAGAGGTTGGACAAAAATGACAAAAATACGGTCGGGTGATAGATAATACACAAATATATAAATACAAACATACGGTCGGGTGATAGATAATACACAAATATATAAATACAAACATACGGTCGGGTGATAGATAATACACAAATATATAAATACAAACATACGGTCGGGTGATAGATAATACAAATATACAAACATACGGTCGGGTGATAGATAATACACAAATATATAAATAAATAAATACATGATAAAGAGGAAATCTACTATGACACAGAAGGTCACTGGATACAACCTGGAGCCCTATTAACCCTTTGAGTACCAGCGACGTGTGTTATATTTTAGTCTAGCTATATTTAGACGATATTATGCAGCTTAGGACGAATCTGGGGTACCGGTAGTTAAAAAGGGTTGGTTGAGATATCCTGAAGTCTTATTATTGCTAGAGGTCCTTCGTAAGCTGAACGAAATCGTCTAATAGTTGCCAGAATATGATGAAAAGGACGTCAGCGGTACTGAACGGGTTAAGCCATCAACCCCTCCTGACAGAGATTAAGCTTGGCTAGAGTTACCCCCAGCGAAAAGGCTTTCAATACAAAGCATTGCCATACAAGTAGTATCAAGTAGCAAAAGAAACACACAAAATCAAGAGAAGGAAACGAATGACGTATACAGACTAATAACACACATCACAAAGCCACTCCAACAGCTTCCTCTCTTTCCAACACCTCTTACCTCTTCTCTACACTCTTCAGAACATAGGAAAGTAAAAAGTAGCTACCAGGTGCCGCTGTAAAGGCTTATCCCTCAATACCTTCACCTGACTTGTAGGAATCTGTTTGAGCAGATGGAAAAAGAATGGAAAACCTTGAAACTCCATTAGCACCACCCTTACACTTTATCCACTGGAGTCTTACTGCATTCTACATTAGACCACTCATCTCTCTCTAGTGTTGGGTGAGAGGGTCATAGAGGAGGGGAGGTGTCACATTAAGAGAAGTTCACGTCTTCTTCAAGTGATCCTCCTCCTTCAATGCTCTCTCTCTCTCTCTCTCTCTCTCTCTCTCTCTCTCTCTCTCTCTCTCTCTCTCTCTCCTTCGATTCCCTGGCTCATAGTTTCTCCTTCCTCCTCACTTTTACTCAACACTAGCATTCGTGGAAACATTTTCACATATAAGATCTAATCTACCTGGAACATACTTCTCTCAAAAGTTGTAAGCAGTTTTTCAGTAGAACAGTTCAAGAAGAGAGTAGATAGTATTTTGCACACTCTGTAATGAGTGTAGTGCACTAAACAGACTCTCTCCTTTCACTTCGATTATCTCCCCGGAATGGACCGCAAAGTCTCTTGAGATACAATTACGTGTAACTCCTTGTAACTCACTCATTCACTCTCACACACACACACACTCTCTCTCAATGTCTCCTTTACGACAGGTCTCCGGGCGTGGCTTCTTCAGATCCTACTTTATGTCCGAACTATTGCCCCCCCCCCCCCCCCTTCTCTCTCTCTCTCTCTCTTTCTCTCTCTCTCTCTCTCCTTCAGATCCTCCTACTTTGTCGGAACTATGACTACTCTCTCTCTCTCCCCCCCCCTCTCTCTCTCTCTCTCTCTCTCAGATCCTACTTTATTGTGGAACTATCGGCACTCCTCGCCCCTTCACGAGCCTTCCTAACTCTCCCACTATCGCCTCCAAGGAAGAGCTTTTAAAAGGAGCAGGAGGAATGGGGCAGTTGGGAAAGAGCAATGGGAAAGAAAAAAAAATCACAGGAAGATGGCGGGAAAATGACGGAATATTATGGAAAAGTTATGTGTCTTTTCTTTGAGGCTACGACTCTGTCAAGTCTACATAATATATTGGACAGGCAAGAGGTTGAGAAGAAGAAGAAGAGCAAGAAAAGTGCACAATGGGATGGGGGGGGGGGGGCGACAGGAAAGAGTCGTCTGCTGCTCTTTCTAATACACCCAATAGTAATCAGTTTCCTTCCAGTGAGTCGAAATATATAGATTGAAGTCTATCAAAATATCACTCATTTCTATATTCATTCATGTTACAGACATATTACTCTCAAATGCTATTCAGTTCATTGCCCAATATACAAAGTATAGGATAAATACAACAGAATATATTAGGCTTACAGAGACATTTGGCAAGGATCCCTAAGGTTTCGAATGACAAAGAATGGACTGGCAGTGTCTAAGCTATAAATGAACAAAACAGTTATAGAAGAATGGAATGGCTAAATGTCTAAGCTATAAATGGAAAATAGACAAAGATTTGCAATAAGGCCTTGATGGAATGCTATTGAATTATATATATATATATATATATATATATATATATATATATATATATATATATAATTATAATCATTGTTGCCAAGCATCAGCAAAATGTATCACACTAATCAGAGCCAGGTGGTTGAAAATAGACTATGACCTGTTTCAAAATAGGGAGGTCAGGAATCATGAACCATAAACTGAAAAATAAAAATAAAAATAATCATATAATAATAAAAACGATAGGAAACTAAATTACTACCAATATATCCAGTGATTTTATACTCTCTCTCTCTCTCTCATTTTTATTATTATTTTTTTTTTTTTTTTCAGTGTTGAGTTAGCCAGGAACCACACACAGACTTTCCAAAGGCGAAGGAGGTGCCGAAGCGTAGGAGACTAGGAGGACCGAATTAAAGGGAGGGGCTGAGGACTTAAAGGACGGGACTGAGGACTTATGACTGGCGCGACCCTTTGGAGTGTTGTTCCTGCCGTGTGAAGGGTACTTGGAGGAGGGGAAGAGGGAGGGGAGGATGAATAGCTGGAGGGTAGGAGTGGTGGAGTGGTGGAAGAGGTGTGGAGAAACGAAGAAGAGAGAGAAAGGGAGGAAGGGTGGAAGAAGGAAGGGGGTGGAATGTGGAAGAGGGGTGGAGGAAGGAAGGAGAGTTGGAGTGGTGGAGGAATACTGGAGTTGGTGTGGTAGCTGTGGTGGAGGAAGGAAGGAGGGAGAAAGGGAAGAGGGGTGGAGGAAGGAAGGCGAGAGGGTAGGTGTGGTTGAGTGGTGAAGGAATCGTGGAGAGTTGGTGTGGTAGCCGTGGTGGAGGAATACTAGGGAGTATGGTGGGTGTGGTGGAGGAATGAAGAAGGATAGGGGTTGGGTTGGATTGGTGGAGTGATCTTGTTAGCCCTTTCGCGCACCAGAACGCGATTGCGGCGTTTCAGGGATACTTTAAAAACCTTTGTGACCATCAGGGGTGTTTAGAAACCTTTAGTTTAGTTACTTCAACCTCTGCAGGTGTCTTTGAACCGTTTGTGGGCTACTACTTGTTCCACTCGTTATCTAGAAACAAATATCTTATGTTTTTTTGTGTTGAGTTTTATCCTGTGTTATTCCCCAGGTCGAGTTACCCCCTTGCCAGACAGACCACTCACACTAGACTGTTTTACCTGGACGACCATTGAACACACAAGCAGCGGTAGGCAGACATATTACATAGACATATATTTACTAATTTTTGGAGAGGTAATTATGAGATTAAGATAAACAAATTTCTGAATACCAAAAGGCAATCCCCTGATCATGAAAGGGCTAGTAAGCTGGTGTTCTGGAGTCCCGGGTTTAAATCCCGATGTGTCCATGGGAAGATACTATTGAAATGAACCCTAGGCCTATATCTGATTACTATCGTCGGGGAACATAACGTGCAGTGGTATACAGTAGGCCTAGGCTCGCTACAATAATCTGAGGTGGACCATATGTGTGTGTGTGTGTGTGGTAGGCTTGAGGTTCAGATAAGGGTAGCTGCAGATTAGGTCGATATGAGAGAGAGAGAGAGAGAGTGAGTCAGTCAGTCGTCAGAGATTATGATATAAGACGGCTTCGATGAGTCGAAACTGCACCGTGCCAGGAGGAGACATCAAGATGACGTAGGTGTGCGAATGCAACAATACGACTAAGCTGGTTTCATAATCTGGTCTACACTCGTTATCTAGAAAAAAATATCTTATGATTTTATGTGTTGAGTTTTATCCTATGTTATTCCCCAGGTTGAGTTACCCCCTTGCCAGACAGGCCACTCAGGCTAAGCTGTTTGCCTGGATGCCCATTAAACACACAGACACTATGACAGTCAAACATATTACACAGATTTGCATAGACGAAGACGGAGAAATATTAACTAAATATTATGAAAACAACTTTGAGCACACAGAAATAAAAAATCAACTGTCAGACAAATTACACAGATCTGTAAATTATGTAGACGAAAACGGAGAGAATGAACAGATTAATATGAAAACGCCCATTGAACATACAGAAGCAGACTAGATTTGTATATGACGTAGATGGAAACGGAGAAAAATGAACGAATTAATATGAAAACACCCCTCGCACACACAGACATAAAGCCATATTACATACATGTGTTAATCATATATACGATAACAGAACACATATACAAACTATTATGAAAATGCACCAAATGAGTACTTACATGGAGGAGATGAGAAGTTCCCAGGTTAATCAATTGTCTGAAAGAAGAGAAAGATGCTTAATTCAAACAAAATATATTATCATGCCATAAACCAAGATACATTTAATCCTCTTTGTTCCGGCGATGTCTTTTTGGGGTGAGAGAGACTAGAAAAATACAATGCTGTAATTGTAAGAGTACTTTAATTATAACCCATAAAACAGTAATGACTAGATAATTATAATACACACATTAGAGAAAGTTAGATAGAAGACATAGAAGACACACAGATATATAGATTTGTAATTTTAAGATATAATATACCACTGTAATTGAACAACATCCAACATAAATCGCTATATATAATAAAGAGACAAATGTAAGAAAGTGAGAGACTAAAGAGAGAAACAAACACAGAAAAAAAGTATTATAATTGGAAGCCATAAATTGCTAAATATAATACAGGCAAATTAGCGAATGTGAGAAATATAGAATTGTTATTTAATTATATAATATAGCACTTAAATTGTAAGATATAAAATAGATACCGGTACATAAAAAGACAAATTAGAGAAACAGAGACTAAATCAATAAATCCGGTACTTTAATACAAGCTGTAAAAAAACATTACCATATATATTAACCCTTTCACGCATTTATGACGCAAAGGTTGCCAGACTAGCAATAAGACAGAGTTCTCTCACTCTTATAATTACCTCTCCAAAATTAGTTTTCTGCCCACAGCTAACTCAAAGACAACTGCAGAGGTTGAAGTAACTAAACTAAATGTGTCTAAATACACCTGATGGTAACAAAGGCTTTAAAGTATCCTCAATAGGCTCAAAATCGCGTCATATGCGTGAAAGGGTTAATGAGACAAATTAGAGAAAGGGCTATATAGAGTTATGTAATTGTAAGCTACCTAAGAGTAATTGCTAGTTAAAATAAGGAAAGAAACTAAAGAAGTACAGTACTGTAATAGGATATAATATAACAATGGCTAAATATAAAGAGACAAATTAGAGAAAGTGAGAGAGAGAAAAGAGAGAGAGGAAAGGGCGGCCACTGAGTGTGACGTGAAGGGCCCTTAAGAGGTGCCACTAATCCAACCCTCCTACTCCTACCTCCTCCCTCCCCCTCCTCCTCCTCCCTCCCCCTCCTACTTCCTCCCTCCCTGCCCCTCCTCCTCCTCCCTCCTCCTCCTACCACTTATTATTATTATTACCTTTTTTGTGTATTATTATTATTCTCCTCCCTCCCTCCTCCTCCTCCCCTTCAGCCTATTCTCATATTCTATGTTGTCTCTCTCTATTCCCTCTCTTAATCTTTCTCTTATTCATTCCTTTTCTCTTCTCTTCTCTTCTCTTCTCTTCTCTTCTCCTCCTCCTCCTCCTCCTCCTCTTCTTTCCTTACTTCCTTCTATCATAACAACCTTTCTTTCTCCACCTTTTCTACCTTGATCTGCCTCCTTGTCTGTGTCTTCTCCTCCCTCCCCCTCCCCCTCCCTGCTCCTCCTCCATGACTGTTACAAGGGCACGGTGGAGAACAGAGGGGGAGGGGGGGGGGGGGGAGAGAAGCGGGATGGAGAGTAGGGGAGAAGCGCGGAGAGGATGGGGGAGGGAAGGAGAGGAGAGGATTGGTGAGGGGCAGAGGAGAGGCAAAGAGGGAGAGGAGAGGCAAAGAGGGAGAGGAGAGCAAAACACAAGAGAGTGAGAAACATAATTAGTGACCTTTGGTGACATTTAGGTGTCAATGTTTTCCTAGCGAGCAAAAGCGAGCTTGTAATTAGGAGGTCAAAGGTCAGGACATGTTTCTACCGAAAAATGTAGACATTTATCTCGAAAGGGGGGTCTTAGGGGCATTTTTAAAGCTTGATAGAGGTCTAGGGATCAAACTAAAAACATCCCTTTCAGCCATTCAGTACCGGAGACGTCCGGAATTCTATCCTCTATAACTCTAAAAGGGTTAGAGCAAATGGGCAGTCAATTTCCACACATTTTTCCTGGTTGACGCTTCCCAAATGGTAGAAATATTAACGCGATTATTCTAATTTCTTTCGAGTTATTGAGGTCAATGATCAAGAAAATGTCCACACTTTTTCCCTGGTTGACTCTTCCCAAATGGTAGAAATAACAAGACAATTACACTGTACTCTAGTTTCTAATGAGCTATTGAGGTCAGTGGGCAGTCAATTTCCACACTTTTTCCCTGGTTGACTCTTCCCAAATGGTAAAAACATTAACGCGATTACTCTAGTTTCTCTCGAGTTATTGAGGTCCGCGGTCAAGATGTTTGGCCCTAATAAAAATAAACAGACTCTACTCAACTTAATTATCCCCACATCAAATAATCCATCACAGCAGCTCTCCACATCACAACGTCTGTCAGTCAGAAACCATTCTTAAGGGGACATGGGCCGGTTTTCTGGACCACTTTCTCCCTCATGTTTAGCCCCATTAGTGTTCAGATTTGATGACGTTCGGCCCATTAGTTTGACGATTTTAAGACCTTTCGCCCCATTTCGTTGTCAATTTTAAGACCTTTCGTGCCATTCAGGTGTCGATTTTTTCCTGGCGAGCCTGTAATCTTAAGAGTAACCGGCCTTCGGCCGGAACATTTTTCTACCGAAAACATTTACAAATTAATCTAGAAGGGGGATCTGACGGATGTTTTTTTAAGTTTGATGGAGGTCTAGGGAGGAAACTAAAAAATTAATAAATAAATGAAAAATCTGCCAAAAAGTGAACCATTCCCCCTTAAGAACCCATAAATGTCAGAATTCACAGAGGAATTTAATGTCTGGTAGGATTTCTCGAGCAGCACATTCCGTTCCGTTAAGGGGGTGGTAGTCGCTTTTTCTGGACCCCCTTCTCCCTCATGTTTAGTTTTGAGATTTTAAGACGTTGCGCCCCATTAGTCTGGCGATCTAAAGACATTTTACCCCATTAATTTGGTTATACTGTATATATATATATACCGGTATATTATTATTATTATTATTATTTTTGTTTTTTGTTTTTGTTTTTTTTTATTTATTTTTTGTTTTTTATCCCCCTAAGCGTATGACGGGGTCTGTGATCTTTTTGTTATGGTATAAATTTGTAAAACAACTGAACTGAAGGTCGATTATGTTCAGCAGCTGAGTTCACAAAGGACTATAATGAAATAACGCCAGTCTGTAATTGCCGAAGAAAGTTGCAGGAAAAATGGCTGGTGTGATACCGACTTTACCAGCTGACTTTCTCGCCCGATTATACCAACCGAATTTACCGACCGACTTTCCCGACTGCTCGACTTTAACCACCGACCGACCGACCTTACCTCCCTCCCTCCCGACTTTACCGACCGTTGCTCCGCTATGATTAATGAAGTCCTTATCGGGAAAGGGTCTAGCTTGACAAATGACTCGGACGACTGCTTGGTCAATACTCCGGGGCTTAGAAAACAGTAATTAGTCAAACAAACGATGGTAATTCGTCAGGTTGACTAATTTTAACCTGTCGAGAACGATAGATTGCCGCTGTCTAAGTATTGTTGCTTGGACTTAACTGTCTATCTTTGCAAGCATTGAAAGTTGTTGCAAGTTGCACAATTAAATAGCGACAGCAATATTCCCTAAATATGTCTAAAATAGTTGTGAAAACATGGAATTTCGAGTTCGTAACTTTCACTTTGTGGGTTTAAAGGGCAGTTTTCTGGACCCTCTTCTTCCTCATGTTGTTGTTGTTGTTGTTGTTCCCCAAGCTGCCTGGCCGAACAGCCCTAAGGCCCCGAGCAATTCCAAGGCCATAACCGAGTGCCCCCACAGAACGCTTTGGCTTCCATTACTAAGATTGGAAGCCAAAGCGTCTTCTTCCTCATGTTTAGCCCCATTAGTTTTGACATTTTAAGACATTCGCCCCATTAGCTTAGCGATTTCTCGAATATTTCCTGGCGATCGATCGCGAGCCTTCAACTTGGAGGAACCGTCTTTCGGCCGCAGAAAAATGCGTACATATTTATCTCAAAGGCGGTCTTGGGGGTATTTTTGTAAGCTTGAGGGAGGTCAGGGAGGAAACATATTTCTGTTCAATAATTAAAATTTAATAAACAAAACATTAAAAATATCCCCTGAAAATCAATATAGTAATGGCATTATTGAGAGATATAAAACATACATGATTAAAAAGTACAAAGCGTGTTTAAATAGAGCGATTATAGCTAGACAATTCAGTACGCATGTGTAAATAGAGCGATTATAGCTAGACAATTCAGTACGCATGTGTAAATAGAGCGATTATAGCTAGACAATTCAGTACGCATGTGTAAATAGAGCGATTATAGCTAGACAATTCAGTACGCATGTGTAAATAGAGCGATTATAGCTAGACAATTCAATACGCATGTTTAAATAGATCAATTATAGCTAGATAATTCAATATAGGCACTATTAGTAGAGTGCAGGAGGTAATAAAGAGAGGAAGAAGAAGAAGACTGTCGGTGTTTAAAGGACAACACAGCCTTGGGAAGTGATAGATCATTACCATAAGTACACACCCACAGACAGAGAGTTAGGGAAAGGTAGTGGTGGTGGTGATGGCTGTGTGAACTGTGGAAATGTTTGGTGGAGTAAGGGGACAGGGGCTGTTTGTTTGCTATATTAATTCATTTATTCATGTATTTTGTCTTAGTGTCCTCCCTAGACCTCCATCAAGCTTAGAAAAATACCCCCTAGACCGCCCCCTCCCCCCCCCCCCCCCCCTTCAAGATAGTTTTGTACATTTGTCGGTAAAAAAAAAAAACCCGGCCAAAGGTCGATTCCTCCTAAAATTACAGGCTTGCTATCGCTCGCCAGGAAAAAATCGGCACCTAAATGACACAAAGTCTTACTTTTGACAAAAAATGGGGTGAAAGGTCTTAAAATCGACAAACTAATGGGCCGAACGTCTTGACATCTGAAAACTAATGGGGCTAAACATGAGGGAGAGAAGGGGTGAGTTAGAGATCGGTGGTGATGGCTGGTGTGAACGGTGGGGGTGGTGAGGAAATATTTAACCCCTTCTGTTCCGACGACGTCTTTATAATTATATACTCGTTTTATTTAGACAATTTTGTGCAGCTTAAGGGGAGATCTCCACTTGAGGGATTTTTTTCTTGACCCCTTTCTCCCTCATGTTTAGCCCCATTGCTTTTGATATAATAAAATGTTTGCCCCATTAGTTTAGCGATTTTAAGAACTTTCACCCCATATTAAGGCCTTTCGTGCCATTTAGGTGTCGATTTTATCCTGGCGAGCGATAGCGAGCCTGTAATATAAGAGGAACCGGCTTTCAGCCGGGAAATTTTTCTACCGAAAAATGTACAAATTTATCTTGAAAGAGGGTCAAGGGGTGAATTTTTAAGATTGCTGGAGGAGTAGAAAACAAACTAAAAACCTCCCTTAAGAAGGATCTGTGGTAGTAGAAAGGGTTATTTGGAGTTCCGCTGTCTCTACTAGAATTAAGTCCGGACCACCTGGCTGGGATCTTAAGGCCCGATGTAGTCAGTATATCCATGTAAATGTATGTAATCACGCTCACTTCAATTCAGATGTTCAAGTGCAATTTACCGTCTTGTTTACGTAGCTGTCTATTGATCTGTCTTTATTTATAGATTTATGAGAACCTATTACCGTCTTGTTTACATATCTGTCTAATGATCTGTTAATATTTACAGATTTACAAGAACCTATTACTGTCCTGTTTACATATCTGTCTAATGATCTGTTAATATTTATAGATTTACAAGAACCTATTACCGTCCTGTTTACATATCTGTCTAATGATCTGTTAATATTTACAGATTTACAAGAACCTATTACCGTCCTGTTTACATATCTGTCTAATGATCTGTTAATATTTATAGATTTACAAGAACCTATTACTGTCCTGTTTAAATAGCTGTTTGTTGATCTGTCTCACCTTGCTTACCTATCTGTCTTTATTTACAGATTTACGAGAACCTATTACCGTACCGTCCTGTTTACATATCTGTCTAATGATCTGTTAATATTTATAGATTTACAAGAACCTATTACTGTCCTGTTTAAATAGCTGTTTGTTGATCTGTCTCACCCTGCTTACCTTTCTGTCTTTATTTACAGATTTACGAGAGCATATTACCGTCTAGTTTACGTAGCTGTCTCCTGTCTAATGATGTCTTTACTTACAGATTTATGAGACCCTATTACCGTCCTGTTTAAATAGCTGTCTATTGATCTGTCTATATTTAAAAATTTACAAGAGCATATTACCGTCTTATTTATATATCTGTCTATTAATCTGTGTTTACTTACAAATTTAAAGTGCAATTTACCGTCCTATTTACGTAGCTGTCTTTTGATCTGTCTATATTTACAAGGGCACTTTGCCGTCCTGTTTACGTGCCTGTCTATCGGCCTGTCTCACCTTGCATACCCGTCTCTCCTTACTTACAGATTTACGAGAGCATATTACCGTCTTGCTTACATTCCTGTCTATTTACCGTCTTGTTTACGTGCCTGTCTATCGGCCTGTCTCACCTTGCTTACCCGTCTGCCCCACCTGTCTAATTTCCCAACTGTCTGCCGTCATCCCCGTCTATTACCCTACCTGACGGGCCTGTTTTCCTACCTGTGTGCTCGGCTGTTCGCTTGTTGGCTATCAGGTTAAGTAAGGGGAGATGAGCCCCTTTTTCTGGTCCCACTTTCTCCCTCATGTTTAGCCCCATTTGTTTTCAGATTTGAGTACGTTCGGCCCATTAGTTTGGCGATTATGAGACCTTTCACCCTATTTCTTTGTCAATATTAGGACCTTTCATGCTATTTAAGGGTCGATTTTTTCCTGGCGAGCGATAGCGAGCCTGAAATTTAAGAGGAACAGGCCTTCGGCCGGGACATTTTTCTACGGAAAAATGTACACATTTATCTTGAAAGGGGGTCTAGGGGGGGGTGTAATTTTTAGCTTGATTGAGGTCTGGAGAGGAAACTAAAAATAAATGAGCCAATAAATACCCCCCCCCCCTCTTCTTACCTTACCTGACGGGCCTGTGTTCCTACCTGTGCGCGGCTGCTCGTTTGCTTGTTGGCCTATCAGGTTACCCGCTGATGGAGGCAATATTTGGGCAAGTCACTCATGCCTCGGATGCGCAATTTACCGGAGTGAAAAAATACCGAATGACCACTTGCGTGTTTCAGGGTATAAGGAAGTTGGAGCTGCAGACATCGATATTTAGCGAAATTATCAACAAAATACTATTATACTATATATATCACAAATACACGTGAGCCACTAAATGTTTTAATCTCTCAGCGGGGTTCGAACCCCACTGAGAGATTAAAACATATATATATATATATATATATATATATACTGTATATATATATATATATATATATATATATATATATATATATATATATATATATATATATATATATATATAATTATACAGTATATATTATATGTATATATTTTTTTCTGTCATTTTTTTTTTGTGTTTTGTTTTGTTTTCTATATATCAATTACTCCCTCTCGGGCATAGGCTGAGAGCCCTTACATACTGTTTAAGTTTCACCCTAGACCTCCATAAAACAAACTAAACAAAAGATCCCCAAGATAATTGATAATAATTCGTAGAATGTCCTTATTACAGGCTATTAAAATTGAAAATGAAATGGGACGAAAGGTCTGAAATTCGCCAAATTAATGGGCCGAACGTCTTAAAATCTGGAAACTAAATGGGGCTAAACATGAGGGAGAAGGAAAGCCTAAACCATCCTCCCTTAACACTCCCTGTCTTGTAGTTATCATCAACATTATGTACACGTAAACCTGGTCGCGCCTGTACACACCGGCAATGATAACTGTATAATATGTAATTCACGTATATATTTATTTGGTTCAGTATATTTGGATTCATTGATTTGTTTGTATTTTTTGTTTTAAATGTGTGTATATGAAGGAGACAAAAGGCAGCTGCACACCGGATGAGCTGTAAACAGGATCATAATTAATCTTCCTCAGCGTCACACCTGCTCATTTCACTTATTGCGGCCCCCGACACACCAAGCAATTATAGCCGCGTTAAGGGGAGGTGGGTCGTTTTTCTGGTCCCCCTTCTTCCTCATGTTTAGCCCCATTAGTTTTCGGATTTTAAGACGTTCGGTCCACTACTTTGGCGATTTTAAGACCTTTTGCCCCATTCCTTTGTAAATATTAAGACTTTTCGTGTCGAATTCTTCCTGGCGAGCGAAAGCGAGCCTGTATTATAGGAGGAACCGGCCTTCGGCCGCGACATTTTTCTATCGAAAAATGTATAAATTTATCTTAAAGGAGGGTCTTCGGGGGGTATTTTAAAGCTTGATGGAGGTCTAGGGAGGAAACTAAAAAAAAAAATATATATATATATACAGTATATATATATATATATATATATATATATATATATATACATAAATGGGCAAACAAGTCCGCCCCTGCCCCCTTATGTCCCGCCGATGATGAATGGTAAGGAATGAGGCGCCCTAATGTGACTCGGTGTACCGCTAAGGGGTGATTTGGATATATTTATACTGTATATATATTTGTTCATATATTTTTGTTTTCTACGTGGATAAGGGAGACAGGAGGTAAAACTGCCTGTGACAAGTGCCTCCTTCAGAGTTGAAAGAGTGACCGGGCCAAAATATCTGGACACACGGAGCTTGAAACAATTTAAGTCATAGGATGAGGGAAAGATGGATTCAGGAAAATAAATAAATAATATGTATATATAGTATATATATGTATACCGGTATATATATATATATATATATATATATATATATATATACAGGGTGTTTCATAAATACCTTTCATAAATTTCAGAATGAATAGACCTAGCAATAATAAATATACTGTACTATGTGACGGTTTTGGAAATTTCTCATATTTACCGGGATATTACACTTTTTAGTTTAAATAGGAAAGTCTAGGGGATGAACACAATCAGTAGATTACCATCACCTCACAACAGCATCACAGCAGAAAATCCACATGCAACAACAACGAGGGGACATCAGGAACGCTTTTCGGTTAATGTTTGGGCCGGTATTCTTGGTGACCATCTAATCGGCCCTTTTATGTTACCACAACGACTTACAGGCAATGTGTAGGCCTACACCAGATTTCTTCAGGATGACTTACCCATACTACTTGAAGATGTGCCTCTCAGAACACGTAGACAAATGTGGTTCATGCAGGATGGGGGGCTCCAGCTCACTTTGCACGAGGTACGAGGGATTTCCTTAATGTTATGTACCCTGATAAGTGGATAGGCCGTGGTGGTCCAATCGCCTGGCCACCTAGATCACCAGACCTAACTCCACTTGACTTTTATCTTTGGGGACACTTGAAGAGCAGGGTGTATGCTACACAAATCAACACCCGTCAGCAACTGTGGCAACGAGTTCAAGAGGCATGCAGAGAAGTAAGAAACACACCAGGGATATTTGAAAGAGTGCGAGACAGTCTCTTATGTACAGTCTCTTATGTGCCTGTATCAACGAGGGTGGGAGAAACTTCGAGCAACTATTGTAAATACTGTAAAATACATTGATGTTCAAACATTTATGACAAAATAAAGTAATTGAGGTGATGGTAATCTACTGATCGTTTTCATCCCCTAGACTTTCCTATTTAGCCTAAAGTAAAATGTGTAATATCCTGGTAAATATGAGAAATTTCCAAAACCGTCACATAGTAAAGTATGTTTATTATTGCTAGGTCTATTCATTCTGAAATTTATGAAAGGTATTTATGAAACACCCTGTATATATATATACTGTATATATATATATATATATATATATATATATATATATACTGTGTATATATAGTATATATATAGTATATATATATATATATATATATATATATATATATATATATATATATATATATATATACTGTATATATATTATATTAAATAATATATATATACTGTATATATATTATATTATAAATATATATATATATACTGTATATATATATATATATATACTGTACATATATATATATATATATATACAGTATATATATATACTGTATATTATATGTATATATATATATATATATACTGTCATATATCTATATATATATATACAGTATATATATTATATATATATATACTGTATATATATATATATATATATATATATATAAATATACTGTATTATCACATATATATATATATATTATATATATAGTGTATATATATATTATATATATATATATATATACTGTAATATAATATATATATAAATAATATATATATATATATATATTAATTTATATTTATTTGTTCATTAATTTACTTACTTGTATATTTTGTTTTAATTTCCTCCCAAGACCTTCATCAAGCTTTACAAAATACCCCCCAAATCAATCATTCAACATAAATTTGAACAATTTTCGGTAAAAACATTTTCCGGCCAAAGGCGAATGCCTTCATTGATAACAGGCTTGCTATTGCTCGCTAGGAAAAGATCGTCACCTAAATGGCACGAAAGGACATAAAATTGATTAAAAATATGTGTGTAGTGTAAGCAGAGGTGTGTGTGTGTGTGTGTACAAAGGGAGTACAAAGGGAGTACAAAGGAAATCAAGCAACAACAGATCTAGTGACCCTTCTAGGTTGCTTGTCCTCCAAAACACTGAGGATCAAGTGTCCAAACAGTGGTTTAGAGTGGGTAAGGGAACATTGGAAAGGGAATTACTGCCCTGGAACTAATGTCCGTGGCAGGATTAGGAAGTTAGTAGGGGACAGATGGGTTATTAACTGAGGGGGGGATAAAATAAAGTTATTCATTTACAAACGCAGTCAGTCGCGGGTTTGATGCGAGATATTTGTCTAGGCGGAGTTTAAATGAATCAACGGTGATGCAGTCTATAACGTTTCGGGGAAGCCCATTCCACAAGTTGACAACTCGATTGAAGAAGAAATTCTTAGATTCGTGTGAGTTAAAAGATTTACCAATAATTTTGCAACCGTTTCCCCGCGTGTAATTAGATTGGTCAATAGTGAAGTACTTACTACAGTTCATATTGTCGATGCCTTTGATGATTTTGAACACTTGAATTAAGTCACCTCTTAATCTGCGCTGGGTTAAAGGAAATAGATTTAATTCTCTAAGACGCTCTTCGTATGGTTTGTTCTTTAGGCTAGGTATCATTTTGGTAACTCTACGTTGAACTCGTTCTAGCTTGTTTATATCTTTTTGGTAATAAGGGCACCAGGATTGAACGCAGTATTCCAGAAGAGGGCGGACTAATGAATTGTAAAGGGTTAGGATAACTTCTTTGGATTTATGCTCAAATGACCTGCCTATAAAGCCAATTATTTTGTTTGCCTTCTTAACAACTTCTGAACATTGTTGACTCGGTTTTAGGTTACTCGATATTGTTACTCCCAGACCGGTTTCTCTGTTTACATTCTTAAGCTGAGTGCCATTCATCGAATAGTTTGCTTTCTCATTTAGGTATCCGATATGTAGTACTTTACATTTATCCGCATTGAAACTCATTTGCCAAATTTGGGCCCAACATGACAATTTATCTAGATTGTGTTGCATATCGTCAACTTGTTCTTTTGAGAGTACGCTATTTGCAATTTTTGTATCGTCAGCAAATTTTGAGATTGTACAGGTGAGACCCTCATCTATGTCGTTGATGTAAATTAGAAAGAGAATTGGTCCTAGTACCTATCCCTGGGGTACCCCGCTACTTACATTGGTCCATTTTGATGCCTTACCGTTTATGACTACTCTTTGCTTTCTGTCGCTGAGCCAATTTTCTATCCATTTCAACACACCGTGTGTGTGTGTGTGTGTGTGTGTGTGTGTGTGTGTGTGTGAGTGTGTGTGTATTGCAGTGTCGTGAGAGAGAGAGAGAGAGAGAGAGAGAGAGAGAGAGAGAGAGAGAGAGAGTGTGAGTGTGAGAGTGAGAGAGTGTGTTGAGTGTGTGTGTGTGATCCATCCCTCAGCTGTCACTCTAAGGGCTCTACACTGAAGGTTGGCTGTCACTCTCACAACGGAAAGTCTCACTCTTGGTCTGGATAACATTAAACACACACACACACACACACACACACACACACACACACACACACACACACACCTGCTTCCACTACACACCTGTCACTCAACATCAAGCTCCACTAACCCCCTCACACACACACATTATCCTCTTCTTTAAGGGGAGGTTTTTAGTTTTGTCCCTAGATATCCTTCAAGCTTAAGATTACACCCCCTTGAGCCACTTTCAAGATAAATTTGTACATTTTTCGGTAGAAAAATGTCGGTGTCTCTTAAATTACAGGCTCGCTATCGCTCGCCAGGGTAAAATCGACACCTCAATGGCACGAAACGTCTCAAAATTTACAGAAATGGGGTGAAAGTTGTTAAAATCGCTAAACTAATGGGGCGACCGTCTTAAAATCTCAAAAGTAATGAGGCTAAACATGAGGGAGAAAGGGGTAAAGAAAAAATCCCTCCAGTGGAAAATCATCTCCCCTTCAATAGTGACCTCTTAGGTATTCACTCGGGTACAGTTGCCAACCCATGAAAGTGGGACAAGTGCTGTATAGTAGACATAGGAATACACGAGAAAACAAGCAACAACAGACGCAATGATCCTTACTAGGCTACTTGTTAAAAGACAGAGGAATAATTGCCACAGCGCGACTAAGTGACCAGATTTAAGAGGGGAGATTTCCACTGGAGGGATTTTTTTCTGGACCCCTTTCTCCCTCATGTTTAGCCCCATTGCTTTTGAGATTTTAAGACGTTCGCCCTTGTAGTTTAGACATTTTAAGACATTTTGCCTCATTTCTGTCAATTTAAAGACCTTTCGTGCCATTAAGGTGTCGATTTTTTCCTGGCGAGCGATAGCGAGCCTGTAATTTAAGAGCAATCGGCCTCCGGCCGGGACATTTTTCTACCGAAAAATGTACACATTTATCTTGAAAGGGGGTCTAGGGGGTGTAATTTTAAGCTTTATGAAAACGAAGGGAACAAACTAAATACCTCCCCTTAAGCACTCTCAAGTTGATTACCACCGTTCTGTGATAATTCGGTTTGAAGTAGAATTTAATATTTAATGCCATTAACACTATGCAATCCCTAGTTAAAATACAGCCAGCTACCCAAGGCTTTTTGTTAAAATACAGTTAGCTACCCAAGGCTTTTTGTTAAAGATTCAGGTATATATACAGTATATATATATATATATATATATATATATATATATATATATACTGTATATATATATATATACTGTATATATATATATACTGTATATATATATATATATATATACAGTATATATATACCGGTATATATATACCGGGGTATATATATATATATATATCAGTATATATATATATATATATATATATATATATATACAGTATATATATACTGTATATATATATACCGGTATATATATACCGGTATATATATACCGGTATATATATACCGGTATATATATACCGGTATATATATACCGGTATATATATACCGGTATATATATACCGGTATATATATACCGGGGTATATATATATATATATATCTGTAATGAGTCACATAATAACTAAACTATTTCTCCACTTCCTCCACCTCTCCACCTCTCCACCTCTCCACATGTCTTTCTTATCGCAGGTTTCCGTGTTTGCCTCATACTCTTCCACTTAGGGGGGATTTCCACTTGAGGATTTTTTTTCTGGCCCCCTTTCTCTCTCATGTTTAGCCCCATTGCTTTTGAGATTCCAAGATGTTCGCCCCCTTTGGTTTGGTGATTTTAAGAACTTTCGCCACATTTCTGTCAATACTAAGACCTATCGTGCCATTAGGTGTCGATTTTTTCCTGGCGAGCGATAGCGAGCCTGTAATTTAAGCGGAGCCGGACTTCGGCCGGGACATTTTTCCATCAAAAAATGTACAAATTTGTCTTGGAAGGGGGTCAAGGGGGTGTAATTTTAAGCTTGATGGAGGTCTAGGGAGGAAACTAAAAACCTCTCCTTAATCTACCATCCCACGGCTTGTACATTAGTCACATGATACACCCACACACAGACATACATACATACATACATAGAACCACCACTACTATCATCACCACACTACCAGTCCTACAATCACCACATATCACCACTACCATCACCACATCTAGTAGAACCACCACCACTATCATCACCACACTACCAGTCCTACAATCACCACATATCACCACTACCATCACCACACCTAGTAGAACCACCACTACTATCATCACCACACTACCAGTCCTACAATCACCACATATCACCACACCTAGTAGAACCACCACTACTATCATCACCACACTACCAGTCCTACAATCACCACATATCACCACTACCATCACCACACCTAGTAGAACCACCACTACTATCATCACCACACTACCAGTCCTACAATCACCACATATCACCACTACCATCACCACACCTAGTAGAACCACCACTACTATCATCACCACACTACCAGTCCCACAATCACCACATATCACCACTACCATCACCACACCTAGTAGAACCACCACCACCATCATCACCACACTACCAGTCCTACAATCACCACATATCACCACTACCATCACCACACCTAGTAGAACCACCACCACCATCATCACCACACTACCAGTCCTACAATCACCACATATCACCACTACCATCACCACACCTAGTAGAACCACCACCACCATCAGTCACTCAAAACACAATACAACTAACCAGATTGTAGACATAAATCATGCTATAACATACTCCTAAGTGTACCCTGCTGAGATGGTGCCCACACACACACACACACACACACACATACATACATACACACACCCACACATACACATATATTATATACACACACACACAATCGCTCCCTCTCACATACACTCTATCCCCCTCCCGATTCTCTCCAACACACTTTATCTCGCTCCCTCTCACATCCAATCTCTCCTGCTCTCTCTCAAACCCTCTCTTCCACTCAGGTTCCCTCTCATATTCACTCTCCCACTCCCTCCCCCCTCCAAAACACTCGCAAAAAACGATCAATTGACCAATTGCGTGATTTTCCCTTTAATTAAGGAAGCTATATTTACAAACATCTATGTATTGTATAGCAGAATTGCCAGTTTAAATACGGTTGTAGTTGCTATAGTTGCTATATACATTCATATAATCAAATTAAGCAAATCTTCCATACATCAAAAACTCGCATAATTTCTATATTTCTGCTAAACATTTATGATTACGGCTCCAACTTCCTTGGAGGCAAAAACTCGCAAGTGGTCAATTGGAGGTGCCATGATGATGATGATGATAAGTGTACTACTAGCCCCCCGTCAGATCACAAAAGCCAGCTAGCCAAAGTGACAGTCAGGGAACGAGGCCCAAGTGGTAGTAAAGTGGAGGAGGAGGCCCAATTGACGAGCCACAAAGGGCACCACTATCGCCACACACCACACTTTTATATGTATAGCGGCCACTTTGAAAGGGGGCTCAACTGGGGAGGGAGGGAGACAGATTTACATAGATACACTGGTACCACCGATCATATGATCCCTGCGAGGTGGCCAGGACTTAATCCGAGTAGAGATAGCAACCCTAAGAGTAAGAAAAAGGGGAAGGAAAGGATAGGAACAGTGGAAGAAGATGATAGAAAGAGAGAGAGAGAGAGAGACAGTGTGAGTGTGTGTGTGCCTGATCGATATATATTTGTTGTATTAATTTAATTATTAATTCACTCATTCATTCATTTGTTGATTTATTTATCTATTGACGTTGATTTTTGAAAGAGGTCAAAGCATAAAGGCCAACTAACTCCTGAGAGAAAACAAAGAGGAAAACCCCAATACTGGCCACCACAAGCTGTTTTTCTGCCTATACCCATGATGAACGAGGGGGCCAGATGGGAGGAGGAGGAGGATGGGGGAGTAGAGGGGAGGATGGGGGGGGGGGGAGAGGGGGGGGGGGGGGAGAAGGATGGGGAGGGGAGGATGATGGGTCTGAGGGGAGGAGGAGGATGGGTAAAAGGGAAGGAGGAGGAGGATGGGTCAGAGGGGAGGATGGAGGATGATTCAGAGGGGAGGATGATTCAGAGGGGAGGAGGAGCAGAGGGGAGGAAGAGGATGGGTCAGAGGGGAGGATGGAAGTTCAGAGATGCTAGGAAAATGTAAAATGAGAAGGATTATGAGATGTGGAAAACAAAATAGAAACACACACACACACACACACACACACAGACACACACACACACAGCCCGTAGCCTAGTACAGAGCTCTCGTCTCACACACACACAATCCCCGCGAGACAAACACACAGACTACACACACACAGCCATTCCAACAGACACACACACACACTAAAATAAACACGAAAAAGGTGACAAAAAAGGTGAAAGTGTGCATGAAAGAGGAGTTACGTTATGGCGCTGGGATAAAGGGAGTTGGGGATAGAAATATAGCGACCGGAAACAGCCTGAGAGGAGAACTAGGAGGAAAAGGATACGAGCGGGTAGTGAATTATATAATAGGGACAATAAAGATGAAATAAGGGGGGGGGGGGGGGGCGTGAGTAAAAGTGGTCGGATTATCGCATGGGAAAAACGAGATGTGGTAGAAATATGTAGGAAGGGGTATATATATATATATATATATATATATATATATATATATATATATATATATATATAGAGAGAGAGAGAGAGAGAGAGAGAGATGAGATGGGGGGGGGGATCTTTTGAGGTCAGACCAGAGCGAAGAGGAGGTTCCACAAAAACAATTATGAATCACCCCCCCCCCAAAAAAAAAAAAAAAAAAATCCAAGGAAAAAAAGAAACAAGCAAAACATCTAAGGAAGTCAAAGGAGAAGAAGAGCTGGGAACAGAGTGAAATACAAGAGGTTACTGATGGTTAGTCCTTTGAGAGTACGAGGACGCTTGGGCTCACTCTATTATGGCTATCATTAGCAGATTTCATGTAGCTTGGGAAGTATCTGTAGCAATAACAAAAAAGGAGTAAAGTAACTCAATTTACCCTTCCCCTATAACAGTTACTCTCTAAACTTGATAAATTGGCAAATGTATGTCAAGAGTAAAATGGGAGAGGGGGAGGGGGTGTATATTTTAAGCCCTTCAGGATACGCTGGCTAGTATTAGAAGATTTTATGCAATGTGGGTGGGTGCTAGGGATGTATGCATGCGTGGGTATGGGTGTTTGAGGGTGTGTGGGTGTGTGGAGGTGTATATGTGTGTATATAGTATGTACTCTGTGTGGGTGAGGGAGATGGAGAGAGCAAGATCTACACGGTTACAGAGAATTCGCCCCGAAACCAAATCGCTCCGCTCTTGGACAACGCGTTCGCCCCGTTTATACCCCCCTCCCCCCCACCACCACCCCTGGAGCTTACCACTTATTTCCATCCCTCCCCCAACCCCTGAGGTCTTCTGTAGTAAACACTGATGCAATGAAGAAATTGAGGGCATTACTCATTTGTACTCATTGGTTAGGTTAGGTTAGGTTAGGGTAAGGTTAGGTTAGGTTAGGTTAGGTTAGGTTAGGTTAGGTTAGGTTAGGTTAGGGTTAGGTTAGGTTAGGGTAAGGTTAGGTTAGGTTAGGTTAGGTTAGGGTAAGGTTAGGTTAGGTTAGGTTAGGTTAGGTTAGGTCAGGTTAGGTTAGGGTAGGGTTAGGTTAGGTTACGGTAAGGTTAGGTTTGGGTTAGGTTAGGTTAGAGAGATGAATAGAGGGGGAATTCGTCAGCACCCCTTTAGGGGAGAGGGGGGACACTAACGGGGCGAACTCGCGGCGGGACGACTTCTCAAAGCGGGACGAACTAGTTTCGGGGCGAATTCTCCAGTATTCACACACACACACACACACTCAGGGGAACCAGGAGATGGGTACA
Source organism: Paralithodes platypus (assembly GCA_032716605.1). NCBI lineage: Eukaryota > Metazoa > Arthropoda > Malacostraca > Decapoda > Lithodidae > Paralithodes > Paralithodes platypus. The sequence goes on from CM064573.1 coordinate 1,933,756, forward strand.
ACAAGGGTAGACGGATGGTGACAGAAACAGGACAGGGACAAATCAACTGGGACAGAGGGAGGTGTCCAGTGTTGGCAGTGTGTGGGTGGGGTGTGGGTGTGTGGGTGCGGAAGGGGGATACGGTTACAAGACGGGGAAAAACAGCTTGGACAAAGAGGTGTAGGGTGATGGTATTGTGGGTGGGTGTATGTGTGGGTGAGTGGGTGTATGTATGGGTGTGGGGTTGACGGTTACAGGACTGGGGGGGGGGGGGGGGTATGTGGGGGTGGGTAGGGGAGAGAGAGAGGGAAAGAACCCAACCCCCAGTTTACATAGGGCTAAAAACATATGGTCGGTGTCGAGGAAATACTGGGGATATCACATACACACACACAAAGACACACGCACACATACAGAGAGAGAGAGAGAGAGAGAGAGAGAGAGAGAGAGAGAGAGAGAGAGAGAGAGAGAGAGAGAGAGAGAGAGAGAGAGAGAGAGAGAGAAGAGGGGACAGGGGGTGACGGAAACAGGACAGAGACAAATCAGCAGGGGCAGAGGGAGGTGTCGGGTGATGGCTGTGTGTGGGTGAGTGTGTGGGTGAGTGTGTGGGGGGTGTATATGCGGGTGTGGCGTATGTTTGATTGGGGTGTATGTGTGGATGGGGTGTTTGTGTGGGTGGAGGTGTATGTGTGGGTGTGTGTGGGTTGGCAAGTGTGTATGTGTGGGTGGGGTATATGTGTGTGTGTGTGGGGGGGGGGTGGGGTGATGTATGTGAATAGGGTGTGGATATGTAGATGAAGGCGAGGGAGAGGGCAAGCTATACAATCAAGGCAATCAACACTCTTCTCTCTCACTATCTAACAACCACACACACACACACACACACACACACATATGGGGACCAGGCGAGAGAGGAACCACACTAGGAAGGGGGGGGGGGGATAGAAGGGAGGGAGGGGTGACAGAAACAGGACAGAGACAAATCAGCTGGGACAGAGAGAGGTGTCGAGTGATGGCAGTTTGGGTGGGTGGGGTGTGTGTGCGGGTGGGGGTGTATATGTGGGTGAGTGGGGGTGTATATGTGGGTGAGTGGGGGTGTGGGTGTGTGGGTGGGGGTGTATGGGTGGGTGGGGGTGTATATGTGTGGGTGGGTGGGGGTGAGAGAGTGGACAATATAGCGGGAGGCGTTTGATGGCTGAATGGTTACAATTCCTTGTACATTGGCCCAAGGAATGTCGGCGCGTAGCATGGTGGAGGCTCGAATCCACTAATCTAAACTATCAATAAAAAACTAACTATATTAATATTATCACCAACCCACCAGTTTACTTACAAATAAACCTAATTAATAAAATCAATGAAACTAATGAATACAAGTGGTACTCCAAGGATTCGAACCTAGGATACCATAAATATGATCTAATATATGCCACTGCCTCCACTGACATTATTTTCTGCTTCACCTCCAGCACCTTGTCTCTGTCCAAACCTCGAGGCGAAACCAACAATCTTTCATCATATTCTTGTTGTATAGGATCAGGTTGGACAGAGGTCAGAAGGGGAGTGTCACATTCTGGTTGGCACTGGGGGGGGGGGGGAGATAGGGTCAGGTTGGACAGGGTTTAGAAGGAGGGTCATATTCTGGCTGGCACTATTGTGTGTGTGTGGGGGAGGGGGGGGAGAGATAGGGTCAGGTTGGACAGGGGTCAGAAGGGAAGTGTCACATTCTGGCTGTCACTAGGGGAGGGGGGGGGGGGGGGGCGGCGCGCAGAAATAGGGTCAGGTTGGACAGGAGTTTAGTAAGAGGGGTGTCATATTCTGGCTGTCACTATGGGGCGGGGGGGAGGGGCAGAGATAGGGTCAGGTTGTTCTCAGGTCACAGGAGAGGGCGATGGGGTCAATACCCTCTAGAAGGAGGGTTTGTTTCAACAGCTTACAGAGAGCATTACATATATTGCTATTAACCATAGTGTTTTCCAACAGTGGATCTCGTATTATGACTTCATTTATATCCTTAGAAAAAAATGACACTACAAAGGTGCCCCAAAATCCGCGCCGATCGAGGTCCGTTCCTGAGTGTGTGAAAATAAAAATATATAAAAGTTTAATTTTATATATATAATATAATTTTATATATATATAATTTTATATATATAATATAATTTTGTATATATTTTATGGAAATGGAAATAGAACACAGAGAGAAAGCAAGATTTACAACATTACTTGACGGTATAATCTAATCTATAAATTTCACTCACAGCACCAAACACATACCAATGAAATTAATGAAAGCATATGATCCACCCGGGATTCTAACCTTGGTTACCACATACAGATCATATACACTTAAACCATTACACCATCAAGACAGTTATATGTAACTGAAAATAGAACGCAGACAGAAAGCAAGATTTACAAAAAAGGTGAAAATAAAAACAAAATTGGTTGAATCTACCAATCGACACTAGATGAGGTCAGGTCATGGCACTATGGGTGGTGGTGCCCGGGGACAGGTTGAAGGAAGGGTCATAGGGTCAGGGCAAGGCACTCAGCATGTGTGGTGTCAGGTCAGGGTACAGTCGCAAAAAAATAATACTATGTAAATATTTTGTACTCATTCTTTTTATTCATTTAATTCATTATTTATTCACTGGGAGGTGTTTATTATTGGGAGTGACATTAATAAATTAGATTATAATAGACCCTGGAAGATAACAAACTTCCAGATAAGAAGCTTAGGTCTAAAGTTATACTAATTAAGTCTTTAGTTAACACATCGGAGAGAGAGAGAGAGAGAGAGAGAGAGAGAGAGAGAGAGAGAGAGAGAGAGAGAGAGAGAGAGAGAGAGAGAGAGAGAGAGAGAGAGAGAGTATAATATTGTTAGCACGTCAAAGTCAAGTGGGGACTGAGTAAAAATGCAGGGTGGAGTGAGTGAGGGAGAGGACACATTTAAGGGGGGATGGGCTAGTTTTCTGGCCCCCCTTCTCCCTTGTGTTTAGCCCCATTGTTTTTTTTAGATTTTAAGACATTCGGCCTATTAATTTGGCGATTTTTAGACTTTACACCCCATTTTATTGTCAATATTAAGACCTTTCGTGCCATTTAGGCGTCGATTTTTTCCTGACGAGCGAAAGCGAGCCTGTAATTTTAAGAGGCATCGGCCTTTGCCCGGGACATTTTTCTATCGAAAAAAATGTAAAAAATTATCTTGAAGGGGTCAAGGGAGTGTTTATTTTTAAGTTTGATGGAGGTCTAGGGAGGAAACTAACAAAATAATAAAAAAATGCACAAATGAGCAAATAAAAAAGACCCATCTCCCTTTAATATTGTTAGCACGTCAAAGTCAAGTGGGGACTGAGTAAAGACCCAGGACAGAGTGAGAGAGAGAACACATTTAAGCCATCAACAAGACAGATATGAGGTCAAAAGGGGGTCAGGTTTGTTTCTCTCTGGTGATCTTGAGGTCAGAGGGCAAATGGAGTGTTACTTGAGATGTGTGTGTGTGTGTGTGTGCGTGTGTGTTTTCCCTCTCCTTTCCTCCCTCCCATTCCATCTTTACTTCTTTTCCTCTTCCTCTCCCTCCTCCCCTACCCCACTCCCTTTTCGTTCTTCCTTCTTTCCCTCCCCTCCTCCCCTCTCACTGATTCCTCCAATTCCATTTCCCCTCCCACTCTCTCTCTCTCTCATCTATCCTGCCCCTCTCCCCCATATTCTATTCCCCTCTCACCCCAGCCACTGTCACCTACTCTCTTCATCTCTCCTCCCATCCCATTCCACCCACTTTCTTACCTTTCCCTCTACCCCTCCCACCTCACCCACTAACACCCATCCTTCCTTACCCGTACAACCCCACCATCTCCCCTCTTCCTCTCACACGCCACACCTACCCCCTCTATCTCCCTCTCACCCCACCACCCATCTTCCTTCCCTCTCCCAACCCACACTCTCTCACCCATCTGTCCCTCCCCCCCTCCCCTCACCCCCCACTGTCGCAGCCACAAGTAACCGGGCCCAGACAAATGGCCGTCGTAAGTCACTTTACAGATGACACTTGTTTTTCAGCCGCGAGGGGAAATATTTGATCCTTGCCCTCCTTTCTCCACTTTTCCTTCCTTCCTTCCTTTCTGACTTTATTAAAATGGTTATCCCTTCAATTTGTCTTCCACGTTTGTCTTCTTTTCTGTGTTTAATATATTTGTTATCCTTTTTGTATTTACTTAACTTAATGTTCTGACTTTATTATATTGGTTACCCCACCACTCTTCTTCCTAATTTTCATCTCTTTCTGACTTTAATATTGGTTAGCCCTTCCATTTGTATACGTTTCTTCCTATTTTCTTTATCAAATTTGTTATCCTTTCAATTTTCTTCCACTCTTTCTCCTATTCTGTCTTTATTGTATAAGTTTCTTATAATTGTCTTTATTATTAGCCTTCTTTATTAACGTAATTTCCCATTCTGACTTAATTATATTGGTTATCCTTGTGCCTTTCTCCACTTTTCCTGACTGTCTGACTTTATTAAAATGGTTATCCCTCCCATTGTGTATACGTTTCTTCCTATTTTCTTTATTATAATGGTTTTTGTTATTATATTTTCTTCCACCCTTTCTCCTATTCTATTTTTATTATATTCTCCACTTTTCTTCCACTTTTTCTTCTTTACTGTGTATATATTTTGTTATCCTCCCTTTCTTCCTATTTTCTTTGTCATTTCCTTTTCATATTCACTCCTATTCTGTGCCCGGTTTTATTTTTGTTTAGTGTTATGGGTGATACTGTTTCTATACTGCATACAATATTACCGTGTCTTTTTATCTCTCTCCCTTCCTCCACGTTTACTGCTGTTCTTACTGTATTATATTGGTTACCCCTCCCCCTTTCACGTTTTCTTCTTTTCTGTGTTTATTATATTTGGTTATCCTTCTCATTTTCTTGCTATCCTATTTTACTATATTCTGTCACACAATTATTATCTTCAACTTTCCTCTTTTTCTGCCTGTATTATATTTGTTACCCCTCCATTGTATATACGTATCTTCTCATTTTCTCCATCATATTTGTTATCTTTCCCCTTTTCTTCCACGCTTTTGCCTTTTCTGTGTTAACTATATTTTGTTATCCTTATTTGTATTAACTTAACTTCCATTTTTTATTTTATTATATTGGTTACCCCTCCACTTTGTATACGTTTCTTCCTATGTAATACATTTGTTATCCTTCCACTTTTTCTTATTTTCTATGCTTAGTCTATTATATTTTGTTATCCTTACTTTATTCACTTAACTTCATTTTCTGACTTTATTATATTGGTTACCCCTCCACTTTTGATATCTTTCTTCCTATTGTCTTTATTAAAATGTGTTATCCTTTCAATTTTCTACCGCATTTTCTTCTTTTCTGTGTGTATTATCTTTTGTTTCCATTTATATTTCACTTGACTTACTTTTTTACTTTATTATATTAGATATCCCTCCCATTTGTATACGTTTCTTCCTATTTTCTTTAGTATATTTGTTTATCCTTCCACTTTTCTTCCACTTTTCCTTCTTTTCTGACTTTATTATATTGGTTATCCCTCCACTTTTCATCCAATATTCTGTTTACTATTTCCTTTTATTTACTGTGTTGTATTATATGTGTTTATACTATGTGTTGTATTATATGTGTTTATACTATGTGTTGTATTATATGTGTTTATACTATGTGTTGTATTATATGTGTTTATACTATGTGTTGTATTATATGTGTTTATACTATGTGTTGTATTTATATGTGTTTATACTATGTGTACTATGTGTTGTATTATATGTGTTTATACTATGTGTTGTATTATATGTGTTTATACTATGTGTTGTATTATATGTGTTTATACTATGTGTTGTATTATATGTGTTTATACTATGTGTTGTATTATATGTGTTTATACTATGTGTTGTATTATCCTTTTTATTCCTCCCCTTTCTTTACTTTTGCTAATATTCTGGTTTCATTATCTTTTTACCACTTCCTCTTCTCCGATTTTCCTCGTTTTCTGTGTAGGGTTCAAATTTTAGTGTTATGCGCGATTATATTTTCCTGTCTACTCTCTCCCTCGATCTGTCTTTCCCTCACCCTATGACTTTAACTGATTCAAGCTCCGTGTGTCCAGATCTTTTGACTCTTTTAACGTATCTTGATTTGGGCTCTCTGTCACTCTTTCAACTTTGGGGGAGACACTTCTTACATGCAGCTTTGCCTTTTGTCTCCTTCATTCACATAAACATATAATGGCAATGCACCCACTTGAATCAGTAAGCTGGAGGGAGTGGTGGGTGGGGAGGAGCCTTCTGCTTTACTATCCTTTTCTTTACCTAGTAGTTAGTAGCTTAGTAGTGTAGATATCCAAACTGCCCCGTAAGGACCAATAGGTCTGTTGCAGTTTGAAAGTCCTTTGTATTCCTTTGTATTATTTTCTCCCCCTCTCCCCTCCTCATATTCTATCTCCTCCCTGTAATATAAGTCCTTTGTATTCCTTCATTTTCGTCTGTATTCCTTTGTATTCCGTTGTATTCCGTTGTATTCCGTTGTATTCCTTTGTATTCCGTTGTATTCCGTTGTATTCCTTTGTATTCCTTCATTTTCGTCTGTATTCCTTTGTATTCCTTTATGTTCTAGGCCTACCCCCCTCTCCCTCGTTTTCGATCTCCTGCTATAACTATCCTATTTTTGACTGACACACGCAGGGCCAACGAAGATATAAAAAACCCACCCACCCACAAGCCTGTTAAAGATTATAAAGCCATCCAGCCACCCATAAGAAGCCACAATATGAAGACGGACAGGAGACATGCGAACAAAACAAGACAAATCAAGATAAACGAAGACAAACAAAGATATATCAAGGCTTATAGTCCGAATCACAGCACATGTACCCAATAGAACCCCCTTTGTCCAGGCTGTTAAACTAAACAGCCAACAAGAAGTAAGTAGGACATAAAGTATACACTCAAGCATGCACTCAACTACACACACACACACACGCACGCACACACACACACACACACACACACAGTTTTGTGGTTTTCTCTGCGGCTTATCACTGTGTAAACAAAGGGACAGTGACACAGTACTCCCATTCCAGCCTCTGGTTATAACTCTTAATAATCCATGGCGAACAGTAAACATAGTCAGTAACTTGTCAATAAATCAACTCAATATCTTTCAACTAACCCTTATACCCTCTTATAAATGCGTACTATTATATCTTTCAGCATACCTTGTACGTAATGTTTACTGGTCAAACAGCTCCTATGCAATCTATTATCTCAATCTGGAAAATGATCTGCCAACCTAATACATAATATTGGTCTCGTCAAACAGCTCTTATACAACTGTGCTTTGGTCCTTATAAGATAATATATAAGTTAGAGTTAAGCTAAAAACTGTTCCTCTGTGCATTTTCAGGCTACGGCTGCAATTATAAACCGTTTATTATTATTATTATTATTATTATTAGTATTAGTATTATATACACACAATGAACACACATTCAAGATCCTTCAATTTAAAGTATAACAACAGCACATTCTCTATAATTATTCGTATATACTGTATAGCAAACTATTATAGATACACAAGAGTTAAACAAAATACAAAAGTTGCGTTCAACAGAAGATGATATTAACAGAAAGGATAATGTTGTCATTAATATATCTAACATACGCGAAGATACAAATACAAAATACATTGATAACTATACAAAATACATACAAATACATAAATACAAATACATAAATACAAACACAATACAAATACATAATACAAACACAATAGAAAACTGGTACATAATACAAACACAATAGAAAACTGGTACATAATACAAACACAATACAAATACATAAATACAAACACAATACAAATACATAAATACAAACACAATACAAATACATAAATACAAACACAATACAAATACATAAATACAAACACATAGCCAATAAAGTAAATATATACATGTTCATCCCACGATTGAAATAACGGGAAACTAAACTATTTTCCATTATACCACCACAAAAGTGAAATAGAATCCTCCCTCCTAATTAAACACTTGACTAATTTCCATCCCTCCTCCGTTAGTCATCTCTCTCTCTCTCATTGTTGTCTCCATTCTTAGCCTTTCTATAGAGCCGGAGTGATTAGGGAGAATAAAGAGAGGGAAAGAAAGAGATCGAAAAGAAGGGAGGAAGTATAGTCTATAGGTGTTCTATAGACCCGCCGTGATTAAAGAGAGAGAGAGAGAGAGAGAGAGAGAGAGAGAGAGAGAGAGAGAGAGAGAGAGAGAGAGAGAGAGAGAGAGAGAGAGAGAGAGAGTTACAAGGAGTTACAAGGATTAGTTAGCATCTCAGAGACCTTGCGGTCCAGTTCGAGGAGATACTCGAAGTGGAAGGAGAGAGACTGTTTAGTGCACTACACTCATTACAGAGTGCAAAACACTATCTACTCTCTTCTTGAACTGCTCTCCTGAAGAACTGTTTACAACTTCGGAGGGAAGTTTGTTCCAGGTAGAACAGATCTTATATGTGAAAAAGCTTCCACAAATACTAGTGCTGAACCTTTTCAATTCTAATTTACAGCCATGGTTGCGTGTTGTATTTATATCGAGGCTAAACATTTTGCTATAATCCACATTGTCAAACCCATTAAGTATTTTAAATACTGCAATGAGATGACCTCGTAGTCTGCGTGTCCCTAACGGAAAGAGACCAAGAGCTCTCAACCGGTCCTCATAGCTCATTCTTCTAAGCATTGGAAAAGCTTTGAGAGAGAGTACAAAGGAAATCAAGCAACAACAGATCTAGTGACCCTTCTAGGTTGCTTGTCCTCCAAAACACTGAGGATCAAGTGTCCAAACAGTGGTTTAGAGTGGGTAAGGGAACATTGGAAAGGGAATTACTGCCCTGGAACTAATATCCGTGGCAGGATTAGGAAGTTAGTAGGGGACAGATGGGTTAGTAACTGAGGGGGGGATAAAATAAAGTTATTCATTTACAAACGCAGTCAGTCGCGGGTTTGATGCGAGATATTTGTCTAGGCGGAGTTTAAATGAATCAACGGTGATGCAGTCTATAACGTCTCGGGGAAGCCCATTCCACAAGTTGACAACTCGATTGAAGAAGAAATTCTTAGATTCGTGTGAGTTAAAAGATTTACCAATAATTTTGCAACCGTTTCCCCGCGTGTAATTAGATTGGTCGATAGTGAAGTACTTACTACAGTTCATATTGTCGATGCCTTTGATGATTTTGAACACTTGAATTAAGTCACCTCTTAATCTGCGCTGGGTTAAAGGAAATAGATTTAATTCTCTAAGACGCTCTTCGTATGGTTTGTTCTTTAGGCTAGGTATCATTTTGGTAACTCTACGTTGAACTCGTTCTAGCTTGTTTATATTCTTTTTTTGGTAAGGGCACCAGGATTGAAGGCAGTATTCCAGAAGAGGGCGGACTAAGGAATTGTAAAGGGTTAGGATAACTTCTTTGGATTTATGCTCAAATGACCTGCCTATGAGAGAGAGAGAGAGAGAGAGAGAGAGAGAGAGAGTGAGAGAGAGAGTGAGAGTGAGTGAGAGCGAGTGAGAGCGAGACAGCGAGAGCGAGTGAGAGAGCGAGTGAGTGAGAGAGCGAGAGAGAGATATTGAGAGAGAGAGAGTGAGAGAGAGTGAGTGAGTGAGCGAGAGAGAGCGAGAGCGAGAGCGAGAGAGCGCGAGAGCGAGTGAGAGAGAGCGAGAGACAGCGAGAGCGAGTGAGAGAGCAAGAGAGCGAGTGAGAGAGCGAGAGAGCAAGAGCGAGTGAGAGAGCGAGTGAGTGAGAGAGCGCGTGAGAGTGCCAGAGCGAGTGAGTGAGTGAGAGAGCGAGAGCGAGTGAGTGAGTGAGAGCGAGAGCGAGTACAAAGGAGTACAAAGGAGTACAAAGGAGTACAAAGGAAATCAAGCAACAACAGGTCTAGTGACCCTTCTAGGTTGCTTGTCCTCCAAAACACTGAGGATCGTGTCCAAACAGTGGTTTAGAGTGGGTAAGGGAACATTGGAAGGGAACTACTACTGCCCTGCCACTAACGTGGCAGGACTAGGAAGTTAGTAGGGGACATATGGGTTAGTAACTGAGGGGAGGATAAAGTTATTCATTTACAAACGCAGTCAGTCGCGGGTTTGATGCGAGATATTTGTCTAGGCGGAATTTAAATGAATCAACGGTGCTGCAGTCTATAACGTCTCGGGGAAGCCCATTCCACAAGTTGACAATTCGATTGAAGAAGAAATTCTTAGATTCGTGCGAGTTAAAAGATTTACCAATAATTTTGCAACCGTTTCCCCGCGTGTAATTAGATTGGTCGATAGTGAAGTACTTACTACAGTTCATATTGTCGATGCCTTTGATGATTTTGAACACTTGAATTAAGTCGCCTCTTAATCTGCGCTGGGTTAAAGGAAATAGATTTAATTCTCTAAGACGCTCTTCGTATGGTTTGTTCTTTAGGCTAGGTATCATTTTGGTAACTCTACGTTGAACTCGTTCTAGCTTGTTTATATCTTTTTGGTAATAAGGGCACCAGGATTGAACGCAGTATTCCAGAAGAGGGCGGACTAAGGAATTGTAAAGGGTTAGGATAACTTCTTTGGATTTATGCTCAAATGACCTGCCTATAAAGCCAATTATTTTGTTTGCCTTCTTAACAACTTCTGAACATTGTTGACTCGGTTTTAGGTTACTCGATATTGTTACTCCCAGATCAGTTTCTCTGTTTACATTCTTAAGCTGAGTGCCATTCATCGAATAGTTTGCTTTCTCATTTAGGTATCCGACATGTAGTACTTTACATTTATCCGCATTGAAACTCATTTGCCAAATTTGGGCCCAACATGACAATTTATCTAGATTGTGTTGCATATCGTCAACTTGTTCTTTTGAGAGTACGCTATTTGCAATTTTTGTATCGTCAGCAAATTTTGAGATTGTGCAGGTGAGACCCTCATCTATGTCGTTGATGTAAATTAGAAAGAGAATTGGTCCTAGTACCGATCCCTGGGGTACCCCGCTACTTACATTGGTCCATTTAGATGCCTTACCGTTTATGACTACCCTTTGCTTTCTGTTGCTGAGCCAGTTTTCTATCCATTTCAACACACCGTCTTGTATTCCATGCGCTTTTAGTTTTAGCAGTAAACGTTTGTGGGGAACTTTGTCAAAGGCCTTTTGAAAATCAAGGTATATAATATCTACAGCTTTACTCTCATCGTAGAGGTTGAGGATATCGTGGAAGAAGTCTAAGAGGTTTGTTAAACATGAACGTTTTTTACGAAAGCCGTGTTGAGTATCTTTAAGTATGTTATTTTCCTCTAAGTGATTTACGAGTCTGTCTCGTATGACCGTTTCTAGCATTTTACATACAACTGAGGTTAAGCTAATTGGACGATAGTTACTGGGTAGGGATTTGCTGCCTTTTTTGAATATCGGTGTTACGTTGGCTAGCTTCCACTGATCAGGCATAGTTCCAGACTGCAAGGATTTATTGAATAGTAATGTCAGTGGTTTGGAGAGCTCATTCTTAGCTTCCTTTAGAACTCTAGGCGAGATTGTATCAGGTCCTGGCGTTTTATTTACCTTGAGTTTATCTAAACAATTCAATACTTCTCTCTCTGTAACGGTGATATTGCTTAGAACATCTGAATTATCAATCTGAATCGGCGATGGTGTAGGGATATCACTGAGGTCTTCTGTTGTAAAAACTGATGCAAAGAAGGTATTGAGGGCATTACTCATTTGTACTTCGTCTTTGGTGTATTCTCCTTTTTCATCGACTAACGGTCCAACAGTTGAAGTAACTACTTTTTTCTTTCTGATATAACTATAGAATTCTTTCGGGTTTGTTTTACTTTGATTCGCAATATGTAACTCTAAGGTCTTTTTACTTTGCTTAATTAACTTTTTGGCTTTGCATCGTAGCTCTACAAATTTCACACCCGTTCTTCGTAATTTTGTGAGGATTTTAATCTATCATTAGCAAATTTTTTAGCAAGCAGGCAGTTTGAAATATCTTTATTCCACCATTTGGGCTTATTATTATGGCCTGGACGCCGTATTTTTCGATGGTATGCAGTCTTGCACTGCTTTTAGGTAAGTGGTTTTCGAATAACTTCCAAGATGTATTTATGTCGTTATTGTTAATTAAAAAGCTCCAGTCAGTTTCTTTAAACATAGCTCTAAGTTTATGGAAGTTTGCTTTCTTGAAATTAGGGACTTTTTCGATGCTACTATTTGGTTCGTTACTAGTAAACTTTAAAGTGAAAGTTATCGTACGATGGTCGCTGTTACTGAATTCATCACCAACATTCAAATTCTCTATCAATTCTTCTTTTGTTGCAAGTACAATGTCAAGAACGTTATTACCACGGGTCGGCATTCGAACAAATTGATAAAGCGAACTCTCTTGCAAGTTCGTATACAAGTCATGTCCGGAGTGTGAAGTAAGAGTATCGCCCCACTTGGTCACAGTAAATTAAAGTCGCCAAAAATTACGGTATCTTGCGAGTTACTTACATCTGCAATTTGTTCGTAAATTTCTCGGTCAGTTTGCACTGATTGAGCTGGAGGTCTGTATCTTAACGCAAGTATTATTTTTGTACCTTTATTATTCTTTATTAGCACAAAAGATGTGTCGACGTTCACAATTTGAGGTTTTGACACGAGGGTCGGGTTAAGACTTTCTTTGATATAAATAAAACGCCACCTCCATTTTTATTTATTCGGCTGTTCTCAAACATTACATAACCGGGAAGTGAATACTCTGCTAAAAAGTCTCTATCTTGTGTATTGAGCCAAGATTCTGTTATGCCAATCACATCATAATTTTCTGTAAACACTAGTTCCTCTAAATCTGAAAATTTATTGCGTATGCTACGAGCGTTTGCATAGAAAACCTTTAAAGTTGCGGTTTTAGAACTCGCAGATCGTTCTTTCATCGAATTTTTGGTTCTGGTCGGATCTACATTTACATTCATGGCTGTCCTCGGTCCTCGGTCGTTATCCCTGACGGTTTTGAATTTGGGTCGTGTTGGTGGAGCTTTATCCAAATTCGCGGTTCTTGACGGATTAGTATTTAATTCCTTTGTAGATTGCCGTCCTCGCTGTGTTCGGTCCTCCTTCCTGGTTGTCCTGTGCTGAGTCGATTTCTTCTCCGAAAATCCTTCACCGCATCGTTGAGAAGACGCCCAAAACGCGCTGCTCCCACCTGGTTCAGATGAACTCCATCGTCCGAAAACAAATAGTCATCGTAGTAGAAATTGTCCCAGGTGTCGACGAATCCCACGTTCTCCTTCCTGCAGAGGTTTGCTAGACAACGATTTGTGCTGGTGGCTATGTTGTAAAATCGGCTCTCTAACACCGAGCCGGGGGACGATTCCTGAGACGATGATCCTTGATGACTTCTCCTTAAACGACTTGATCAGCTGCTGGTACTTTAAAAGCAAATCTTCCGACCGGGTTCGCTGTACATCGTTGGATCCAACGTGGATGACGTACATTGTATTAGCAGGGGCCAGCTTTGATACTTCGTCAACTGCTGCAACTACGTCATCCACACCACCACCAGGGATACAAAAACGCTTCCTGGTCTTAGGTGCCCTGGCGCAAAACTCTGTGAGCTGACCACGTATCATCGAGTCTCCCACGAGCCGGACTTCTTCTATTTCCTCTTCGTCATCTGAGTCTGCGAGTATCTGGAAACGGTTTTGACACTCGGTAATCGGTATGTGTTTCCTGGTCTTGGGGCAAACGTTGTTCCTCACGACACGGAAGTTGTCTTGAGGGGGAAGAGAGTCTCTATTTGTATCTTGAGTATCGGAAACATCAGCTGAAATGGCTACTGTAGGCGTTGAATTGTTGGCAGTTGACGTTGGGGCGTTGGTGGCTGCTGGAGTTGCGGTGACAATTGAAGTTTGTGGCACTCCAACGTTGAGTGTTACAAACTCTTGGAGTGATTCCAGCTTCATGGTGAGGACGTTGATCTTGTTGTAGGCTTCATCTAATTTCACTGTAAAATTCTCTCGTTGCTGGCAGAGCCGGCAGACTTGAAGATCGATAGTAGCAAACATGGACTCACCAAACCTACCGGCGCAGTTCGCACAAGCGCGAGGCATGGTGACAGTCACTTTCTTCAGATCACTTCACTCACTTAAAAAACAATTCACTCACTTTACAACACTTCACTCACTTTAAAAACACTTCAATCACTTCAACCGAAAGCAAATATGCTGAAATACGCAGAAATAGGTTATCAGGGGTGATAGCCTAACCGAAAACAAAAATGTTGAGATACGCAGAATTAGGCTTCCAGGGGCGATAGCCTAACCAAAAGTTTTTTTTTAAATTGAAATACGCAATAATAGGCTACCAGCGTTGAATAGCCTAACCGAATATAATAAAATTGAAATTCGCAGAAATAGGCTACCAGGTGTGATAACCTAACCTTAAACAAATATATGTATAACAGAATATGTAACTAAATATACAATTCACCAAATAGAGATTATATAAAAATAAAGTGTGACTGCACACAAGGGGTTAATATACTGTGTCAACAGATGACCCTGGTGTCACTGTAGCCTAGTAAAGCAGTAGCCTACTCTTTTTAGATAAAAAAGTGTATCAGTCAAAGGTTATTAAAAGATCGTGCAAGCAACAACTAAAATTACAGATATATATAGCTACAGTAGGATACTAAATACAATAGCACGGGTGAGTGAGTGAGAGCGAGTGAGTGTGAGAGAGCGAGTGAGTGAGTGAGAGAGCGAGTGAGAGAGCGAGTGAGTGAGTGAGTGAGTGAGTGAGTGAGTGAGTGAGTGAGTGAGTGAGAGAGCGAGAGCGAGTGAGAGAGAGAGAGAGAGGGTGATAAAGAGAGGAGAGAGAGAGAGAGGGTGATAAAGAGAGGAGATAGAGAGAGAGAGGGTGATAAAGAGAGGAGAGAGAGAGAGAGGGTGATAAAGAGGAGAGAGAGAGAGAGGAGAGAGAGAGAGAGAGAGAGAGAGAGAGAGAGAGAGAGAGAGAGAGAGAGAGAGAGAGAGAGAGAGAGAGAGAGAGAGAGAGAGAGAGAGAGAGAGAGAGAGAGAGAGAGAGAGAGAGAGAGAGAGAGAGAGAGAGAGAGAGAGAGAGAGAGAGAGAGAGAGAAAGCCTACTTCCTCTCATTACTCTTTTCTATGGCCCGGGCAGAATGGAGCGGTGATACAAACAACCCCGTGATTGAGAGCGGCTAGTTTCAACATTATAACACGTTCTCCCCATTAGTTTGGCGATTTTAAGACCTTTCGCCCAATTTCTTTGTCGATATTAAGACCTATCATGCAATGTATGTGTCATTTTTTCCTGGCAAGCGATAGCAAGCCTGTAATTTTGGAAGAATCGGCCATTGGCCGGGCAAATTTATCTTGAAGGGGGGTCTAGGGGGTGTAATTTTAAGCTTGATGGAGGTCTAGGGAACAAACTAAAAACCTCCCCTTAAGAAAAATAATTGCTCTAAATTAATGCACCTGAATAATTACTCGTGGGACGTCGGAGAAAAAAATAAAAACGCAAACGAAAAATCGAAAAAAAAAACGAAGAAAACAACCACGAAAAACACAACCACGAAAAAACTATAACAACGAAAAAGCGAAAACAATATAATAAAATAAAAACAGCACACACATAAAAGCCTACTTCCTCTCATTACACCTTTCTATGGGGCCGGAGAGAATAGGTTGGTGATACAAACGACCCCTTGATTGAGAGGCGGCTATCCATTTCTTCCTTTTATCGTGTGTGTGTGTGTGTGTTGTGTTGTGTTGTGTTGTGTTGTGTATGTATGTGTGTGTGTGTGTGTGTGTGTGTGTTGTGTGGTGTGTGTATGTTGTGTTATGTATGTGTGACTGTGTGTGTTGTATGTATGTATGTATGTATGTATGTATGTATGTATGTGACTGTGTGTGTGTGTTTACTACTTCCTCTCATTACTCTTTTCTATGGAGCCGGGGTAGAATAATAGGTCGGTGATACAAACGACCCCTTGAGTGAGAGGCGGCTAGTTTCAACACTATAAGACGTTCTCTCCATTAGTTTGGCGATTTTAAGACCTTCTGCCCCATGTCTTTGTCAATATTAAGACCTATAGTGCAATTTAGGTGTAACTCTTTTCTTGGCGAGCGACAGCCAGCCTGAAATTTAAGAGTAATCGGCCTTTATAATAAATAATATCAAATAAATAACTGAATAGCAATCAACAAAGTAAGTAAATCATTAAATGGACCATTAAATAAACCCTTCCTAACCTTAAAAAAAAACACTCTACTTCCTCCCATTACTCCTGTCTATGGGGCCGGGCAGAATAGCGGCGGTGATACAAACGACCCCGTGATTGAGAGGCGGCTATCCATTTCACCCTTTCATTGGAGAATTAAAAAAAAAAAAAAAAAAAAAAAAAAAAAAAAAAAAAAATGGGGGGGGGGGGGGCAGGGTGCATAACAAATGGGGGGGTGGGGAGTAGGTTGTATAGGCGAGGCTGGGGAAAGAGGAGCCGCTCAGTGTGGCGGTGTGTATACAAACCCCCATTTGTTGGAAAGTCTACCCCCTATAGTAACACGAGATCGGTCAACCTCCGCCAACGAAATAGGCGGAGGTTACGTTTTTAACCCTTTGAATACCAGCGACGTGTAATATATTTTATTCTAGCTATATTTAAACGATATTATGCAGCTTAGGAAGGATCTGTGGTAGTTGAAAGGGTTAAATACGTTAGTTTGAAGCCTTATAATTATTGTTAGAGGTCCTTCCTAAGCTTAATAAACTCGCCACATAGTAATCAGAATATAGTGACAAAAAGGTCACCGGTATTGTACGGGTTAAGGGGGGTGACCTGCTTTTTGTTATTTCTGTCCTTTTCTCTCTTTCTCTGGCTCGTATCCATTCGGCCCCATTCAGCCAACTATTTTAAGACGTTTATCCCCATCTAGGTGTCGATTTCTTCCTGGCGAGCGATAGCGAGCCAGCATTATATGAAGAAATCCGGCTTCGCCGGAGACATTTTTCTATCGAAAAATGTACACATTTAGCCTGCTGTCAAACAAAAATAAAAAATATGCTGGCTCGCTACCGCTCACCAGTAAGAGATTGACACCTGGATGGGGATAAACGTCTTAAAACAGTAGGCTGAATGGGGCCAAATGGATACAAGCCAGAGAAAGATAGAAAAGGAGAGAACCAAAACAGGTCCCCCCCCCCCCTTCAACTGGGTTTTGGTGTGTTCACAATAACGCCGCAACCAAACACATTATGGCACAAAATGTCTGTCTTGATGGAGTAGTAA
>CM064573.1:1951206-2016206 GCA_032716605.1 Paralithodes platypus
GTAGATTTCTGATGCATAGGAAGTATGTTGAATTTGTGTTTTATGTATATATAAATGTACTACGGCCATAAGTTCGCTGGTAATACTGTTTAAATTTCAGGCTATAAGGAAGTTGGAGCCGTAATTTGTTTTTTATGTATTTTATATATTCATACGACCATATTTTAGCTGGTAATTCTGCTTAATATCGATGTCTACAGCTCCAACTTCCTTATAGAATGAAACTCGCAAGTGGTTAATTGACCACCTGCCAAACCTCCATCAAACTAAAGCAAATATATACCCCCCAAGAACCCCCTTCAAGATAAATTTGTGCATTTTTCGGTCAAAAATGCCCTTCTAAATTGCCCTCTCGCAATCGCTCGCCAGGAATAAATCGACACCTACATGGCATAGACCTAAAATAACTAAAGCCGTGGAGGGAGAGGGCTTAAAATATTCAAACCAATGGGGTCAAAGGTCTTAAAATAGTCAAACCAATGGGGTCAAAGGTCTTAAAATAGTCAAACCAATGGGGCAAGCGTCTTAAAATGTTAAAACTAATGGGTCTAAGCATGAGAAAGAAAGGGGTCCAGAAAAAATATGCACTCCCTTAAACCAGTAAACGAGAAGACCCTTTAACCAAAAGCCCTTTTGGTAGAGAGAGTAAGGCTTTAGAGTGAGATCAAGAAAGACATTACCACTGCCGAATGTGAGAGAGAGAGAGAGAGAGAGAGAGAGAGAGAGAGAGAGTGAGTGAGAGTGAATGAGGGAGAGAGAGCAGAATAGGGAGATAACCAGAGAGAGTGTGAGTGTGTGTGTGTGTGTGAGAGAGTGAGTGAATAGGTGAGGGAGGAAAAGAGAAAGATATTGAGAACAAAATAGAGACACGGGGTAAGCAAGAGAGAGAGAGAGAGAGAGAGAGAGAGAGAGAGAGAGAGAGAGAGAGAGAGAGAGAGAGAGCGAGAGAGAGAGAGAGAGCGAGAGAGCGAGAGAGAAAGTGACTAAGCACCAGTGACAGCCCCCGTCCAAGCTAGTTTACGGGAAGAACAAGATCAAAGTGTATAAGCACGGACCGTCTGCAATGCCTGATGCCTAACTTAATGGAGGAGGGTTCATTTAGTTATATATTATATATATATTATATATATATATCTATAGTAATATATAGTATATATATATTCTATATATATATTATATATATATACAGTATATAAGTATATCTATATTATATATAATCTATATATATATTATATATATATATATATATATACTATATATATATATATATATATATATATCTATATATATATATATATATATCTATATCTCCCATACTTCCTCCCTAGGCCTCCATCATATATATATATATATATATATATATATATATATATATATATATATATATATATATATATCCATACTTTCCTCCCTAGGCCTCCATCAAGCTTTAAAAAAAACAAAAAAACAAGACCCTCCTTCAAGATAAATTTGTAAATTTTTCTGTAGACAAATTTCCCGGCCGGAGGCCGGTTCCTCCAAAATGACAAGCTTGATATCGCTCGCCATGAAAAAATCGACACCTAAAGGACACAAAAGTCTAAATTTTGACAAAGAAATGGGATGAAAAGTCTTAAAACCTAAAGAACTAGATCAAAGTATATACAGAAAGCACGCCCCGTCTGCAGTGCCTGATGCCTCACTTAATGGGGGAGGGGTTCATTTATTTGGTCCCCATTCTTCCTCATGTTTAGCCCCATTGTTTTTTTAGATTCTAAGACGTTCGGTCTATTAGTTTGGCGATTTTAAAACTTTCTGCCCCATTTCTTTGTCAATAATTAGACCTATCGTGCCATTTAGGTGTCTATATTTTCCTGGCGAGCGATAGCTAGCCTGTAATTCTAATTTATTTCGATGAGGGGTCTAGCTAGCTAGGGGGCATATTTTTAAGATTCATGGAGGTCTAGGGAGTAAACTAAAAACCTCCCCTTAAGTGTGACAGAGTTCATAGGAGTGTGACAGAGAGGGAGGTGACACAGAGCATAAGAGTGTGACAAAGAGTGTTTAAGTGTGACAACGAGTATATGAGAGTGACACAGAACATTTAAGTGTGACAGAGATGATAGGAGTGTGACAGAGAGGGAGAGAGAGAGGGGACACAGCATTTGTTATTACTTTTTAATTGGTTTATTCTGACGGTATGGCTCTCTCTCTCTCTCGTTATAGACGTTATAGACTGCAGCACCGTTGATTCATTTAAATTCCGCCTAGACAAATATCTCGCATCAAACCCGCGACTGACTGCGTTTGTAAATGAATAACTATCCTCCCCTCAGTTACTAACCCATATGTCCCCTACTAACTTCCTAGTCCTGCCACGTTAGTGGCAGGGCAGTAGTTTCCTTTCCAATGTTCCCTTACCCACTCTAAACCACTGTTTGGACACTTGATCCTCAGTGTTTTGGAGGACAAGCAACCTAGAAGGGTCACTAGATCTGTTGTTGCTTGATTTCCTTTGTACTCCTTGCTTTGTACTCTCTCTCTCTCTCTCTCTCTCTCTCTCTCTCTCTCTCTCTCTCTCTCTCTCTCTCTCCTGTCACTCGAACCCCCATCCATCTGTTTACAGCTACTTAAATAATTCCGCTCCCCCACTCCTTACCTCCTGATCTGGCAAAATAGACAAAGGGATTTTAAAGTGAGGGAGAACAGATGTGGATTTATTTCTGTCCTTTAGGTACGGTCGTGCTAATAAGTCATGTCTCAGCTGTCATTACGTTTGGCTTGCTCTGTGCTGTATTAATGTCTGTCAGATGTTGAATAGGATGAGTAAGTGTATGAACATGTTTGTATATCTCACTTGAAATGAATGCATCAAGTTTAGATAGTGCTGATACCAATTATTTATCAAAATATGCTTGGTGCCGAGACATGACCGATTATACAGTTGGCTCAGCTGTCATTACGTTTTGCTTGCTCTGTCTGTGCTGTATTAATGTCTGTCAGATGTTGAATAGGATGAGTAAGTGTAGGAACGTGTGTATATCCCATTTAAAATGAATGCATCAAGTTTAGATAGTGCTGATACCAATTATTTATCAACATATGTGCCGAGACATGACCGATTATACAGTTGGCTCAGCTGTCATTACGTTTTGCTTGTTCTGTGCTGTATTAATGTCTGTCAGATGTTGAATAGGGTGAGTAAGTGTAGGAACATGTGTGTATATCCCACTTAAAATGAATGCATCAAGTTTAGATAGTGCTGATACCAATTATTTATCAAAATATGCTTGGTGCCGAGACATGACCGATTATACAGTCGGCCAAATAAGTGATGTCTCGGCACCAAGTATATTTTGATCAATAATTGGTATCAGCCATGTCTAAAGCTTGATTTATTCGTGAGTGGTTGTGTGGTAGATGTATTGGTACTAGTCGTCTATTCGCTGTAAGTAGGCGAGCAACCATGACCTCTATCCTCTGTAGCTCAAAAAGGGCTAGAGCAAATTGGCGGTAAATTCCCACATCTATTCCTTGACTGACTCTTCCCAAATGGTAGAAATATTAGCTCGATTACTCTAGTTGTTTTTGAGTTACAGAGGTTAGAGGTCATGATTTCTCGCCTACCTACAGCGAATAGACTATAGATAGGTGGGTGGTAGTGTGGTAGATTTGGGTGGTCGTGTGGTCGTTTAAATGGTATATAGGTGGTCGTTGAGTGGTAGTAGACAGATGGTGGGTGATCTTATGGTAGATTTGGGTAGCCGTGTGGTCGTTTAATAGGTATGTAGGTGGTCGTTCAGTGGTAGTAGACAGATGGTGGGTGGTCGTATGGTAGATGTAGTGGTGGTAGACAGATGGGTGGTCGTTTAATAGATATGTAGGTGGTCGTTGAGTGGTGGTAGACAGGTGGGTGGTCGTTAAATAGATGTAGTAGTAATAGACAGTTGGGTGGTCGTTTAATAGATATGTAGGTGGTCGTTGAGTGGTGGTAGACAGTTGGGTGGTCGTTTAATAGATATGTAGGTGGTCGTTCAGTGGTGGTAGACAGGTGGGTGGTCGTATGGTAGATGTAGTAGTAATAGACAGTTGGGTGGTCGTATAATAGGCACGTAGGTGGTCGTTGATTGGTAGTAGACAGGTGGTGGGTGGTCGTTTGACAGGTGGTACCCCCCAACCAGCACCTAAGTGGCAGTGTTTACATAGGTCGACTTGAGTGGCAGCCAGATGGGAGGGCCAGTGGTGCGGGCTCTGTGTGTGTGGGTGGGGTGTGTGTGTGTGTGTGTGATGGGAGGGGTGGGGGAGGGTGTGTGTGTGTGGGTGGGTGGGGTGTGTGTGTGTGATGGGAGGGGTGGAGGGTGTATGAGTGTGTGTGTGTGTGGGTGTGTGTGTGTGTGATGGGAGGAGTGGGGGGGGGGTGTGGGATGGGTGGTGGAGGGTGTTTGTATGGGTGGGTGGGTGTGGTTGTGTGGATATGTGTGGGTGGGTGGGTGTGGTGTGTGGGTATGTGTGTGTGGAGTGGGGGGGGGGGAGGATTGACATGGAATGAGAACTGTGGGGAGGAGGGGGGTAGGTGTGGGTGGGGGTGATGGGAGGGACTGATAACTATGGGAGAGAGGGGGCCTGTGGGGTGTGGGAGGGCGAGTGGTGCTAACCCTGTGGGTGTGTGGGGAGAGGGGTGGAGGAGGGAGAGAGGAGAATGTGTGGGGTGATGGTCCAGACTGTGTGTGTGTGTGGTGGGAAGGGGTTAGGTTATGTGTGGGGTGGTGAGAGGCTGAGTAGTGCAAGCTCTATTTATCGCATTCTAGATATCATTCTAATCATGTACTGTACCCAACTGCACTGTGATTAGCCTAATGCTTATGTGAAAGGAAATCACATTTTATGGGCTATAGATCTCAAAGAACCGACCTCGCTACAAAATATCCCCGAACTTATTGATATATTTGACATTGTTCTAACAGTAATAATATATATATATATATATATATATATATATATATATATATATATATATATATATATATATATATATATATATATATATATATATATATATATTACAAATCGTACATTTCTTAGTAATTTCATGTTAAGTTAAGTAATAGTTCTCTATAAAAGTATGTGAATTAAGGAACACCCCGTTCTTAACATTAATCCTCCATTACAAACCCCAATGTACTTGAATACATTAATGAAAGCGTATGATCCTCCCGGGATTCGAACTCTGGACACCACACCCAGAACATAAGCACCTAAGCCATTACACCACCTTTAACCCATTGGCTGCGGCTATGTTTGGGCTATTTAGGGCATATTCAGGCACTCCTGAATGATAAATCAAGCATCTGCATTAAATGAACTGTATTCTGCCGAAAACTAGGCGAAAATAGCTTCAAAATGAGCAGAACGGGCCCCGTACGTGGTCTGGTTCACCCGCAGCGGTGCCAGTGACACGCGGGAAACCCGTTATTTGGTAGCACTCGCTTGCTTGGCTACACTGTTGTGAGAGACAGAGAGAGACCCGCGCGAGACACAGTCTACCTCAGTGAGCCGCTCGCTGCTCTGAGGGACGGAGGTGGGCCCCTCACGCTCCCGCCCACTGACACTCGAGTTTTACGGTTTTTACAGGCTTTTAAAACCTGGAAATTGCTGTAACTTGCCAGGACGTTCCAGAACGTCACCCACAGCGAAAGGGTTAAAAGAGGAGTGTAGTTAAGGGGGATCACCTGTTTTTTTTTTTTTTATCTTTTTCATCTTTTCTCTCTTTCCTTGGCTTGTATCCATTTGGCCCTATTCGGCCAACTGTTTTAAGACGTTTATCCCCATCCAGGCGTCGATTTCTTCCTGACGAGCGATAGCGAGCCAGCATTGTATGGAGAAATGTTCTATCGAAAAATTTACAAATTAAGCTTGCTGTCAAAACAAAAATACATATACTGTATCCTCGCTCGCCAGGAAAATATTGACACCTGGATTTTTTTTTTTTTTTTTTTTTAAAGAGACAATGAACGGAGGAAGGAAAAACACAGATAAAACAAAAAGGTCCATGTGCCTAAAGGCATCCTCCATTCATAAAATGTTTGTAACAACTGGATTTAAACATTTGTAGATTGTAAGTTTGTGGAAAGCAATTCGAGGGAAGTGAATTCCAAAGAGTAGTAGCTCTGGGGATAAATGAATTCTGATAAGCAGAAGTTCTGCATTGTGGAGGAGAAAGTGTAAATTCATGGGCGCTCTCAGCTGCCCTAGTTCTACGGGGAAAGATGTGGAGAGGCGGCACAATTGAAGCAAGTTCCTCGGAACAATTGCTGTGAAAATATCTGTAGAATAATGCAAGGGATGCAACGTTTCTTCGTATGGATAATGTAGGAAGGTCCTGTGTGATTGCAGGGTTATTGATTAATCTAATAGCTTTACTTTTATGGGGGTAAACGTCTTAAAACAATAGGCTGAACAGGGCCGAATGGATACAAGCCAAAGAGAGTTGGAGAGAAAGATCAAAAAAAAAAAAACGGTGACCCCCCCTTAATGATAGTTAGTGTGTGTGCTTGAAGGAAACAGCAGCTGGTAGATGAAGAGGTGTGATAGATGATGTGTTGAGGGCTGCTTAGAGTGGGCGGCGGTGATGGATATGGGCGGTGGGTGGGCGGGTAAGCTACACGGTTTATAATCAGTCACCTCGCTACCTCAATATATCGCTTTAGTCCGTTCATATCTCTAGTTATTTTTTTCTAGCTGAGGGTAAATTGTCATGTTTCTATCTTGGTTACTCGGCTGTAAGGTAGATTTTGTAGCGAAAGATGATGGTTATTCTGAAAACTTGGCATTAATATGACACACAGCCATAGTAGTTTCATATATTTCCATTAAGTATCGATAAATCAGCTAATAAGAGATTCAATTTACGATCAGCTGGACCAAAATAGAGTCTAGTCAGTCACCTCGCTATCTCAATACATCACTATAGTCCGTTCATTCTAGGCTGGGCAGAAATCGTGAAATCTAAGCTCTCATAACTCAAAAACCACTAGAGTAATCAAGCTAACATTTCTAACAAACAGGAAGACTTGGCTAGGGAATAGGTATGGAAATAGGTGTGGAAATAGGTGTGGAAATAGGTGTGGAAATTGAAAAGGGGTCTAGGGGGTGTTTTTCTAAGCTTGATGGAGGTCTAGCGAGGAAACTAAACTACAAACATTAATACACGAACGAATTGACCAAAACAAAACAAAACAGCCACTGTCCCCTTAAGCTAGGATAATTTATGGTTAGCTAGGACATAATTATGTAATTCAGTCCCATGAATTATTGATTGTAACGCATACTAAATCCTGGGAAGCGAAGGGAACAAGCAGCGAAACGTCTAGCAAGCACCGGGCTCGTGGGTTAGCTTTGAAGTGGCAGGCAGGGGGGAGGGGGGGGGGGGGAGTTTAAGGGGAGATGGGCCGTTTTTTGGTCTATTAATTCATGTATTAATTTATTTCTTAGTTTCCTCACTAGACCTCCATCAAGCTTAGAGACACACCCCCTAGACCCCCCTTTAAGATAAATTCGTACATTTTTCGGTAGAAAGATGTTCCGACCAATGGCCGATTCCTCTTAAAATCGACACCTAAATGGCACTAAAGGCCTTAAAATTGACAACGAAAAGGAGCGAAAGGGGTTAAAATCCCACACTAATGGGCCGAACGTCTTATAATCTCAAAACAAGTGGGGTTTACCACGAGGGAGAAAGGGGACCAGAAAAACGACCCAGCTTCCCTAGGGGATCTTATAATGGGATGAACTGCGAAAACTTGAAAGGAAGTGAGCTTTCGTCGGTCGGAGCTTTGAATGTGGCGAAGAAGATATATTAGGATATGATACGACCCCAGAGTTTATGCTTGGGCAATATTTGTGGGGCAATTATTCAGTTTATATACTGTATTCAGTTTTATTTACGGTATAGAGGTGACTGAAGTTTTTGGGGGAAAGTTTAAACAAATGATGCGTTAAATATTATATTTAAATGTAGGGAAGATTATATTAGGATATGATACGACCTCAGAGTTTATGCTTGGGCAATATTCGTGGGGCAATTATACAGTTCTATTTATTCTGTAGAGGTGAGGGTGTACAGTATATATAATGTGTTCAATATTAGCTTTGAATGTGGGGAAGATGATGTATTGGGATATGATACGACCCTTGAGTAGTTTTATATTTACAGTTTTTTTTATAGTATAGAAGTGAGTTAAGTTTTTAGTAGAAGTGGGAATAAAGTAATGTGTTCAATATTAGCTTTTAAATGTAGGGAAGATATATTAGGATATGATACGACCTCAGAGTGTATGCTTTTGAAACATTTGTGGGGTGATTATACATTTGTATGTATACTGTACGTGTGACTGAAGGGTGGATGTGTAAACAGAAATAATGTGTTGAATATTAGCTTTAAATATAGAGAAGTTTAATGAGGATATGATAAGACCTTGAGTTTATGCTTGGGGAATATTTGTGGGGTAATTAAACAGTTTTATATTATACAGTTTTATTTAGACTATTGAGGTGACTTAAGGAGGGTGACCTGCTTTTTCTCTCACCTTTTTTCTCTTTCTCTGGCTTGTATCCATTTGGCCCCATTCAGCCTACTGTTTTAGTTTATCCCCATCCAGGTGTCAATTTTTTACTGGTGAGCGGTAGCGAGCCAGCATATTTTTAAATGTTTTTGACAGCAGGCTAAATTTGTACATTTTTCGATTGAAAAATGTCTCCGGCGAAGCCGGATTTCTTCATATAATGCTGGCTCGCTATCGCTCGCCATGAAGAAATCGACACCTAAATGGGGATAAACGTCTTAAAATACTAGGCTGAATGGGGCCGAATGGATACAAGCCAGAGAAAGAGAGAAAAGGAGAGATATAAAAAAAAAAAAGGTCATCCCCCTTAAGTTTTGGGTGAAAGTTTAACCAAATAACGTGTTCAATATTGACCTTGAATGTGGCGAAGAAGATATATTAGGATACGATAAGATCCCTGAGTTTATGCTTTTGAAATATATGTTGGGCAATTTATACATTATTTTAATTATATTGTAGGTGTGACTTAACCCTTTCACGCTTCAATACGCATTTCTGTTTTGTTTTCTGGTAATTATTAAACGATTTCATTCGGATTAGGAAGGGTATATGGAAGTCAGAGGGTTGTTGTTGTTCCCCAAGCTGCCTGGCCGAACAGCCCCAAGGTCCCGAGCAAGGCCAAGGCCATAACCGAGCGCCCCCACAGAACCCTCCCTGCCGACCACAATAAAGCCTGGGTGACCGAAGCCACTCCATGGCGGGGAGCTGAGGTGGGTGTGGAAACGCCCGGGAAACCAAAGCCCCATCCAGGACCCTGTGCCCCTCAGCAATTATGAAGAGAAAGTTGAGGGGCAAAGGAAAAATGTGACGCTTTGGCTTCCAATCTTGGTAGATTGGAAGGTCAATCCACGGAAAAGACGCCGTCACTTGAGATCTAGAAACATATAAGTAAAAGGAACAGTCAGAGTAATGTATGGGTATGGCAGAGATTGCGCAGTTCTCACTCTGATAGACCAGCCCATCACCTAAAGTCAGAGGGTTGATTGAGAGAGTCTTTACCCTTTTAATACCCACAGATCCTTCCTAAGCTGCATAAAATCGTCTAAGGATAGCCAAAATATACTGCTAAAACGCGTCAGAGCTTCAAAGGGTTAATTTGATGTGAAAGTTTGAACAAATAATGTGTTCAATAACAGCTTTTAAATATAGGCGAGATGTATTAGGATATGAACAAGACCCCTGAGTTTATGCTTAGGGAATATTGATGGGTGACATTTATATTTATGGGTGACATTTATATTTATGGGTGACATTTATACATTATATTACATTTTTGTGCGTCCGATATTAGCTTTAAGGGGGGTGACCTGCTTTTTCTTATTTCTGTCCTTTTCTCTCTTTCTCCATTCGGCCCCATTCAGCCTACTGTTTTAAGACGTTTATCCCCATCCAGGTGTCAATTTTTTACTGGTGAACGGTAGCGAGCCAGTATATTTTTTATTTTTGTTTAAAAAATGTCTCCGGCGAAGCCGGATTTCTTCATATAATGCTGGCTCGCTATCGCTCGCCCGGAAGAAATCGACACCTAGATGGGGATAAACGTCTTAAAATAGTTGGCTGAATGGGGCCGAATGGATACAAGCCAGAGAAAGAGAGAAAAGGACAGAAATAACAAAAAGCAGGTCACCCCCTTAAGGAGGCAAGGTTTATTTTAGTTTCCTCCCTAGACCTCCATCAAGCTTAAAAAACACCCCTTAGACCCCCCTTCGAGATAAATTTGTACATTTTTCGGTAGGAAAGTGTCCCAGCCGAAGGCCGATTTCTCTTGAGATTACACGCTCGCTATCGCTCGCCAGGAAAAAATCGTCACCTAAATGGCACGAAAGGTCCTAATATTGAGTAAGAAATAGGGTGAAAGGTCTTGAAATTGCCAAACTAATGGAACGTGCGTCTTAAAATCTCAAAACTAATGGGGTTAAGCATGAAGGAGAAGGGAGTCCAGAAAAAATACCTACCTCTCCCTCTGAATGCTGGGAAGATAAATTGGGAGGGATAAGACACTTGAGTTTATGCTTGGGAAATATTTGTGTGGAAATAATACTGTGGGTGTGAGTGAATGTTTTGTTTTAGGTGGAAAGGTCTTAAAAGTGCCACATTAATGGAACGAACGTCTTAAAATCTCAAAACGAATGGGGCTAAACGTGAGGGAAGTGTGAAAATATACCCGGAGCTCAGTATTAGCTTTGAATGTGGCTAAGATATATTAAGATTTGATAAGACCTGAGTTTATGCTTTTGAAGTAGTTGTGGGGGCAGTAATTTCACAGTTAAGGTGGGGGAAGTCTTGGGTTGAAATGTGAAAATATCCTTGTGTTCAAAATTAAGTTTATGTTGAAGGGTATCTTAGCATTTATATTTAGAATTATTTGTCTCGTTGGATAATTGTTCTTATGGGGAGGTATTTAGTTTGTTCCCTACGTTTTCATCAAGCTTAAAATTACACCCCCTAGACCCCCTTTCAAGATAAGTTTGTACATTTTTCGGTAGAAAAAATTCCCGGCCGAAGGCCGGTTGCTCTTAATTTACAGGCTCGCTATCGCTCGCCAGGAAAAAAACGACACCTTCATGGCACGAAAGGTCTTAAAATTGACAGTAATGGGGCAAAATGTCTTAAAATGTCCAAACTACTAGGGCGAACGTCTTAAAATCTCAAAAGCAATGGGGCTAAACATGAGGGAGAAAGGGGTCCAGAAAAAAATCTCTCCAGTGGAAATCTCCCCTTAAGGCTATAAACACTTTTAGCATTGGATTTAATTGGCTAGTTTTATGTACCAATCATGAGTAGGTACCGGTAAGTGCTCATAAAATTGACTTATATTATAGTGTGTGTGTGTGGGAAGAGGTATATGTGTGTGTGCTGTGTGTGTATATGTGTGTATGTGACTGTGTGTGTGACTGTGTGTGTGTGTGTGTGAAGAGGTATATGTGTGTTTGCTGGGTGTGTATATGTGTGTATGTGACTGTGTGTGTGTGTGTGAAGAGGTATATGTATGTGACTGTGTGTGTGTGTGTTAGTGGAGGATATAGTTGAACAGGTGCGGGTGGGGTTGCTTATATTGCTTTGAGACCCAGGGTATATGCGGGTATATTCACATTACCAAGTGTAGCGTAAAGGATGCTAATGTGGTTATATCATACGTGTGTGGGTGTGGGTGTGGGTGTGGGTGTGTGAGGGGAGAGTAGGAGTGTGTGTTTCCTTCTCTGTGTGTGGGTGTGGGTGTGTGTGTGGGTGTGGGTGTGTGAGGGGAGAGTAGGAGTGTGTGTTTCCTTCTCTGTGTGTGTGTGAGGGTGTGGGTGTGGGTGTGTGAGGGGAGAGTAGGAGTGTGTGTTTCCTTCTCTGTGGGTGTGTGTGTGTGTGAGGGGAGAGTAGGAGTGTGTGTTTCTTTCTGTGTGGGTGTGTGGGTGTGGGTGTGTGAGGGGAGAGTAGGAGTGTGTGTTTCCTTCTCTGTGGGTGTGTGTGTGTGTGTGTGTTTCCTTCGGTGTGTGGGTGTGTGAGGGGAGAGTAGGAGTGTGTGTTTCTTTCTCTGTGTGTGTGTGTGTGTGTGGGTGTGTGAGGGGAGAGTAGGAGTGTGTGTTTCCTTCTCTGTGGGTGTGTGTGTGTGTGTGGGTGTGTGAGGGGAGAGTAGGAGTGTGTGTTTCCTTCTCTGTGTGGGTGTGGGTGTGTGAGGGGAGAGTAGGAGTGTGTGTTTCCTTCTCTGTGTGTGGGTGTGGGTGTGGGTGTGTGAGGGGAGAGTAGGAGTGTGTGTTTCTTTCTCTGTGTGTGTGTGGGTGTGTGGGTGTGGGTGTGTGAGGGGAGAGTAGGAGTGTGTGTTTCCTTCTCTGTGGGTGTGTGTGTGTGTGTGTTTCCTTCGGTGTGTGGGTGTGGGTGTGTGAGGGGAGAGTAGGAGTGTGTGTTTCTTTCTCTGTGTGTGTGTGTGTGTGTGGGTGTGTGAGGGGAGAGTAGGAGTGTGTGTTTCCTTCTCTGTGGGTGTGTGTGTGTGTGTGGGTGTGTGAGGGGAGAGTAGGAGTGTGTGTTTCCTTCGGTGTGTGGGTGTGGGTGTGTGAGGGGAGAGTAGGAGTGTGTGTTTCCTTCTCTGTGTGGGTGTGGGTGTGGGTGTGTGAGGGGAGAGTAGGAGTGTGTGTTTCCTTCTCTGTGTGTGGGTGTGGGTGTGGGTGTGGGTGTGGGTGTGGGTGTGTGAGGGGAGAGTAGGAGTGTGTGTTTCCTTCTCTGTGTGTGGATGTGGGTGTGGGTGTGTGAGGGGAGAGTAGGAGTGTGTGTTTCCTTCTCTGTGTGTGGGTGTGGGTGTGGGTGTGTGAGGGGAGAGTAGGAGTGTGTGTTTCCTTCTGTGTGTGTGTGTGTGTGTGTGTGTGCATGTAAACTGTGTGTATGTATGTATATATGTACGGGTGTATGTGTGTACGTGTGTGTGCCTTCAAAAGCTTTCACGAGTGCCTTAGAATATGTAAACATGCTTGGTTGTGTATTTGCGGATGTGCGCTTGCGATTACAATACGTCAACGGGTGTTTATGTCTGTTTGTGTGTGTTTGTTTACTAAGCGGGGTGCCAGGGGTGGGTGAAGAGGGACATCTGGGGGACATAAAGATAGAAGGACTGGTAGACTCTTCCCAACTTTGCTTTAGTGTCCGCCATGTTGAATACCCACACACACACACACACACACACACACACATATACAGTATATATATATATATATATATATATATATATATATATATATATATATATAAAATGTATCTATCTATTCATCTATCTATCTATCTATCTTTTACACACACAGTAGGAATTCCGAGCCCAGAAGGGGTAGCATCAAGAGAGAGCACTAGATAAATTAAGACAAAAAGCTTTGGTAGATGGAGTGAGAACAAGGGGTGACAGGGAGAGGGGGGACACATGCCACACATTCTCTCTCTCTCTCTCTCTCTCTCTCTCTCTCTCTCTCTCTCTCTCTCTCTCTCTCTCTCTCTCTCTCTCTCTCTCTCTCTCTCTCTCTCTCTCTCTCTCTCTCTCTCTCTCTCTCTCTCTCTCTCTCTCTCTCCTCTATCTCTCTCTCTCTCTCTCTCTCTCTCTCTCTCTCTCTCTCTCTCTCTCTTACTCAGAGCGTTCCGCCCCGTCTACCACACACAACACGTTCCTAACTTCACATCTCCCCTCCCTCTCCCTCCTCCTCACCCCTCCTCTCACTCCCTTCTCTATATTACCCCCCCCCCCCTCCCCTACCCCCCATCACTCACACTTAAGACTCATCACCGTTGATTCATTTAAACTCCGCCTAGACAAATATCTCGTTATCAAACCCGCGATGACTGCGTTTGTACTGAATAACTTTATTTTATCCTCCCCTCAGTACTAACCCATATGTCCCCTACTACTTCTAGTCCTGCCACGGACATTAGTCCAGGGCAGTAGTTCCCTTCCATGTTCCTTACCCATCCACAACCACTTTTGGACCTTGATCTCAGTGTTTTGGAGGACAAGCAGCCTAGAAGGGTCACTAGACCTGTTGTTGCTTGATTTCCTTTGTACTCCTTTGTACTCCTTTGTACATCCCCCTCATCCCCTGCCTTACTCCCATATTATTCCCCTCAACCCCCCTCACATCCCTCATCCCCTCACTCATTTTCACATTATATCACATCCCCCACATCCCCCTCCCATATTATCGCCCCCTCCCTCCCTCCCTCCCATAGTATCACACATCCCCCTACTTATTCCTATAATATGTCACAGCACCCCATCCCTTCCTGCCTCCCATATAAGCACCCATCTTTCTCCCCCTCCCCTAGTCCCACCCTCTCACCCCTCCCTCCCACATTATCACCCATCTCCCCTCCCTCCCTCCCTTTCCCTCCCTCCCCTCCCCTCCCTCCCTCCCTCCCTCCCCCCCCCCTCCCCCCCTCCCACATTATCACCCATCTCCCCCACATGACAGTCTAAGCTAAGTACCGTGTTATCGCAACTTCTTATCTCGCAACAGCATACCGTAAGACAGAGGCAGAAATTTAACACATTCAGGTTTGTTAAAAGTGTGGTGTACTTTCAGATTAATTTACAAAGAGATAGACCAAATTTAGCGCATTATTATTTTTATTATTATTATTATTATTATTATTATTATTATTTATTTATTTTATTTATTATTATTTTGTTTGTCAAATAAGGGCGTAATATCAGTTTAATTTCTAATTGTTAGGCCAAATTTTTCACATTCTTGTTGTTCAAATGGTGGTGTAATGTCAGTTTAATTTACAGACTTCCGTGAAATTTAGCTCTTTCTTGTTGTTCAAATGGTGGTGTAATATAAATAATTCTCTTTAAGCATTTCACATTTAATGTTAGGATCCTTCCCTCTCCATTCCTAAGGGTAAGTTTTTAGTTGCCTCAGTCGTGTTTTGTTTATGTGTTGACTTGGCCAGCGCATCCACAACCGCGTAATAACCCTTTCCTGCAAACAAAATAGTACGCATGTCTCTTACTTCCCTCCACCATCTGCTTCTACGGTAAACCAGCCCTATTATTAGTAGTAGCCTATTATTATTATTATTAGTAGTAGTAGTAGTAGTAGTAGTAGTAGTAGTAGTAGTATTTATTTATGTTTGTATTATTATTTTGTATCCTCCCGAGACCTGCATCAACCTTAATAATATACCCACAAGAGTTAGATTTGTGCATTTTTCGGTAGAAAAATGCCCTGGCCGAAGGCCGATTCCTCCTAAATTGCAGGCTCGCTATCGCTCGCCAGAAAAAAATCGACAGCTAAATGGGACAAAGGTCTTGAAATCGCCAAGCTAATGGGGCCAATGTTTTATTAGCTCTAAACTGTAGGAGCAAACCATGTGGGAGAAGGGTATCCACAAAACCCGCCCTTACATCCCTCACCAGCCTTATAACCCTTCCCTCTAAACCAAATAGCCCCTATGTCTCTTACTTCCCTCCCTCCACCATCTGCCTCTACGCTAAACCAACCTCCCACAATATAGTCGTGTTTTTTCTCAACCCCAAGGTTTTCCCATTAGCCACACTTAACTAACTCGGGTAACCTCCTTCAGTGTAGTACTCCGTCCCCCATGATTTTCCACTAACACACGCCCCCTTCCTCACCCCACAGCCACCCCCACACTACCACTATACACGCCCCTTCCTCAAACCCCACAGACCCTTCACCCACACTACCACTAACACACGCCCCCCTTCCTCAACCCCCACAGCACCCTACCCCACACTACCACTATCACTATCACACGCCCTTCCTCAACCCCACAGCACCCCACCCCACAACTACCACTATCACACGCCCCTTCCTCAACCCCACAGCACCCTCCACCCCCACACGAGCACTATCACACGCCCCCCTTCCTTAAACCCCACAGCACCCCCCACCCCCACACTACCACTATCACAGTCCCCCTTCCTCAACCCCACAGCACCCTCCACCCCACACTACCACTATCACACGCCCCCCTTCCTCAACCCCACAGCACCCCCCACCCCCACACTACCACTATCACACGCCCCCCTTCCTCACCCCACAGCCACCTTCACCCCACACTACCACTATCATACGCCCCCCTTCCTCAACCCCCACAGCACCCCAACCCCTACACTACCACTATCACACGCCCCCCTTCATCAACCCCACAGCACCCCCCACCCCCACACTACCACTATCACACGCCCCCCTTCCTCAACCCCACAGCACCCTTCACCCCCACACTACCACTATCATACGCCCCCCTTCCTCAACCCCCACAGCACCCTCCACCCCCCACACTACCACTATCACACACGCCCCCCTTCATCAACCCCCACAGCACCCTCCACCCCCCACACTACCACTATCATACGCCCCCCTTCCTCAACCCCCACAGCACCCTCCACCCCCACACTACCACTATCACTCAACCCCCACCCCCACACTACTACTATCACACGCACCCCTCCCTCAACCCCCACCCCCACACTACCACTATCACACGCCCCATGAAGTCGCTGCCGTCCCATCTTGAACCCATCTGGTAAATTGACAAGGAACAGATGGTAGCCACAAACAAACCTATCTCTCTCTCTCTTTCTTTCGGCTCAACTCTTTACCAGTTCAATGTAGATTTTCTATTGTTTGTGATGGTGTTTTATTCTTGTTTTCCATTGTTTTTTTATTTCTTTTCTCCTATTATCTTATTCATGTTCCTTAATTGTCTCTTGTTCTAGCTTTTTCTCCCTTTTAGATCTCTCTCTTTCGGCTCAACCCTTTCTGTTTCAATCTCAACTTCCCATTGGATTTTATTGTACGGTCGCGCTAATAAGTCATGTCCCAGCTGTCATTACGTTTGGCTTGCTCTGCGCTATATTAATGTCTGTCAGATGTTGAGTAGGGTGGGTAAGTGTAGGAACATGTTTGTATATTTCACTCGATATGAAGAAATGAAGCTTCGATATTGCTGATACCACTTATTTTATCAATATATACTTGGTGCCGAGACATCACTTATTAGCGCGACTGTACCTTATTCTTCTTTTCTCTTGTCCTATAATTGTTCCGTATTATCTTTTATCCCGGTGGATTATATATACTTTAATTAATTTCATTGGGGGTGTGGTGGTGAGATTAATAAAAATAATATTAGTATATCCTTCATCCCATTTCCTCTTCTATATCTCTCTGTTCAACCCTTTGTCTCAATCTAGACTTTCTATTGTTTTTATGGTCTTTTATTCTTGTGTCCCTTGTTGTTTAATGCCTATTCTACCATTCTCTTATCTCCTATTTGCCTCTTGTTCTACCTCTGTCTCCTCCTTTCTCCCTTCTGTGTCTTTCTGCTTAAGGGGGGTGACCTGCTTTTTGTTATTTCTGTCCTTTTCTCTCTTCTGGCTTGTATCCATTCGGCCCCATTCAGCCAACTATTTTAAGACGTTTATCCCCATCTAGGTGTCGATTTCTTCCTGGCGAGCGATAGCGAGCCAGCATTATATGAAGAAATCCGGCTTCGCCGGGGACATTTTTCTATCGAAAAATGTACAAATTTAGCCTCCTGTCAAACAAAAATAAAAAATATGCTGGCTCGCTACCGCTCACCAGCAAAAAATTGACACCTGGATGGGGGTAAACGTCTTAACAGTAGGCTGAATGGGGCCAAATGGATACAAGCCAGAGAAAGATAGAAAAGGACAGGATTAAAACAGGTCACTCCCCTTAACCCTTTCTCCGTCTCAATCTCGCCGTTCTGTGTTTTTTTGTTTCGTTTCTTATTCTTGTTTTCGTTATTATTTTACTCCCTTCTATCTCCTTTACTCCCTTCTATCTCTTATCTTTTATCTTCTATCTCTTACCCCCTCTATCTCTTTTACTCCCTTCTATCTCTTTTACTCCTTCTATCTCTTTCTTTTACTCCTTCTACTTTTACTCCTTCTATCTCTTTTACTCCCTTCTATCTCTTTTACTCCCTTCTATCTCTTTTACTCCCTTCTATCTCTTTTACTCCCTTCTATCTCTTTTACTCCCTTCTATCTCTTTTACTCCCTTCTATCTCTTTTACTCCCTTCTATCTCTTTTACTCCCTTCTATCTCTTTTACTCGCTTCTATCTCTTTTACTCCCTTCTATCTCTTTTACTCCTTCTATCTCTTTACTCCCTTCTATCTCTTTTACTCCCTTTTACTCCCTTCTATCTCTTTTACTCCCTTCTATCTCTTTACTCCCTTCTAATCTCTTTTACTCCCTTCTATCTCTTTTACTCCCTTCTATCTCTTTTACTCCCTTCTATCTCTTTTTGTTCAACCCTTTCTTTTACTCCCTTCTATCTCTTTTACTCCCTTCTATCTCTTTTACTCCCTTCTATCTCTTTGCCCCCCTTCTATCTCTTTTACTCCCTTCTATCTCTTTTACTCCCTTCTATCTTTTTACTCCCTTCTATCTCTTTTACTCCCTTCTATCTCTTTTACTCCCTTCTATCTCTTTTACTCCCTTCTATCTCTTTTACTCCCTTCTATCTCTTTTACTCCCTTCTATCTCTTTTACTCCCTTCTATCTCTTTTACTCCCTGCTATCTCTTTTTGTTCAACCCTTTCTCAGTCTCAATGTCGCCTTTCAATCGAATTTTCTCATTTCTTATTTTCTCTTTTATTGTTTTTTGTTTTGTTTTGTATTCTTGTTTGTCTCTTCATTTGATTCCCATTCTCTTAGTATTGTATTCCAATTGTGTGTTTCTCTTATCTTACCTCAGTCCTCCGTAATAGTCATTCTCTCTCCCTCTCTCCCCCCCCCCCCACCCCCCCTAATCTCAAGCCTAATTTGTCTCCTCTTTTTGGCCACAGGTATTTCCGTTTGCTACTCTAGTACACGCAAATACCACACACACACACGCACGCACCCATCCATCCACGAACTCAAATTACACACACACACACACACTCTCTCTCTCTCTCTCTCTCTCTCTCTCTCTCTCTCTCTCTCTCTCTCTCTCTCTCTCTCTCTCTCTCTCTCTCTCCTCAGTTAGCCAAGTGTACGAATGTCTGGTGTGTGAAATTAATTACCTATGTTGATACAGATGGAGGGGATGAATGAGGGTAATTTTATAGATTTCTATCTATCTATCTATTGCTGGACGCCATGATCCCCGAAAGGGTGGCCACGAACCCTCCTCCCATGCAGCGCCACTTTCACGCATATACTTCTTAGCTCAATCCTTCCACCTCTCACTCGGTCTACCTCTCCCTCTCTGTCCTTCCACCTCACTCTCGTACACTCTCTTAGTCATTCTTTCGCTTCCAATACGTTGCACATGGCCGAACCATCTCTAGGTGTTCCTTTTCACACTTTCCAGCACATCTACATCCACACCACACTGCTCTCGTACTTCCTCATTCGTCTGCCTATCCCTCCATGTAACTCACCACTCACTTCTCAAGTAACTCATTTCCACCCCTCTCACTCTTGGTTTGATTTTTTTTTTTTTTTTTTTTTTTTTTTTTTTTTTTTTTTTTTATGGAGGTTTAGTGAGGAAAAAAAATATATATATATAAAAACTAATAACTAAATCGACCAATAAATAAACCCTCCCCCTTAAGTGTTTAAATGTTTACACTGTACTCCTCTACTATGTTTTATTCCAGCTGGTGGTAGATTGGTAACTCGTCATCCTGATTACTCTGCTATTACCAAGATTTTGTATCGAAATATGTTCGTTATTATGCCAACTTGACAATCATATGATGCAGACACATAGCAGTATCATATGTGTCCCTTAACCCCTTCTGTACCGCAGACACATAGCAGTATCATAGGTGTCCCTTAACCCCTTCTGTACCGCAGCGTCTTTTTTATTTTATTCTAGCTACATTTAGACGAGTTTGTGCAGCTTAAGAAGGATCTGTGTTAGTAAAAAGGGTTAAGAGAGATATTTAGAAGCATGTTAGTTGCTGGAGGCCCTTTTTAAACTGAATAAAATCGTATAATAGTAGCCAGAATAAAGTTAAAAAGACGTCGCCGGTACAGAAGGGGTTAATTAGGAAAACATGGCAATATTATGACGTAGACCCATAGCAGTATCATACGTTTCCATCAAGAATCGAGAAATGAGATGGTAGAGGATTCAATTTATCATCAGTGAGGGCTGGTCCTGTCCAGAGTAAGGTTTGGCATCCTCTACCCAACCTTAGCCGTTTCTGTCTGACTCTTTTATTGTCCTACTGTTTCCCTCGTGGGCGGGGGGCTAGGAATCCTCCTCCCCTTGTAAAATTCACCTACTTGACGAGACAGAGTAAGGGGCGAGGGAACGCGAAAGTGGTCCCGGTCCCTAAGAACTGGAACTTTAAATGTTGTTTCTGTTCTTGCTCTGTCTCGAGTCGGCCACCCCTAGCTATGGGGATATGTGCCTGAGTACATACATACATACATACATACATACATACATACATTTTGGCTCGAACGTTCCTTAACTTTGGCCCTGTCACTCTTTCAACTCTGGGGGAGGCACTCGTCACAGGCAGTTTTGCCTCCCTCATCCACCTAAAAACAAAAATACATACATACATACATACATAAGTACGTACATACACACATACATATAAACATACATACATACATAAACTGGAACTACATATATTATAGTTACCCATAGTTTCGTACGCAGGTTTTGTTATGCAGAATATTGAACACAGGCTGATAATTTGCTTTATTTTGCTATGTATACAGGTGTTCGGTGGTACGGCTTGTAGTGTGATCTAGTATGAGGCACAGATTATCATGCATATTTCAAAACAAATCCGTACAGCAACTTGAAGTGTTTTCCTTCTATGTATTATGTGTATGCATATATAGTATATCTATCTATCTATCTATCCATCTATTTATATCTATCTATCTATCTATCCATCTATTTATATCAATCTATCCATCTCTATCTATCTATATATCTCTCTCTCTAATATATATATATATATATATATATATATATATATATATATATATATATATATATATTGAGAATATATCACAAATACACGTGAGCCACTAAATGTTTCTAGTCTCTCAGTGGGGATCGAACCATCGACCATCAGAACGATAGCCGACGCTTAATCAATTACACCACGGCTGCCGTGGTGTAATTGATTAAGCGTCGGCTATCGTTCTGATGGTCGATGGTTCGATCCCCACTGAGAGACTAGAAACATATATATATATATATCTATCTATCTATATTTCTATCCCTCCATCTGTGCCTTTGTCTCTAATTTCCTTTCCGGCCGTTCCATAGCTGCGGTTGTGGACGGCCATTGTTCACTTCCTCACCCTATAAACTCCGGTGTTCCTCAGGGCTCTTTCCTA
Organism: Paralithodes platypus; assembly: GCA_032716605.1. Classification (NCBI taxonomy): domain Eukaryota; kingdom Metazoa; phylum Arthropoda; class Malacostraca; order Decapoda; family Lithodidae; genus Paralithodes; species Paralithodes platypus. Next base: position 1,972,627 of record CM064573.1, read on the forward strand.
TCTCCTATTCTCTTTCTAATTTTTATAAATGATCTCCTTAACTGTACCTTAATTCCCATCCATTCATACGCAGACGACTCAACCTTACACTACTCCATTAGTTTTTCAGAACGCCCCAGCCAGCAATCCCTCAACGACAAACGTAATGAAGCCATAGAACTCTTAAATTCTGATCTAAATACTATTTCCAATTGGGGCAGAGAAAACCTTGTTAACTTTAATGCTTCCAAAACCCAATTTCTCCATCTATCTACCCGTCAGGATCTCCCAGCGGACTATCCCTTATTCTTCAACAATACAAAAATCAAACCCTTCATCTTCTCTCAATATTCTTGGTGTCTCTTTTTCTTCTGCTCTCATTTGGAAGGACCATATTACCAGTCTTGCTAAGGCAGCCTCCCAGAAGCTGAGTGTGCTCAACCGCCTTAGGGGGTTCTTTTCCCCTGCACAGCTTCTTGCTCTGTACAGGGGCATAGTGCGCCCTTGTATTGAGTATTGTTCACATGTGTGGGGAGGTTCCTCTCACACCGCTCTCCTAGACAAAGTTGAAAGGAAGGCCTTTCGTATCATTAACTCCCGTCCACTCACCAACTCTCTGCAATCTCTCTCTCCGCCGCAATGTTTGCATCTCTCTCGCTATTCTATCGCTACTATAATCAGTGTTCCTCAGAGCTATCCCAGTGCATACCACCTCCTTTACGTAGGGCACGTGGTACCCGTCTTGCAACTCAATCCCACCCCTACTCTGTGCAACTCTCCAACCCAAGAGTGAAACGTTACTCTCAAACTTTCTTCTACTCAACATCTGAGCTCTGGAACTCTCTCCCAGAATCAGTCTTTCCCTCTTCCTATGACTTAAATTGCTTCAAACTCCGTGTGTCCAGGCATTTTGGCTCGAACGTCCCTTGATTTTGGCCCTGTCCCTCTTTCAACTATGGGGGGAGGCACTCGCTATAGGCAGTTATGCCTTTTGCCTCCCTCAATCACATAGAAAAGAAAAAAAAAAAAAAAAATATATATATATATATATATATATATATATATACTGTAGATATAGTAAAACTCGCTAATAAAATTGAAACAATGGAACACCAAGCTTTCGTCTATTCTCTCAAGACATCTTCAGGGTAATTCCCTGAAGACGTCTTGAGAGAATAGACGAAAGCTTGGTGTTCCAGTGTTTCAATTTTCCTAGCGAGTTTTACTACATAATTTGATCACACGTATATGTGATTTTACCTCCATATACTGTATATACAGTATATACAGTATATATATATATATATATATATATATATATATATATATATATATATATATATATATATATATATATATATATATATACAGTATATATATACCAGTATATATATATATATATATATATATATAATTTATTTATTCATATTTATATTTATTTATTTATATATATATATGTGTATTATGTATTTTGTATTCATATATATATATATATATATATTTATTTTTCCAGCCGGCCGTGTCAGGCGGTACCACGGAGCAATGACTGATGTTCTTCCCGGCTTATCCTGAAGGTAAAATATTTAACCATTAATGTTCTCTGAGTAATATCCATTGCCTCCGACATACTCACTTTTTCTTTATAAATGGTGGGTGAGGATATGAATGTTAAGCTTTATATTGTATTATCCATTAGTTTATATTATTATTTATTGTAATCACTGTTATGCAAAATTACAGTACACCTAATTTATTTATAATTTAAATTATAGCTGGGGATAATATGAATTTTAAGCTATTTAGAGAGAAGGTATTTTAGAGAAGGTATGTGGAAATTATTTAGAATATGCGGAGTAGATGGCAAGTTGCTGAAAACAGTGAAGAGCATGTATGAGGGTGCAAAGGCGGCAGTATGTGTGGAGAATGAGCAGAGCGAGTTCTTCGACCTGAATGTTGGGTTGAAACAGGGGTGTGTGATGTCCCCGTGGTTGTTTACTGTATATATACAGTAGATGGAATCATGAAAGAAATACTAGGTAGAGGAGTGGATGTTGGTGTATCGCTGAAACGGGAGGGAAATGAGTGGAAGCTGCCTATACTGCTGTTTGCGAATGATACAGTTCTGATGAGTGATAATGAATGGGAGTTGCAGGGTCTGGTAAATGAGTTTGGAACAGTGTGCGAAAACGGAATTTGAAGGTAAATGCGGGGAAGAGCAAGGTTATGGTCTTCGAAAGGGGTGAAGTCACAGAGTGTGAGGTGAAGTTGAACGGTCAGGCTATGGAGATCGTCAGCTCTTTTAAGTATCTGGTCAGTGTGTTGAGTAAAGATGGGACTATGGATGAAGAAGTGCGGGAGAGGGTGCAACAGGGGAAGAGGGTTGTAGGAATGTTGAAAGCAGTAACAAGAAATAGGGTGGTCAGTATGGAAGTGAAGAAGTCCTTGTATGACAGTGTGGTAATCCCGACACTAACTTACGGAAGCGAAGCATGGACGTTCGTGAAGAGACTCAGACCAAGAGTGAGAGCGGTGGAAATGAGTTACTTGAGGAGCGCGTGCGGAGTTACATGGAGGGATAGACAGACGAATGAGGAAGTAAGAAGGGTGTGTGGTGTGGAGGTAGATGTGCTGGAAAGTGTGAAAAGGAACCACTTGAGATGGTTCGGCCATATGGAACGTGTGGAAAGCGAGAGAATGACTAAGAGGGTGTACTAGAGCGAGGTGGAAGGGCAGAGAGGGAGAGGTGCACCGAAGGAGAGGTGAAGGATGGAGTCAGGAAGTATATGGATGAAGGCGGTGCTGGTTGGGAGGAGGGGCGTCGACTGACTGGGGATAGAGGTGCATGGGGGCGGTTCGTTCGTGGCCACCCATTCTATTAGTTTATTATATGTTAATATAATATTATATCCATTGCTATATGGTAAATTATATCTAATATATATCCAGTGCTATATGGTAAATTATATCTAATATATTTATGATTTACATTTCATGAAATCACGAATCCATAGTTTAGACATTATACGCACATAACCAAACATGCTGAAGGAACTATAGTCAGTTTATTTAAGGGGAGATTTTTAGTTTGCTCCCTAGACCTCCATCAAGCTAAAACAAAACAAAAATACCCCCAAGATTCCCATTCGAGATAAATTTATACATTTTTCGGTAGAAAAATTTCTCGGCCAAAGCCCGTTTAATATGGATATCTACAGCTCCAACTTCCTTGTAGCCAGAAACTCTCCAGTGGTCAAGTATTAGACCCTGGGTGGCCATTTAAACACTTGACCCTTTGATGTGACCCAGCTCAATTAGCGGGGGAAATATACAGAGTTAGACACATATATAGTATAGTTAGACCTTGTGGGTGTGAGTGAGTGAAATACTTTGGGTGAAAGGGTTTAAGAGTGAAATATCTGACACGGCTCTTCAATAGTTCCGTCAATGTAAACAGATTAACATGGAGACCAAGTGTGTGTGTGTGTGTGTGTGTGGCTGTAAATGTTTAGTGAATTTATTATGTCAGATACAATATATAGACTTCTGTGTGTGTGTGTGTGTGGCTGTAAATGTTTAGTGAATTTATTATGTCAGATACAATATATAGACTTCTGTGTGTGTGTGTGTGTGTGTGTGTGTGTGTGTGTGTGCTGTAAATGTTTAGTGAATTTATTATGTCAGATACAATATATAGACTTCTGTGCGTGTGTGTAGGGCTTGGAGTGAAATATCTGACACGGGTCTTCAATAGCTGTGTCAATGTAAACAGATGAAGGCAGAAGACATGTAGGTAAGTGTTTTGTCAATGTGGTATATTACATTCATTAATAAGACCTCTGTGTGAGTGAAATACTTTGCCTAGAGGGGTTTAAGGGGAGATTTCCACTTGAGGGATTTTTTTCTTGACCCCTTTCTCCCTCATGGTTAGCCCCATTGCTTTTGACATTTTAAGACGTTTGCCCCATTACTTTGGCGATTTTAAGAACTTTCGCCCAATTTCTGTCAATTTTAAGACTTTTCGTGCCATTTAGGTGTCGAATTTTTCCTGGCGAGCGATAGCGAGCCTGTAATTTAAGAGGAATCGGCCTTCGGCCGGGACATTTTTCTACCGAAAAATGTACAAATTTATCTTGAAAGGGGGTCTAGGGGCTGTAATGTTAAGCTTGATGGAAGTCTAGGAAACTCACTAAAAACCTCCCCTTAAGAGAGAAGCATCTACAAGCATCTTCAATAGCTGTGTCATTGTAAAGAGACAAATTGTGTTGGGCTATAAATAGTTTGTGAATTAATTATGGCAGATACAATAATTATACTGTGTGTGTGTGTGTGTGTGTGTGTGTGTGTGTGTGAGTGAAGTATCTCTACCTTTAGTAGGGGTTTTAGAGTGTAATATCTGACACGGGTCTTCAATAGCTGCGTCAATGTAAACAGACTAGCATTAAGGAGGGTGACCTGTTTTTGTTCTGTCCTTTTCTATCTTTCTCTGGCTTGTATCCATTTGGCCCCATTCAGCCTACTGTTTTAAGACGTGTATCCCCATCCAGGTGTCAATTTGTTACTGGTGAGCGGTAGCGAGCCAGCATATTTTCTATTTTTGTTTGACAGCAGGCTAAATTTGTACATTTTTCGATAGAAAAATTTCTCCGGCGAAGCCGGATTTCTTCATATAATGCAGGCTCGCTATCGCTCGCCAGGAAGAAATCGACACCTAGATGGGGATAAACGTCTTAAAATAGTTGGCTGAATGGGGCCGAAGGGATACAAGCCAGAGAAAGAGAGACAAGGACAGAAATAACAAAAAGCAGGTCACCCCCTTAACAAAAAGTATAAGTGCTCTAAATAATGTGTGAATGTATTAAGTTAAAGATACAATAATTTAGACTTTGTGTGTCTGAGGTTGACAGTGACATATTGGGCACGGATCTTTAATTGCTGTGTCAGTGTGAACAAGAGTAGCGTGGAAGACAAAGAAAGTGTTGGGTGAAGTTATTATGCCAGATACAATTATTATACTGTGTGTGTGTGTGTGTGTGTGTGTGTTTGTGTGTGCATGTGTGTGTGTGTGTGTGTGAAAATATTTTGTCTCAAGAGGTTTAAGGGGAGGTATTTAGTTTGTTCCCTAGACCTCCATCAAGCTTAAAATTACACCCCCTTGAGTCCCTTTCAAGATAAATTTGTACATTTTTCGGTAGAAAAATTTCCCGGCCGAAGGCCGGTTCCTCTTAAATTACAGGCTCGCTATCGCTCGCCAGGATAAAATCGACACCTGAATTGCACGAAAGGTCTTAATATGGGGTGAAAGTTCTTAAAATCACTAAACTAATGGGGCAAACGTTTTATAATATCAAAAGCAATGGGGCTAAACATGAGGGAGAAAGGGGTAAAGAAAAATATCCCTCAAGTGGAGATCTCCCCTTAAGAGTGAAATATCCGACACGGGTCATCAATAGCTATGTCAATGTAAACAGATTAACATAGATCAAAGGAATGTGCAGGGCTGTATATAGTTTGTGCTTTTTTATATATATATACAGTATATCGGCTACATTAATTATATATATACAGTATATCGGCTACATTAATTATATATATACAGTATATCGGCTACATTAATTATATATATACAGTATATCGGATACATTAATTATATATATACAGTATATCGGCTACATTAATTATATATATACAGTATATCGGCTACATTAATTATATATATACAGTATATCGGATACATTAATTAGACTTCGTGTGTCAGTGAAATACTTTGTTTGTGTGTGTGTGTGTAGGGTTTAGAGTGAGATATCTGACACGGCTCTTCAATAACTGCGTCAATGTGAACAGATAAACGAAGAAGACAAGATTTGTTTTTTGTTTTTTGTTTATTATATTAGATACATTAAGAGGGTGTATGAGAGCGAGGTGGAGGGACAGAGAGGGAGAGGTAGACCGATAGAGAGGTGGAAGGATGGAGTGAGGAAGTATATGAACGAAGGCGGTGCTGGTTGGGGGGCGGGGGGGGGGCGATGACGGAGGTTCGTTCGTGGCCAGAGATAGATAGATAGAAAGTGTGCAGGACTGTAAATAGTTAGTGAATTTATTATATTAGATACAATAATTAAGGGGAGATTTCCACTTGAGGGATTTTTTTCTTGACACCTTTCTCCCTCATGTTTAGCCCCATTATTTTTCTAATTATAAGAAGTTTGCCCCATTATTTTGACGATTTTAAGAACTTTCAACCCATTTCTGTCAATTTTAAGACCTTTCGTGCCATTTAGGTGTCGATTTTATCCTGGCGAGCGATAGCGAGCCTGTAATTTAAGAGGAACCGGCTTTTTTCTACCGAAAAATGTACAAATTTATCTTGAAAGGAGCTCAAGGGGGTGTAATCTTAAGTTTGAAGGATATCTATAGTCAACCTCAACTGAAATGACCTCCAAGGAGGTCAAGGTCGCCCTGTGCGGTGGTGCCACATTTTTACCAAAACAAACCTATTAGAAAACGGGGAATGAGGGTTAGTGACCGTCTTACCTGGGTGATGTTGTTGTCGTTGTTTGAGACCCTTTAAAGCCTTGCCATTACTCGTATTCAGTTCTCTCGCTCTCTCTCTTTTGATGGGATTACATTGTGCTATATTGCATTTTGGAGATTGTGTATGTATGTGTGTGTTTGTGTGTGTATCTGTAGGGGTGTGTGTGAGTGCGTGCGTAGCCAACAGAACCGCATTGACATTACTTGGCAACGTCGCATATCATACCACTCCTTCGATCTATTTATAGCTGTCCCCAGAAAAATGGCAACATGTTCTAAATAGTGTGCCATATGTTGTATAAATTCCTTCTATATATCGTTAAAATGATATGTTTCTTAACACCACATAACCTTTATAAATTGTAATATAATATATATAGTCATAAAAGCTAAAATTAATTTGTTAATAGCCTGAAAAACTAACATTTGTTGTTAAAGCTTTGAATATTTGACAACACCGCCAAACTAAATACCTCCCCTTAAGACTTTGTGTGTCTAGGGTTTAGAGTGAAATATCTGACACGGCTCTTCAATAGTTGTGTCAATGTGAACAAAGTAACATTATAAAGAAAATGTTAATGGTTTGTGAGTGTATTATATTAGATTAATTAAGAAGACCTTTGTGTGTGGGTGTGTGAGTGGTATACCTCTGCCTCAAGGGATTTAAGAGTGAAATATCTGACAGGAACCGTCAATGGCTGTGTCAGTGTAAACAGATTAACTAGCGAGACAAGAATGTGCAAACGTTCTAAAGGTCTGGTGAAGTTTGTTTATTAGATACATTGTTTTGTCAACCATTAAACAGAGATAACGTTAAATTTATTACTTAAGGGGAGGTTTCTAGTTTGTTTCCTACTCCTCCAGCAATCTTAAAATTTCACCCCCTTGACCCCCTTTCAAGATAAATTTGTACATTTTTCGGTAGAAAAATGTCCCGGCCGAAGGCCGATTACTCTTAAATTACAGGCTCGCTATCGCTCGCCAGGATAAAATCGACACCTAAATGGCACGAAAGGTCTTAAAATTGACAGAATGGGGCGGAAATTCTTAAAAATCACCAAACTAATGGGGCAAACGTCTTAAAATCTCAAAAGCAATGGGGGCTAAACATGAGGGAGAAAGGGGTCAAGAAAAAAGTCCCTCAAGTGGATATCTTCCCCCATCTAAGGAAAGGATTTTTTTGTTCTACGTAATTGAAAGCTTGATCTGCTTTATATTGTACCCACTACTCTAAAAGAAAGACTAAATTTATCGTTTTGTTTACACATCTAAATTAGTGGTTTGTATATAGAGGATGTCCAATATATGTTACCCATTTAATGAATATATATTTGTTGAGTCTCTATAAAGTCTAACCCATCCAAATACAAGACATTTATATTTAAAATTAAGGGAGTTGGGTTTGTTAAGGGAGCCCACCTCGCTTTTTTTTTCTTTCTCTCCCTCTCTCTTTGGCTTGTATCCATTTGGCCCCATTCAGCCTATTTTTTTAAGACGTTTACCCCCATCCAGGTGCCAGCATATATATATTTTTGTTGTGACAGCATGCTAAATTTGTACATTTTTCGATAGAAAAATGTCTCCGGCGAAGCCGGATTTCTCCATACAATGCTGGCTCGCTATTGCTCGCTAGGAAGAAATCGACACCTGGATGGGGATAAACGTCTTAAAACAGTTGGCTGAATGGGGCCGAATGGATACAAGCCAGGGAAAGAGAGAGAAGGAGAGAACGATAAAAAAAGCCGGTGACACCCCCTTAATTAGTGTATATATACACGCATATATTTATTATTGGTTTACATTTCTCCCTAGACGTCCATCAAGCTTAATCAATTATTCTCAAGATCCCCCTTGGAAATAAATTTGTACAGTTTTCGGTAACACTTAAACACCTATAACTAAAAGACAAGTTTATTTCCACTAAACTCTAACACAAACACCAATATATTTCCCACTTAAACATCTAACACAAACACCAATATATTTCCCACTTAAACATCTAACACAAACACCAATATATTTCCCACTTAAACATCTAACACAAACACCAATATATCTCCGCTTAAACATCTAACACAAACACCAATATATTTCCCACTTAAACATCTAACACAAACACCAATATATTTCCCACTTAAACATCTAACACAAACACCAATATATTTCCCACTTAAACATCTAACACAAACACCAATATATTTCCGCTTAAACATCTAACACAAACACCAATATATTTCCCACTTAAACATCTAACACAAACACCAATATATTTCCCACTTAAACATCTAATACAAACACCAATATATTTCCGCTTAAACATCCAACTAAAAGATATATTTATAGTATTTTCATTTAAACAACTAAATAAACAAGTCTATTTTCCACTTACTGTAAACATCTAACAACATTCTCCTTGAGTAACGTTGTAATGTCTCGAGTCAGCAGCGAGACATCTCAGACATCTCTGTAAACACTCTATCTATCTATCTATCTATCTATATCTAACTATCTATCAATCTATCTTCTTTAGTAGCGTTGTAGTAATGTCTTGAGTCAGCAGCGAGGCATCTCCGACATAAGAACATAAGACATCTCTATAAAATCTCTCTCTCTCTCTCTCTCTCTCTCTCTCTCTCTCTCTCTCTCTCTCTCTCTCTCTCTCTCTCTCTCTCTCTCTCTCTCTCTCTCTCTCTCCCCGGCCGAAGGCCGGTTTAAAAAAAAATACAGGCTCGCTATAGCTCGCCAGGAAAAGATCGATACTTAAATGGCACGAAAGGTCCTAATATTGACACGTTTACCCAATATAAGGTAAATGTTCTCAGTACACATTCGTTCAAGTAGCATTGCCTAGTTAAAATGTTTGTCATATTTTGAAAGCAGGGTACATACAGCATGTCTTGAATATTCACTGAAATGTCAAATTTATTTGTTTATCTACGTGCGGTTGGTGTGTGTTTGTGTGTTTGGAGGGGGGGGGGGGGGACGAGTGTATTAGAAACTTGTGAGTGTGTGTGTGTGTGTGTGTGTGTGGATGAGTATGTGCTCGTGTGTGTGTGTCAGTGTGTGTTGTTGAAGCTGGTATGTGTGTGTGTGTGTGTGTGGTTGATGAGTATGTGCTCGTGTGTGTGTGTCAGTGTGTGTTGTTGAAGCTGGTATGTGTGTGTGTGTGTGTGTGGTTGATGAGTATGTGCTCGTGTGTGTGTGTCAGTGTGTGTTGTTGAAGCTGGTATGTGTGTGTTTTTGTGTATGCACGGTTGATGTATAACTATTTGTGTGTGTGAGTTGGTGTTGAAGAGACTTGTGTATACATAAGCGCATGTGTGTACGCGTGTGCATTTTCAAAACTTACAATTACCCGTATCACGCAAAAAAAAAAAAAATCGTGCAAAGAAAGATCGCATACAAAAATATAATAATACTAATAATAAGAATAAGAATAAAAATAAAAATCACAATAATAATAATAATAATAATAATAATAATAATAATAATAATAAAACAATAATTATAATATAAATATAAAATAAGTAAAATAAAATCTCCCGCAATCTCCCAAGTGTGAAAACCCCCTCCGGCATCTCCCATAGCCCACAACAAACTTCCCAAAGCCCCCCTCGAGTCCCCGCCCCCCTCTTTTCACTTTGTAGGGGGGATTAGCGCCCCCTTCGCCTCGTTTAGGACTCGGCATCAAAGGGTCTCGGAGTGCCAGGCGGGCTGAGCCGGACTTATAGGGCTGGTGTGGTCTATGGGGAGAGTTTCGCCTTCTTTGGTATCGATGACGGCCATGCTGGAGACCTTGGTACCTTTGTTAGGCTTTTCTAGAGTTGATTTTTCTTCTATTATGTTTCTGTTCTTGATTATAGTTGTGTATTGTTAATTTTTGTTATTTGTTGTTATTTGTGTTATTACTTTCGTTGATTTGTCATTTATATCATTTGTTTCTGTTCTTGATTTTAGTTTCGTGTTTTTAGTTATGTTTTGTATATTTATATTTGTTGTTATTTGTGTTATTATTGTGTTATATTTGTTATTTATGTTATTAGTTATTGTTATTATTGTGTAATATTACTCTACCCATGAATATCATTATAATGTAGCATTTTGGTGGAAAGTGAAACCTATGATTTGCAAATGAACGTGTGAACTATCAACATATCTTCAACCTATGGAAGTATTTAGCAAGTACTGACGTAAGCTTGGCACTAGGGTTATTGGTATGCACATGACCACTAAATAAAGAGACACATTTTATTGATAACTTTTCGCGTATAACCACATCTCAAGTAGCCATGTCAGTTGTCAATAAAGTTCTTGTTGCATTGTTTTTGTTACAGTTAACTATCATATGATACAACTTTTTCAGGACATAATTACAAACTTTTTTTCGTATTTCAGTTGTTCACATAATTAAAAAAATCCTATTAACGCGGAAGCCATTACGAATTCATAAGCAGCATTTCGAAATGATAATAGAGTACTGAAAACTGGCGCTAAATAAATAATCATTTAAATTATAAATTTGAACAATACAAATTAATTCCCTAAGCACAACTAAAACATCTGTACGAGTAAAAAATTAGTTCATACCTTTCATAGTACTATACCCTGTTCAAAGTAGGTAGGTCAGAACTCTTGAACATTAACCCACAAACGACTAATCAAGCTAATATTTCTATAATTTGGGAAGGCTCAGCCAGGTGTATAAACTTACAACCCATTTGCTCTAGCCCTATTGGAGTTATAAAGGTTAGGATTTACGATATCTGGCCTACTTGTAATGGACGGACTATAGCAAACATACAATTGGCCTGATGAAGCTACAGGCCAAACGTTGTCAATAAAGTGCTCCTCCTCAGATGGTGTTTATATGTCCAAACACACAAAATGGCCAAAAACTGTAAAGCAACTTGAAAATTACTCTCCTTACAAACGTTGTCAATAAAGTGCTCCTCCTTACATGGTGTTTATAAATCCAAACACACAAAATGGCATAAAAACTGTAAAGCAACTTGAAAATTACTCTCCTTACAAACGTCTCTGAGCTCCGACCACCAGGAGCTTGGAGAGTTTGATCACGGTGTTTACAAGGGAGCGATTTTTCTGGCAATTATTACTGGCAATTTTAGTCTGACTGCTTCAAATTCTCTAAGTTCCGGAAGAATTAGGGGGTTAGTACTCGCTTTTTCTGTACCCCCCTTCTCCCTCATGTGTAGCATATTAGTTTTGAGATTATAAGACGTTCAGCCCATTAGTTTGACGATTGTAACACTTTTCACCCCATTTCGTTGTCAATTTTAGGACCGTTCGTGCCATTTAGATGTCGATTTTTTCCTGGCGAGCGATAGCGAGCCTCTAATTTTAGAAGGAACGGGCCTTCGGCCGGGACAGTTTTCTACCGAAAAATATACAAATTTAGCTTGAAAGGGTGTCTAGGGGTTGTTTTTCTAAGCTTGATGGAGGAAACTCAAAAATAAATTTAAAAATAAATATACAGACCAAAAACCAAGTACTACCCTCTTAAACTACCCATCATAATTGACCTTCGATCGAGTTTCCGAAGCCAATGCGAAAGAACCTCAAAATAGTACGGAGACAAAAACAAAAAAAAAAAAAATCGCTCCTCGAAAATTGACCGGAAAAAAAGCCGCTCGTGGGACACCGGCGTTTGATCAGGCTGTTTACAAGGAAGGCTCAAGTGGGGATCGTATCTTTATTTCAAGGGTGACGGGGGGGAGAGAGAAAAACAAAGGAGAAGAAAGAAGGTATTTGTCTGAACCGGGGGGGGGGGGGGGGGGGGGGGGTTTAGTGGCACGGCGGGTGTCTCGTAAAGTCTCGTAAAGTGTGAGGTGCGAGGAACAGTTGTGTGTGTGTGTGTGTGTGTGTGTGTGTGTGTGTGTGAGTGAATGTGTGTGAGAGAGAGAGAGATAGAGTGAGAGTGAGGGTGGGATACACAGATACGCAGACCACACAGACTTTGCGGTCCCTACTAGGTGGTCCAACCTTGATACTACTAGAGACAGGAACAGTTTATAGTGGAAGAATAGGACCAAGATCGAAAGAGAGAGAGAGAGAGTATGTGTTAAAAAAAAAAAAACGTGTGTATGTGTGTGTGTGTGTGTGTGTGTGTGTGTGTGTGTGTGTGTGGGTGGGTGGGTATGGTATGGTATGGTATGGTATGTATGTCTGTCTGTGTGTGTGTACTGTATGATCGTGTGTGTAAATAAGCCTGTATACAAGGACTTGTGACAAACCGTGTACGTGGGTGACTATGTACGTGGGTGACTATGTACGTGGGTGACTATGTACGGGGGTGACTATGTACGTGGGTGAGTGTGTACGTGGGTTAGTGCCAGGGGTAACTATGTACGTGGGTGACTATGTAAGTGGGTAACTTTGTGTACGTGAGTGAGCATGTACGTGGGTGTCAATGTACGTGGGTGAGCGTGTACGTGGGTGAGCGTGTACGTGGGTGAGCATGTACGTGGGTGACTATATACTTGGGTGTGTATGTGTGTGAGTAATAGTACGTGGGTGACGATGTACTTAGGTGAGCGTGTACGTGGGTGAGCATGTACGTGGGTGACTATATACTTGGGTGTGTATGTGTGTGAGTAATAGTACGTGGGTGACGATGTACTTAGGTGAGCGTGGACGTGGGTGTGTTTGTACGTGAGTGAGCATGTACGTGAGTGAGCATGTACGTGGTTAAGCATGTACGTGAGTGAGCATGTACGGGGGTGTGTACGTGGGTGTTATATACCGGGGTGAACCTGTACGTGGGTGATTATATACGTGGGTGAGCATGTACGTGGGTGATTATATACGTGGGTGAGCATGTACGTGGGTGATTATATACGTGGGTGAGCATGTACGTGTGTGAGTATGTACGTGGGTGAGCATGTACGTGGGTGTGTTTAAGTAAGTGGGTGACTATGTACGTGGGTGTGTTGGGTGTACGTGGGTGTGTTAATGTACGCGGGTGACTATGTAGGTGGGTGAGCGTGTACGTGGGAGTGTGTTAGTGTACGTGTGTGTGTGTTTATGTACGTGGGTGATTATATATGTGGCTGAGCATGTACGTGGGTGTGTTGGTGTACTTGGGTGTGTTAATGTACGTGGGTGACTATGTAGGTGGGTGAGCGTGTACGTGGGTGTGTGTTAGTGTACGTGGGTGTGTGTTTATGTACGTGGGTGTGAGTGTGTACGTGGGTGTGTTTATGTACGTGGGTGTGAGTGCCCTGGGGTGCCAAGAGTGGGCAAGTGGGGCATGTCAGGGGCTTGGCACTGTTTGTTTGCTGCCACACACTGAGACCCCCCCCCCTTCTCTCTCTCTCTCTCTCTCTCTCTCTCTCTCTCTCTCTCTCTCTCTCTCTCTCTCTCTCTCTCTCTCTCTCTCTCTCTCTCTCTCTCTCTTCTCCTATCTCTCTCTCTCTCTCTCTCTCTCTCCCTCCTCTCTCTCTCTCTCTCTCTCTCTCTCTCTCTCTCATCTATCTCTCTACTTCTCTCTCTCTCTCTCTCTCTCTCTCTCTCTCTCTCTCTCTCTCTCTCTCTCTCTCTCTCTCTCTCTCTCTCTCTCTCTCTCTCTCTCTCTCAATATGAATCAATCAGTAGGTAAGTGTAATTTCTCTTTCAAATTATAATCTTTCTATAAATACTTCCCGTGTGGGCATTTCCTGACCCATAATATTACAATTCATCCTATTTTCCGGGAGAGAGCCTTCTACTTTGCTGTCCTATTCTTCTACTATAAACTATCCCTGTCTAGTAGTATTAAGGCCTGACCATTTAGTAGGGACCGCAAGGTATGTGTGGTCTGAGTATCTCTGTAACTCTGTGTAACTCTCTATATCTCTCCTCCCCCTCCCTCCTCTTTTCCTTTCTCTCGCCTCCTTCCTCTCTATCCTCTCTATACCTCCCTCCCCTTCCCCTCCCCCTCCCTCCTTCTCCCCCCGATTGGCACCCCCGCTGTCGCCAAGTGCCAACCCTGCCTAGCGCGGCACTCAGTCAGCGGCACCTGGCTTATAATGTTACCCCTGTCGTACGCTGTCGCCTTCCCTTCCCTGTCTTTCCCTTCTCTCTCCCGCCATGTCCCCTCCCTCTCCTTCATTCTCTCTCAATTCATTCCCCGTCCCACCTTCCTCTCCCTCTCCCCCCTCCCTTCTCTCCAGTTAAAGATCAAATGAACACAATATTCACAAACTTATTAGACACTTCAACTTTGCATTTAGATTTCACTATGTTGATATGATCCCTCCATTTCCCCTTCCTCTCCCTCTCCCTCCTTCTCTCTCCCTCCTCCCACCTCCCCCTCCCCCTCCTTCTCTCTCTCCCTTCATTCCCTCTCCCTCCTTCTCTCTCCACTCCCCCTCTCCTCCCATCTCCACTCCCTGTAGATGGCACTCCCCCTCTCTCCCGTCTCCATTTGGCCCATCAGCCAAGTGCCAACCCTCCCTAGCGCGGCACTCAGTTAGCGGCACCTGGCCTCTGATGTCACCCCTGTCGTACGCTGTCGCCTCGCTCTCACTCTGCCATCCCTCCCTGTCGTTCCTAGCTCTCTGTCAAGCCCTGTCGCCCCCTTTGTCGCTTGGTGTGTCTATCTGTCTCTACTCCCTCTCTGTCTATATCTTTATACTCCTTCTATCTCTCTACTCCCTCTCTGTTTGTATATCTCTCTAATATATGTATCTACTCCCTCTCTGTCTGTCATCTCTTTACTCTGTCTATCTCTACTCTGTGTACCGGTACTCTGTCTATCTCTCTTCTCTTTCTATCTCTCTACTCTCTGTCGTTCGTAGCTCTGTCACGCCTTGTCGCCCCCTTTGTCGCTTGGTCTGTCTATCTGTCTACTCCCTCTCTGTCTCTCTATCGCTATACTCCTTCTATCTCTCACGCCCTGTTGCCCCCTTTGTCTCTTGGTCTGTTAATCTCTCTACATTGCCACTTTGTATTTGCCTGTATTATACTGGTTCAGAATGCCTTTTGTACTAGTAAATCATTGTCACCTCGTTAAATAAACCCTTACTGTACGGTTAACCAAATAAGTTGTGTCGCCGCTGTCATTACGTTTGGCTCGCTGTGTGCTGTATTAATGTCTGTCAGATGTTGAATAGGGTGTGCAAAGATAGGAACATGGTTGTATATCTCACTCTGAACGATGATTTACACCTTAGATAGTGCTGATACCAATTATTGATCGAAACATACATAGTGCCGTGACATCACTTATTGGACCGACTGTACACTTGGTCAACACATTATCTGCACCCCTACGCTGATCATCTAATGTGTACAGCTCGGTAGGGTTGGTATCTCTGCCTGCAGCTATATCCATGGATATAGCTGCAGGCAGAGGTGTCAACCCTACCGAGCTGTACACACCAGATGATCAGCGTAGGGGTGCAGATAATTCTTTGACCATTTTTTTTTTTTTTTTTTTTTCCTATGTGGATGAGGGAAACAAAAGGCAGAAGTACCTGTAACGAGTGTCTCCCCCAGTTGAAAGAGTGACAGGGCCAAAATCAAGGAATGTTTGAGCCAAAATGCCTGGACACACTGAGTTTGAAGCAATTTTAGTTATAGGATGGGGGGAAGATGGATTCAGGGAGAGAGTTCCAGAGCTCAGCTGGTGAATAGAAGAAGGTTTGGGAATATTGTTTCACTCTTGGATTGGAGAGCAGCACAGAGTAGGGATGGGATTGTGTTGCAAGACGGGTGCTACGTATAGGAGGTGGCAGAGGAAGAAGTGTACCGGTGACGTCATATTAACCCCTTCTGTACCGAGGATGTCCATTTCATTATATTCTGGCAACTATTAGAGGAGTTTATTCAGTTTAAAAAGGGCCCCCAGGTATTAACCGGCTTCGAACGATCTCACTTAAGGGGGGTGACTTGTTTTTGTTCTGTCCTTTTCTATCTTTCTCTGGCTTGTATCCATTTGGCCCCATTCAGCCTACTGTTTTAAGACGTTTATCCCCATCCAGGTGTCAATTTTTTACTGGCGAGCGGTAGCGAGCCAGCATATTTGTTATATGTTTGACAGCAAGCTAAATTTGTATAATTATTTTTCGATAGAAAAATTTCTCCGGTGAAGCCGGTTTTTTCATATAATGGTGGCTCGCTATCGCTCGCCAGGAAGAAATCGACACCTAGATGGGGATAAACGTCTTAAAAAAGTTGGCTGAATGGGGCCGAATGGATGCAAGCCAGAGAAAGGGATAAAAGGAGAGAAATAACAAAAAGCAGGTCACCCCCTTAAACCATTTTTATTTTGTACTGCCTCAGATCCTTCGTCTCAGTGCGTGTCTTCTACTTCCCATTCAATTGCTACTCTATTTCTTCTCCAGTATCTTGGTACAGTCGCGCTAGTAAGTGATGTCTCGGCACCAATTATGTTTTGATCAATAATTGGTATCAGCCTTATATACACACGATTACTTCTTTTTGAGTGCGATATACAACCATGTTCCTACACTTACCCACCCTATGCTACATCTGACAGACACGAATATAGCACAGAGCGAGCCAAACGTAATGACAGCTGAGACATGACTTATTAGCCCCATTGTACTAGCAGGCAATGTTGCAGTCTATACAGGGCGTCGCCGACTTAGTTAATGAATTTCGATCATACTTTTATATATATATTTGAGAACTTTATGCTCTATATAATTTCAGCCCTACGCAAACAAACAATTATAGGGAGATGTAACATATATTAAGAAACCATTACTCTATATATTTTTATCTCTACGCAGAGAAACGATTATAGGGAGATAAAAACATATATTTCAGATAACATTATTCTCTTTATCACTTTATCTGTACGCTGATAAACGATTATGTGGAGTTATAATAGGGAACGTCACATAATTTGGTGTCTCCCTATCAACCACCATCACCCCACCTCAACTAAGCCATCTCTCTGTTTAGTGCCCGATCTTAATCACGCCTTGTCACTTCTGTCTCTAGCGGCGGCCTTTTTAAGGGCGTCAAACGAATGTCGAGCCCATTATTTTATTTTTGATATTGTGTTGTGTGTGTGTGTGTAAATATGGTTCCATGTCATCTCAACCAGTAGACCATTTCAACCAGTAGCTCTCAACCAGTGCCAAATTAACCCAGACCAACCAAACTAGTGCCAAAATATAGTACTAACCTAACCTAACCTAACCGTATTGGTTGATTTGGTACGGTTGAGAGCTACCGGTTGAAATGGTCTACTGGTTGAGTTGACCGGTCACCGTGTAAATATATATACAGTATATTTATGTTAGCCTCAATTATTGTATATGTACAGATAGGATTATGTTTTATAGTTCAAATTATGTCTTTGGAAGTGATAAAAGGAACTAAATAAGGCTAGTTCGTGTTAATTGTCTTAGATTCCTTCTCATATTGATTCAACATTGTTCCGTTTTGACACCCTCTATCACTTTATCTCTACGCAGACAAACGATTATAGGGAGATATAATAGAAACCTTCACATAAGTTAGTCTCTCCCTATCAACCACCATCACCTTTAGTGCACTCTCTCTCTCTCTCTCTCTCTCTCTCTCTCTCTCGATAAAATTATGCTCTGTATCACTTTATCTCTACGCTGATTAACGATTATGTGGAGATGTAATAGGGAACGTCACATCATTTGGTGTCTCCCTATCAACCACCATCACCTCACCTCAACTGTGCCATTTCTATGTTTAGTGGCTGATCTTTATCACGCCTTGTCACCTCTTTAGCGAAGTCTACCCTCAGCTGGCTCTCTCACTCTCACTCACTCACTCACTCACTCACACACTCTCTCTTTCTCTCTCTCTCTCTCTCTCTCGAACGGCATAAACGAACCTCTGACATGTATTTAATATCAGGTAGAGAATTAATGAAAAGCTTCGATTCAATTCGAGATGGCTTCATAAACTTAACACGACGATTTATAAATAAAAACACCATCTGAGGAGGAGCACTTTATTGACAACGTTTCGCATATAGCTTATTCAGGCCAATTGATGAAGCTATCTGCGAAACGTTGTCAATAAAATGCTCCTCCTCACATGGTGTCTACCTGTCTACTTTTCAAAGTTTATTTTTTTTCACCACGATTTATGTCTTACATTGCAAGTAATAATAATAATAATATACATATTTTCGCTTTAAAATCTTTCTTTTCTTCAATTTTTCTAAAACTCTGACCCTCAAACTTATTCGCTTTTGTTTTCTTTGGGTGTCCATCTCTCACTCTGACGAATTCTTTTTCTTTTCCATCATCTGCACCCTTCAGTCAGCCTCTGCCAGTTCCCTCCTCGCATTTTCTTTATCTCCCATTTTCTATTTCTCTTAACCCCACACTCTTTCTTTTTGACCGGATACTCCTCTATTTTTCCTTTATTTTTCCGCGAGCCTTCCGTCAGTGTCAGGCGATATCCATCCTTTTCCGTCACTTCCTATTGCGTCCTTCATAAAAGGTCTGTCGGTTTTGGTTTGTCGTATAGTTGATTCTGTCTGTCTGTTTGTCTGTCTCTATGTCTGTACCTGCCTGTGACTGTTTTTATGTCTGTATGGAAGACCTCCGTTGAGATGGAGAGATTGTGTAGTACAAGCGTTGTAAGACAGAGACATGACTGTACTTCAGGCAAGAGAAGTGGTGATAAATAGGAATTAAAGGAGAACTCTTGTGAATAGATGTGTGGTAACGCGGTCATTGGGAGAGGGGGTCGGGCGCCAGTTGGACTATAGATAATAGTCCGTGAGGTGCCTGGCCCGGAGAGCCGGTATTTGATGAAAGGTCATGCCTGGATGTGAGGTGGCCGGTCATTGGGGTGGTAAAGCTTAGCTGCGTGTCTGCCTGTTGAGACAGGAACCTCTCCGGAAGGTCTGGGACCAGAGATCTTTTGCTGGAGACCCCAAATAGTCCTGGGTCTCTGGGTCATATTTTGGGCGACATAGATGTGTGTGAGTTATATTTTTATTATTTATTTATTTATTTTTGTATTTATTTATTTTTTTATTTATTTATTTATTTATTTATTTATGTATTTATTTATTTATTTATTTATTTATTTTTTTATTTATTTATTTTTTATTTATTTATTTATTTATTTATTTTTGTATTTATTTATTTTTGTATTTATTTATTTTTGTATTTATTTATTTTTGTATTTATTTTTGTATTTATTTATTTTTGTATTTATTTATTTTTGTATTTATTTATTTATTTATTTATTTATTTTTGTATTTATTTATTTATTTTTGTATTTATTTATTTATTTTTGCATTTATTTATTTATTTATTTATTTATTTATTTATTTTTGTACATATTTATTTTTGTATTTATTTATTTATTTTTTTGTTTGTGGTGTGTGGGGAGAGAGCCTTCTGCTTTGCTATCCTTGCCTTCTACTTTGTAGCAAATGATATTTTAGCATTAGGTCCGGACTGCAAGGTCTGTGTATCTATGTAGCTCTATGTAACTCTCTCTCTCTCTCGTTGTCATTTGTTCTTATCTTTACACCCCCTCTTCCTCCCCCCCCCCCCCCCCCCAGCCCATCTGCGTCCCCGTTTATTGCTCTCTCTCCCTCCTTACTCCCGGCTTTATTGGTGACTTCTCTTGCACGCCTTTATTATCTCCCACCACCACCTCCTCTTCCTTTTCCTCCTCCTCCTCTTCTTCCTCCTCTTATTTTTCTTCTTCCTCCTCCTCCTCCGCCTTCTTCTACTTTATTATCCCTCCTCCGATATTATTTTTTGCTTCCCTCCTTTAGCTTTCTCTATTTATTTAGCTGTGTGATTTAGCTGTGTGATATTGTTGTACTGAAATCTCACACACACACATATATATATATATATATATATATATATATATATATATATATATATATATATATATGCGTGTGTTTGTGTGAGATACATAATAATTTAGTTAAATAATTGAAAACGCATGCTAATATATTTAAATATACATGTGTAGTAATCAATCTCGTGTTATTATGATTTTCAAAACATTATTTATCCCAGTTAAGCTCGGTTTGTAACTGTACACTCTGATGTCAAAGTCTGTAGCCCACTCATAACAATTGTACACTCGGATGTCAAAGTCTGTAGCCCACCCATAACAATTGTACACTCGGATGTCAAAGTCTGTAGCCCACCCATAACAATTGTACACTCGGATGTCAAAGTCTGTAGCCCACCCATAACAATTGTACACTCTGATGTCAAAGTCTGTAGCCCACCCATAACAATTGTACACTCTGATGTCAAAGTCTGTAGCCCACCCATAACAATTCGGAGACCCCTATGTGTTTACTTATGCTATTATACCTATATAGATTTATTTTTGGACACACCTTGCTTTGTAATGAATAGTATATATTCTTTTGTAGTTGATGTATATAACATTATATTCATATATTCGCTTCCAGAGATATCCTACCATAAGTATATATTTATAGAAGTGAAGTCCACGAATATTTATGAGTGCTATCGAGGGAGATTTGTATGTGATTTGTATGTGATTTGCTCTTCTGCATTTAGCTTCACATTTGTTAGTAGTTTTACTTTGCCGCAAAATTATTATTAACAAAAATGCACCGGAAAACTATTTAATGCGAAAGATTTTACCAGAGAGAGAGAGAGAGAGAGAGAGAGAGAGAGAGAGAGAGAGAGAGAGAGATTGCGAATGGAAGATTGATAGTTAATTAGATAGAGAGATACGTAGCTAGATAGGCAAGGAGTGAGGGGAGATTGAGAGATAATTATGTAGATAGATAAAATTAATATATACAGTAGATCTCTCTCTCTCTCTCTCTCTCTCTATATATATATATATATATATATATATATATATATATATATATATATATATTCTATATTTTTTTAATTTCACCACAACACCAAACACCCCCCATGAAATTAATTAAAGTATATATGATCCACCGGGATTCGAACCCGGGTTATCACACCCATTTTTGCCACCTTAACCATTACACCACCAGGACGGTGAAGGTTTATGCACACGCCTACGACTTAATATCCATTTTCGAAAACTGGATATTAATCAAATCATGTTCATACTCCCAACCGCGCTATGGTAGGTCTAATGTTTAAGTGAGAGGAAGGAGTATTCATGGGGATATATATATATATATAGAGAGAGAGAGAAAAGGAGGGGTCGGGTGGTAAGAAGGGAGTGGGAGGGGGGGGGGGGGGGGGGGGTCACAGCAGGGGGGTAGTGTAATTTGGCCTGGCTGTGTGACGCCAACCCCCAGACAGTGATTGATATTTGTGGCCGCAGTGACACAGGACTAACCTACAGGCCCCCCCCCCCCTCTCTCTCTCTTTCTCTCTTTCTCGCTCTCGCTCTCGCTCTCACTCGTTCTCTGGCTGAATCTGGCTTTGGCTCTCTTTCTCTGGTTAACTAACTCACCCTCTCTCTCTCTCTCTCTCTCTCTCTCTCTCTCTCTCTCTCTCTCTCTCTCTAAGGGGGGATGGCCATATTTATTTGCTTATTGTTTTATCATTGTATTTCCTCCCTAGACTTCCAGTCTTCTCCTATAAAACACCCCCTAGAACCCCCTTCAAGATATTTATATTTGTACATTTTTCGCTCGCCAGGAACAAATTGACACCCAAATGGCACGAAAGGTCTTAATATTGACAAACAAATGGGGTGGACACTCTTGAAATCGCCAGACTAATGGGCCGAACGTCTTAAAATCTAAAATCCAATGGGGCTAAATTCGAGGGAGAAGGGGGCCAGACAAAACGGGCCATTCTCCCTTAAAATCAGAGAGCGTACAAATTAATATGGCCAACTTTACACTAATAGTTAACCCCATTAGCACGATGGCGTAATTTTCATCATATTCTGGTTACCATTAGACGATTTTGTTTAGCTTATAATCTACCTTCACGACTTAAAGGGTAAATATGATCTCAGTAAACCCTCGATGACCCCCCCCCCCCCCTCCGAGGAGCGAGGGGACAAACAATACTTCGCTGGCACCCCCTTACTATGCATGCCAAGTATGGGTATCCATCTTGAAAACTGAGGGAGTTGGGGGGGGGGGGGTTCCGCCCCCCTCCCCCCTCGCTTAAAACTATTCTGGCACCCCTCTTAGTTTGCATGCCAAGTATGGGCTCTCCATCTTAAACACTGAGGGAGTAGTTCGTGAATAGACAGACATCATTCTCACAGAAAATGACCTTTATATAGTATATTAGTTTTAATTGTTTTAGTTTATCAGGCATTTAGTTTTCATAATAAGTTTGTGAAATGCTCTCTTTTATCTTTTCCCAGACAATATATCGGTTGCTGCTTGTTTTCCTTTTGTAATCCTTTGTAATTCTATTTGTTTCCCTATCACTTACCCCACCCCAATCCTCCCCCCTCTTTCCCCTCCCATTAGTCTCCGTTAAACAGTACCGTTCCCCTTCTCTCTCTCTCTCTCTCTCTCTCTCTCTCTCTCTCTCTCTCTCTCTCTCTCTCTCTCTCTCTCTCTCTACGTGTCCGACAACGAAGTTGGACGGAGATTATATATTCGCCTCAATGTATAAGTCTATTTGTCTTTAAACAAGATATCTCACTAAGTTATGAACCGATTTTCACAACATTTGGTGGCAGAGGAAGAAGTGATTCAATTAAGGAGTCGATCCGGATCGTATTATATCCTGGAACCCAGATCCAGAAGATAATTAAGAGCTAGGATATAAAGGGGGAGGTAGTCGCTTTTTCTGGACCCCCTTCTCCCTCATGCTTAGCCCCATTAGTTTTGACATTTTAAGATGTTCGTTCCATTAGTTGGCGATTTTGAGATGTTTCGCCCCATTTATATGTCCATATTAAGACCTTTCGTGTTATTTAGGTGTCTATTATTTCCTGGCGAACGAAAGCTAGCTTATAATATTAGGAAGATTAATTTTCTACCGACACATGTAAACAAATGATCTTGAAAAGGGGTCTAGGAGGTGTTTACTTTAGCTTGATGGAGGTCTAGCGAGGAAAGGGGTCTAGGAGGTGTTTACTTTAGCTTGATGGAGGTCTAGCGAGAAAAGGGGTCTAGGAGGTGTTTACTTTAGCTTGATGGAGGTCTAGCGAGGAAAGGGGTCTAGGAGGTGTTTACTTTAGCTTAATGGAGGTCTAGCGAGAAAAGGGGTCTAGGAGGTGTTTACTTTAGCTTGATGGAGGTCTAGCGAGAAAAGGGGTCTAGGAGGTGATTACTTTAGCTTGATGGAGGTCTAGCGAGAAAAGGGGTCTAGGAGGTGTTTACTTTAGCTTGATGGAGGTCTAGCGAGAAAAGGGGTCTAGGAGGTGTTTACTTTAGCTTGATGGAGGTCTAGCGAGAAAAGGGGTTTAGGAGGTGTTTACTTTAGCTTGATGGAGGTCTAGCGAGAAAAGGGGTCTAGGAGGTGTTTACTTTAGCTTGATGGAGGGTCTAGCGAGAAAACTTAAAAATCAGATAATAAATAAATAAATAAACGAACCAGCCAGTGTAGGCGGAGGTATGGGCTCTACCGTGTACCCCCCCCCCCCTCTCTCTCTCTCTCTCTCTCTCTCTCTCTCTCTCTCTCTCTCTCTCTCTCTCTCTCTCTCTCTCTCTCTCTCCTATTCATCCGGATTTTTTTTTTCAATTTTTTTCGTTGCTCCCCCTTTTCTCCCTAATTTGTTCCTGTCTAGTTTGTTTTCTTTCATTTGCACTCCCCTCCCTTCTCCCCCCCCCCCCTCCTTCTAATTTCCCCTTTCTCTCTCCCCATGTTGTCTCCCCCCTGGTTGGTCAGAGTGACAAGACAACGTAATAATAGAATCTCTCTCTCTCTCTCTCTCTCTCTCTCTCTCTCTCTCTCTCTCTCTCTCTCTCTTGGGACACCTGGGACAATTTCTACTACGATGACTATTTGTTTTCGGACGATGGAGTTCATCTGAACCAGGTGGGAGCAGCGCGTTTTGGGCGTCTTCTCAACGATGCAGTGAAGGATTTTCGGAGAAGAAATCGACTCAGCACAGGACAACCAGGAAGGAGGACCGAAGACAGCGAGGACGGCAATCTACAAAGGAATTAAATACTAATCCGTCAAGAACCGCGAATTTGGATAAAGCTCCACCAACACGACCCAAATTCAAAACCGTCAGGGATAACGACCGAGGACCGAGGACAGCCATGAATGTAAATGTAGATCCGACCAGAACCAAAAATTCGATGAAAGAACGATCTGCGAGTTTTAAAACCGCAACTTTAAAGGTTTTCTATGCAAACGCTCGTAGCATACGCAATAAATTTTCAGATTTAGAGGAACTAGTGTTTACAGAAAATTATGATGTGATTGGCATAACAGAATCTTGGCCCAATACACAAGATAGAGACTTTTTAGCAGAGTATTCACTTCCCGGTTATGTAATGTTTGAGAACAGCCGAATAAATAAAAATGGAGGTGGCGTTTTATTTATATCAAAGAAAGTCTTAACCCGACCCTCGTGTCAAAACCTCAAATTGTGAACGTCGACACATCTTTTGTGCTAATAAAGAATAATAAAGGTACAAAAATAATACTTGCGTTAATATACAGACCTCCAGCTCAATCAGTTCAAACGGACCGAGAAATTTACGAACAAATTGCAGATGTAAGTAACTCACAAGATACCGTAATTTTTGGCGACTTTAATTTACCTGTGACCAAGTGGGGCGATACTCTTACTTCACACTCCGGACATGACTTGTATACGAACTTGCAAGAGAGTTCGCTTTATCAATTTGTTCGAATGCCGACCCGTGGTATGGTAATAACGTTCTTGACATTGTACTTGCAACAAAAGAAGAATTGATAGAGAATTTGAATGTTGGTGATGAATTCAGTAACAGCGACCATCGTACGATAACTTTCACTTTAAAGTTTACTAGTAACGAACCAAATAGTAGCATCGAAAAAGTCCCTAATTTCAAGAAAGCAAACTTCCATAAACTTAGAGCTATGTTTAAAGAAACTGACTGGAGCTTTTTAATTAACAATAACGACATAAATACATCTTGGAA
Source organism: Paralithodes platypus (assembly GCA_032716605.1). Classification (NCBI taxonomy): domain Eukaryota; kingdom Metazoa; phylum Arthropoda; class Malacostraca; order Decapoda; family Lithodidae; genus Paralithodes; species Paralithodes platypus. The sequence goes on from CM064573.1 coordinate 1,998,158, forward strand.
GTTATTCGAAACCACTTACCTAAAAGCAGTGCAAGACTGCATACCATCGAAAATACGGCGTCCAGGCCATAATAATAAGCCCAAATGGTGGAATAAAGATATTTCAAACTGCCTGCTTGCTAAAAAATTTGCTAATGATAGATTAAAATCCTCACAAAATGACGAAGAACGCGTGAAATTTGTAGAGCTACGACGCAAAGCCAAAAAGTTAATTAAGCAAAGTAAAAAGACCTTAGAGTTACATATTGCGAATCAAAGTAAAACAAAACCCGAAAGAATTCTATAGTTATATCAGAAAGAAAAAAGTAGTTACTTCAACTGTTGGACCGTTAGTCGATGAAAAAGGAGAATACACCAAAGACGAAGTACAAATGAGTAATGCCCTCAATACCTTCTTTGCATCAGTTTTTACAACAGAAGACCTCAGTGATATCCCTACACCATCGCCGATTCAGATTGATAATTCAGGTGTTCTAAGCAATATCACCGTTACAGAGAGAGAAGTATTGAATTGTTTAGATAAACTCAAGGTAAATAAAATGCCAGGACCTGATACAATCTCGCCTAGAGTTCTAAAGGAAGCTAAGAATGAGCTCTCCAAACCACTGACATTACTATTCAATAAATCCTTGCAGTCTGGAACTATGCCTGATCAGTGGAAGCTAGCCAACGTAACACCGATATTAAAAAAAGGCAGCAAATCCCTACCCAGTAACTATCGTCCAATTAGCTTAACCTCAGTTGTATGTAAAATGCTAGAAACGGTCATACGAGACAGACTCGTAAATCACTTAGAGGAAAATAACATACTTAAAGATACTCAACACGGCTTTCGTAAAAAACGTTCCTGTTTAACAAACCTCTTAGACTTCTTCCACGATATCCTCAACCTCTACGATGAGAGTAAAGCTGTAGATATTATATACCTTGATTTTCAAAAGGCCTTTGACAAAGTTCCCCACAAACGTTTACTGCCTAAAACTAAAAGCGCATGGAATACAAGACGGTGTGTTGAAATGGATAGAAAATTGGCTCAGCAACAGAAAGCAAAAGGTAGTCATAAACGGTAAGGCATCTAAATGGACCAATGTAAGTAGCGGGGTACCCCAGGGATCGGTACTAGGACCAATTCTCTTTCTAATTTACATCAACGACAAAGATGAGGGTCTCACCTGCACAATCTCAAAATTTGCTGACGATACAAAAATTGCAAATAGCGTACTCTCAAAAGAACAAGTTGACGATATGCAACACAATCTAGATAAATTGTCATGTTGGGCCCAAATTTGGCAAATGAGTTTCAATGCGGATAAATGTAAAGTACTACATGTCGGATACCTAAATGAGAAAGCAAACTATTCGATGAATGGCACTCAGCTTAAGAATGTAAACAGAGAAACTGATCTGGGAGTAACAATATCGAGTAACCTAAAACCGAGTCAACAATGTTCAGAAGTTGTTAAGAAGGCAAACAAAATAATTGGCTTTATAGGCAGGTCATTTGAGCATAAATCCAAAGAAGTTATCCTAACCCTTTACAATTCCTTAGTCCGCCCTCTTCTGGAATACTGCGTTCAATCCTGGTGCCCTTATTACCAAAAAGATATAAACAAGCTAGAACGAGTTCAACGTAGAGTTACCAAAATGATACCTAGCCTAAAGAACAAACCATACGAAGAGCGTCTTAGAGAATTAAATCTATTTCCTTTAACCCAGCGCAGATTAAGAGGCGACTTAATTCAAGTGTTCAAAAATCATCAAAGGCATCGACAATATGAACTGTAGTAAGTACTTCACTATCGACCAATCTAATTACACGCGGGGAAACGGTTGCAAAATTATTGGTAAATCTTTTAACTCGCACGAATCTAAGAATTTCTTCTTCAATCGAGTTGTCAACTTGTGGAATGGGCTTCCCCGAGACGTTATAGACTGCAGCACCGTTGATTCATTTAAATTCCGCCTAGACAAATATCTCGCATCAAACCCGCGACTGACTGCGTTTGTAAATGAATAACTTTATCCTCCCCTCAGTTACTAACCCATATGTCCCCTACTAACTTCCTAGTCCTGCCACGTTAGTGGCAGGGCAGTAGTTCCCTTTCCAATGTTCCCTTACCCACTCTAAACCACTGTTTGGACACTTGATCCTCAGTGTTTTGGAGGACAAGCAACCTAGAAGGGTCACTAGACCTGTTGTTGCTTGATTTCCTTTGTACTCCTTTGTACTCCTCTCTCTCTCTCTCTCTCTCTCTCTCTCTCTCTCTCTCTCTCTCTCTCTCTCTCTCTCTCTCTCTCTCTCTCTCTCTCTCTCCTTTATTAACCATGCTCCCTTCCTTGGTACCTACCCCTCTTCTCTCTCCCTTATAACTATTCTACCTCCCTCCCTCCCTCCCTCCCTTCTCCCCCACCCCTCCTCTCCTCTTGTCCTTCTAACCATTCTCCCCAGCTATCCCTCTCCCTCCTCCCTTTCCCCTCTCCCCACGCACTCTTCACCCTCCCCCCCCCACCACCTCTCCCCCCTCCCCTCCCCCCCATCACCCCTCCCCCCCCTCTCATCCCCTTCCCTACCCAACCACCCTTCTTTCCCTTCTAACAAATTCCGCCATCCACCTCCAACCTCCCTCCTCCCCCTCATCCCTCCCCTCTCCCCCCCGTGTTGTGTCTCCCCTCGTGTGACAATACAGGATAATGATAATACACCGCCCCGGCCCCCGTGTGTCCTGCGGCCTCGCTAATTGACAGTTTGGTGGCACAGGGGGGCCGCTCGCTGATACACACACACGCCCGGCCCCCACGATAGATTCAGATAGATACAGGGAGGATAGATACAGGGGGTGGTGGGGAAGGTAGATTATGATAGGGTTGGGATTGAATTAGATAAGGTTTGGTGTGTTGGTGTAGGTAGATTTTTATAGGAGTGCAACGGAAATCAAGCAACAACAGGTCTAGTGACCCCTCTAGGCTCCAAAACACTGAGGATCAAGTGTCCAAACTGTGGTTTAGAGTGGGTAAGGGAAAATTGGAGTGGGAACTACTGCCCTGGAGCTAATGCCCGTGGCAGGATTAGGATGTTAGTAGGAGACAGATGGGTTAGTAACATAATTCAGCTATATGTGATTTTTCATATATCTGTGAAAAACAAAGAGTAACGTCTTAGTAATATATATATAAGGTTTGGGATAGATTGATACACGACCACCAGATAGATATAGATACGGTTAGGGATAGATACAGGGTTTGGAGTTTGGGGGTAGATAGATTTAGACAGGGTTTGGGATAGATTTAGACAGGGTTTGGGATGGATTTAGACAGGGTTTGGGATAGATATAGACAGGGTTTGGGATGGAATTAGGCAGGGGTTGGGATGGATTTAGACAGGGTTTGGGATGGATTTAGACAGGGTTTGGGATAGATATAGACAGGGTTTGGGATGGATTTAGACAGGGTTTGGGATGGATTTAGACAGGGTTTGGGATGGATTTAGACAGGGTTTGGGATAGATATAGACAGGGTTTGGGATTTAGACAGGGATGGATTTCAGGGGATAGATATAGACAGGGTTTGGGATGGATTTAGACAGGGTTTGGGATGGATTTAGACAGGGTTTGGGATAGATATAGACAGGGTTTGGGATGGAATTAGACAGGGTTTGGGATGGATTTAGATGGTTGGGGATAGATACAGGGCTCGGGGTGGTAGGGTCTAGATAGATTTAGACTCGGTTTGGGATAGATTTAGACGGGGTTTGGAATAGACTGATCCCCCTCCCCCCCTAGATAGATTTAGATAGATACAGGGCTTGGGGTGTTAAGATAGATACAGGGATTTGGAGGTAGGGGTAGGTAGATTTAGATAGGGTGGTATGGAATAGATTTAGATGGGGTTTGCGATATACTTAGCCACAGTTGGGGATATATACAGGGTTTGGAGTTTAGGGGTCTATATTGATTTGGATGGGGTTTGGTATACATAAAGGGCTCGTTGATACGCGGCGCCCATTTGTTCTAGCCCTTTTTCAGTAACTGAGGGTAGGGTTTACGATTTCTGGCCTACCAATTTGGAACAGGGTATAGTACCGGGATAATAATAGTATTATTCTATAGTCCATTCATCATAGATAGGCCAATAATCGTGAACCCTAACCTCTTCTCTTCGGAATGGACCGCAAGGTATCTGATGTACGAACTATGCCTTGTAACGCCTTGTAACTCTCTCCCTCCACTCCTTCCCCTTGACAGCACCCGTTCATAATTCAGCCCACCTGTCCTTCCCTCTGTCTCGCCCGTCCATCGGTAGTCGCCCGGACCTAGCAGATAATTCAATGCCTGGTCCCACCTGACGTCTGAGAGAGCCTCGGGGCTGGACGAGGCTGGTTTAACCCTTTCTGTACCGGCTATGTCTAGCTAGGGGTTGAGACAGAGAAGCACAAAGGCGAAGCAGCTTCAGAGATAGGGATGTTTCGAGCCGTGAGTGGGAAACTAAGCCACATGGATCCTGCGAAGGCAAGATGGCAGGGGCTGGTTGCAGCTGAACGTGTTTCACATGTCTCACTCCCTAGACTGGAACGAGACCTCACAGGCTTCACCGTTCAATGTATAACGGTTGAATGTAGAGGCTCAGCCTATGCCCGAGAGGGAGTAGTTGGAATATAGAAGAAAAAAGAAGTTATTCGTGCTATATTTAGACGATTGTATGCAGCTCAGGAATGATATGTGGTAGTATATATGGTTAAGTGAGATAGTTTGAAGCCTGTTAATTGCTGGAGGCGCTTTATATATTGAACAAAATCGTTTAATAGTGGCCAGAATAAAGCTAGAAGACGTCGCTGGTACATAATTTGTTAAAATAGGACTTCAGATGCTATCGACCCTTCTGGATTATTATGCCAGCACACTGTAAGTCCAGAATAACGTCAGGACTGGAACCAGTTTTCGATAAATCCAGTCCCTTGATTTTGTAGTGAAATATGGTACTAATTTTGTAGTGAAATATGGTACTAATTTTGTAGTGAAATATGGTACTAATTATATAATCCTGATCTTGGTATGATGCAGAGACACAGTAGATTCAGATTATTCCATTAAATATCGATAAATTAGCTGCTAAGGGTTTCATGTTGTAATTCGTGACGTTTTTAATGTTGCGTTGTTTTTAATTTCTTCTCGTTATTTTGTATTTCCTGTTCTTCATATTCTCTCTCTCTCTCTCTCTCTCTCTCTCTCTCTCTCTCTCTCTCTCTCTCTCTCTCTTCAAAAGAAAATTTGAAGAATATATTAGGAAAAATTGTAATTAGGTTCTTTTTCTTTTTCTTTTTTAGCATTTTTTGTTTTATGTCTGACTTGTATTCGTGTAACAAATTTAAAGGGGACATATATATTGGATGGCATCAGTTCCCTGTTGTCATATATAAGGTATATAGGATTTGTGTATGCTATATTATATGATATGATTGTAATATTGATGTACTTTATGACAATAAACTTCTTTTGTAATCTAAATCTAAAAATACAATCTCTCACTCACTCTCTCTCTCACACACTTTCTCTCACACACTTTCTCTCTCTCACTCTCTCTCTCTCTCTCACACACTCACACACTTTCTCTCTCTCTCTCTCTCTCTCTCTCTCTCTCTCTCTCTCTCTCTCTCTCTCTCACTTTCTCTCTCTCACTCTCACACACTTTCTCTCTCTCTCACTCACACTTTCTCTCTCTCTCTCTCTCTCTCTCTCTCTCTCTCTCTCTCTCTCTCTCTCTCTCTCTCTCTCTCTCTCTCTGTATTCCATCTTTGTTCCGTGTCCTCTTCCTCCTCTTCTTTAGTTAATGTATTCTTCTAGTGGCTCGTGTCTCTTGGTGGCTCTTTACGTATGTGTGGTGGCTCTTTCCCCTTTCTTTTGCCCTTGTTCTTCTTCTTCTTCTGGATTATTTGAGCTCTTCATATGCACCCCTCTTTCTCTTTTTCTCTTTTTGTTTTTTTTTCTTTCTTCCTCAATCTCACTTGAGATAGGCTGTAGCATCTTAGTGGGTAGACGTCCTTCCTAAGCTGAATAAATATCGTTTAATAGTTGCCAGACGTCACCGGTACTGAACGGGTTAATTGTCTAAACAAAAAAGGTTACAATTCCGAACAAGGGAAATAATGAGGGGACGGACGGAGTAGAGGAGACTAAAAGAAAAAAAAAAAAAAAAAAAAGCTTAACAATCGAACTTATCCAATCGAGGGGAGGGTAACAGAGACGGAGAATTAGCTGATGGAAGGCCGCGGAGGGACCCTAAAGGGGGGGGTGGGCGTATTTATTGGCTTATTTATTTATCTTGATATTATTTCTTAAGTTTTCTCCCTACACCTCCATCAAGCTTGAAAAAGCCCCCTAGAGACCTCCCCCCCCCCCCCCCACCTTCTTCAAGGTAGATTTGTACATTTTTCAGTAGAAAAAATTTCCGGCCAAAGGCCGGTTTCTCTTAAAATGACTGGCTCGCGATATAAATCGACCCCTAAATGACATGAAAGGTCTTACAATTGACACCGAAATGAGGCGAAAGGTGTTAAAATCGCCAAACAAATGGGCCGCACGTCTTACAATCTCAAAATTAATGGGGCTCAACACGAGGGAGAAGGGGACCCAGAGAAACCAACAAAGCCTCCCCCACCCCTTAAAGAGGCTAGAATAATGGAAGGAAGGGAGAGGGGGAGGGAGGAAGAAGGGGACAAAAATCACCGACGAGATATACACAGACAAGCGGTGAGGGGAAAAACAACACCAAATGAGGGGAATGCTGATGAGGAGCTGGAGATGTCAAATGGGAGAGTTGAGGGGGAGACATGCACACACAAAATATATATAAAAGAAAGGAAAAACATAACCTTTATTAACTGTCTTGGTAGCGTAATGATTAGTGCGCGGATTTTCGGTGTGAGTATCCTAGGTTCGAATCCTTTGAGTACCACATGTATTCACTAGTTACATTGATTTCATTAATTAGGTATATTTGTAAGTTAATCGGGGGGTTGGTGATATATATATATATATATACACCGGTATATACATACATATACATTTTCATGTCAGGTGGAATGTCAAGCGAGAGGGATGAGGGAGAGGCATGTACGCACAAAAGAAAAAAAGAAATTAAACAACATAAATGTATCTATTATTTAAGGGCACTTTCTGTCTGTTTACTTATTACTCCCTCAGTTTTCAAGATGAAGAGCCCGGCATGCATACTAAGGAGGTGCCAGAATAGGTTTAAAGTTCTCATGTCTCTTTCTTTTTTCGCCTTATAAGTATTAATTCCTTTCCTTTGTATTTATTTATCTCCTCCTCTTTCCTTTCTCCTCCTCCCTTTCCTCCTTCTCCTTCCTTTCTTCTATAATTCCTCCTCCTTATGCCCATGTCTCTTCCCTTTTCTCCCCTCTTTGCTCTCTCTCCGTTACATGTCCTCGTACGTCTTTATTCGTCCCTCTTCTAATTCCTTATTCGGGGTTTTTGTTTACCTTTCTTTCGGCCTTTTCATTTCCCTCGTGTTCTCACTCTTTCGCTTAATTTCCCCTTTTCTCCCTCCCTCCCTTCTCCCCCCTCTCTCTCACCCTCCCCTCACTCCCCTCTTTCTCGCCCCCTTGCCCTCTCTCCCCTCCTTCCCTCTTCCTCTCTCTCTCCTCCCCCTATCCCTCTTCCCCTCCTTCCCTCTCCCCTTCTCTCCTCTCATATGCAAGGCAATCTAGATAAGTTGTCTCAATGGGTTAAAATATGGCAAATGTGTTTCAATGAAGACAAATGTAAATTACTTCACATTGGAAGCCGAAGTGAGAAAGCGAACTATGCAATGAATGGCACCCAACTCAAGACTGTAGACAAAGAAACGGATTTAGGAGTAACAATATCAAGTAACCTCAAACCTAGTCAACAATGCAAGGAGGTTGTTAAGAAAGCAAACACAATGATCGGTTTCATAGGCAGGTCCTTTGAGCATAAATCCAAAGATGTAATCCTCACTCTTTATAATTCCTTAGTTCGCCCACTCCTGGAATATTGCGTTCAGTCCTAGTGCCCTTACTATTTAAAAGATATAGACAAACTGGAACGTGGTCAACGCAGTGTCACTACAATTATACCCAGTCTAAAGAACAAACCATATGAGGAACGTCTTGAAGAATTACATCTGTTTCCCCTAACATAGTGTAGATTAAGAGGCGACCTAATTCAAGTCTTTAAGATCATCAGAGCCATCGACAATATGAACTGCAGTACATACTTTACGATTGACCAATCAAACTACACACGGGGAATTGGTTGCAAAATCATTGGTAAATAATTCAATCCAAGAATTTCTTCTTCAAGCAAGTCGTCAACTTGTGGAATGGACTTCCCCGAGATGTAATAAACTGCAACATCGTTTAATTCTTCAAAGTTCGCCTTGACAAGCACCTTGCTCTGAATCCAAGGTTGACTGCATTTGTAAATTAATAACATATGTCCTTAATTGTGCTCTTTCATTAATATTGTCCCCCCCCCCCCCCCCTCCCTGCCATGTTAATCCTCAGGGAGGTATTTCCTTTTCACATCTTTATCTCTCTGAAATACTGTTGGACACTAGAAACAGCAGTAATTTGGAGGGCAAGTAACCTCGAGGGGTCGCAAGATCTGTTGTTGCTTGTTTTCCTTTGTACTCCTTTGTACTCACTCCTCATCATGGAAAGTTGTTGGCTGCTCCCTTCCCCTCATATAGCTCTGCACCCAGCTTAGTCTCCCCTCTGCCTCGTCTAGTTTTCACATGTTTTCACTCCCCTTGTTTCCCTCGCCCCTCCTCTCCCCTCCTCCTCCCCTCCCATTCCCACCTTCTACCCCTTCCTCCCACCTCCTCTCCTTCCTCCCCTTCTTCCTTTTCCCCATCTCATCCTCCCCTTCCTCCTACCTCTACCTCCCCTCCTCTTCTTCCTCCCACCTACCTCCCCTCCCCTCCTTCCCTTCCTCCCATCCCATCCTCACCCCCTTCCCCCTCCTCCTCTCCCCCTCCCCCCTCCTCCTCCCCTAGGCTGGTTTAATTTGTCCCTAGCACCGACTTTTTTTCCAGGATTTTTGGTTTGGCGTCATTTCCTGTTCCACTTGCATATAATTGTCTGCTTCATTCAGTTAATATTAATCTATCATATACATTTCTGCTTCATTCGGTTAATATTAATCTATCATATCTTTTTCTGCTTCATTTCGTTTTTATTTATTTATCGCCATGATCGATGTATTTCTTACGTCTTTTTTTTTTTTTTTTTTTTTTTTTTTTTTTTTTTTTTTTGCCGTCCCTGTTTTGGTGTGTTTATTTTGCAAGTTTGTCATTATAATTTGTATATTTCTCGAACACGTTGATTTAAGGGGAGGCAGACCGTTTTTCTGGACCCCCTTCTCCCTAATGTTTAGCCCCACTAGTTTTGAGATTATAAGACGTTCGGCCCATTAGTTTGGCGATTTTAACACCTTTCGCCCCATTTCGTTGTCAATTTTAAGACCTTTCGTGCCATTTAGGTGTCGATTATTTCCTGGCGAGCGAAAGCGAGCCTGCAATTTTAAGAGGAACCGGCCGGGACATTATCTACCGAAAAATGTACAAATTTATCTTGAAGCGGGTCTAGGTTGTTTTTTTCTAAGCTTGATGGAGGTCTAGGGAGGACACTAATAAACATATATGGATAAATGAATTAATAGATCAAACAAACGGTCCTCCTCCCCTTACTTCACTCTAATATACAGTAGTCCTTCACTTGTAGGTGGGCCAGAAAGCCTGACCCCTAACCTCTGTAACTCAAACAAATGGCTAGAGAAAATGGGCTGTATTGGTCCACACCTATGCCCCGTCTGAATCAAAGAACCTAACAAGTGAGGCAGCTCTTTAACAGGGTTGCCTGGAACTATGTATGTATGTATGTATGTATGTATGTATGCTATGTATGTATGTATGTATGCTATGTATGTATGCTATGTATGTATGATTGTATGTATGCTATGTATGCTATGTATGTATGATTGTATGTACAGTATGTATGTATGTGTGTATGTATGTATGTATGTATGTATGTATGTATGTATGTATGTATGTACTATCCTTTTCTCCCTAGTACTTAGTAGCTTATCAGTCAGTGTAGATATGCAAACTGCCCCGTAAGGACCAATAGGTTTGTTGCAGTTTGTAAATCTTTGTATTCCTTTGTAAGTCCTTTGTAGTCCTTTGTAATTCCTTTGTATTATTTCTTTGTAAGTCCTTTGTATTCCTTTGTAGTCCTTTGTATTCCTTTGTATTATTTCTTTGTAAGTCCTTTGTAGTCCTTTGTAATTCCTTTGTATTATTTCTTTGTAAGTCCTTTGTAGTCCTTTGTAATTCCTTTGTATTATTTCTTTGTAAGTCCTTTGTATTCCTTTGTATTATTCCTTTGTATTCCTTTGTAAGTCCTTTGTATTCCTTTGTATTCCTTTGTAAGTCCTTTGTATTCCTTTGTAAGTCCTTTGTATTCCTTTGTAAGTCCTTTGTATTCCTTTGTAAGTCCTTTGTATTATTACTTTGTAAGTCCTTTGTATTATTCCTTTGTAAGTCCTTTGTATTCCTTTGTATTATCATTCTTTACATGTTCTCTTTTTCCTCTGCTTCCTTCCTTTTTCCCTCCCTTCCCCTCATCCTCCCCATTCCTGCCTTAAGGGGGGTGACCTGTTTTTGTTCTGTCCTTTTCTATCTTTCTCTGGCTTGTATCCATTTGGCCCCATTCAGCCTACTGTTTTAAGACGTTTATCCCCATCCAGGTGTCAATTTTTTGCTGGTGAGCGGTAGCGAGCCAGCATATTTTTTATTTTTGTTTGACAGCAGGCTAAATATGTACATTTTTCGATAGAAAAATGTCTCCGGCGAAGCCGGATTTCTTCATATAATGCTGGCTCGCTTTCGCTCGCCAGGAAGAAATCGACACCTAGATGGGGATAAACGTCTTAAAATAGTTGGCTGAATGGGGCCGAATGGATACAAGCCAGAGAAAGAGAGAAAAGGACAGAAATAACAAAAAGCAGGTCACCCCCTTTAAGTATGTGGCTATTTATTTGCTAATATATACCTGTATATTTTTTTGATAGTTTTGTTTAGTTTCCTCCCCAGACCTCTACCAAGCTAAAAAAAAAAAAAAAATCCTTAGAGATAAATTTGTACATTTTTCGGTAGAAAAATGTCCTGGCCGAAGGCCGGTTCCTCCAACAATTACAGGCTCGCTATCGCTCGCTAGGGAAACATTTACACGTAAATAGAACGAAATGTTCTAATCTCTCTCTCTCTCTCTCTCTCTCTCTCTCTCTCTCTCTCTCTCTCTCTCTCTCTCTCTCTCTCTCTCTCTCTCTCCTCCCCCCCCCCCTCCCTTTTTGGTTCCCCAGAGAGAAGAAGCCCCCCTCGCCCCGGACATGTCGGCCTGGACTGAGGGGAAATTGGTCCAAATGTCTGGGTCGACTTTACCTGACCGGCACCGTGTTGTAATTTCTGTTTCCGGGAGGGTGAGAGGGGTGGAAGGGAGAGAAAATAGGAGTGGAGGTATGAGAGGGAATAGGGAGGGAGAGAAAATAGGAGTGGGGGGAGTGGAAAGAAAATAGGAGTGGGGTGAGTGGAGAGAAAATAGGAGTGGGGGGAGTGGAAAGAAAATGGGAGTGGGGGGAGTGGAGAGAAAGGAGTGGGGGGAGTGGAGAGAAAATGGGAGTGGGGGGAGTGGAGAGAAAATAGGAGTGGGGGGAGTGCAAAGAAAATAGCATTGGGGTGAGTGGAAAGAAAATAGGAGTGGGGTGAGTGGAGAGAAAATGGGAGTGGGGAGAGTGGAAAGAAAATAGGAGTGGGGGGAGTGGAGATAAAATAGGAGTGGGGGGAGTGGAGAGAAATAGGAGTGGGGGGAGTGGAAAGAGAAAATAGGAGTGGGGAGTGGAGAGAAAATAGAGTGGGGGGAGAGTGGAAAGAAAATAGGAGTGGGGGGAGGGAGTGGAGAGAAAATAGGAGTGGGGGGAGTGGAAAGAAAATAGGAGTGGCGTGAGTGGAGAGAAAATAGGAGGGGGGGAGTGGAAGGAAAATAGGAGTGGGGGGAGTGGAGAGAATATAGGAGTGGGGGAGTGGAGATAAAGGAGTTGGGGGGAGTGGGAGAGAAAATAGGAGTGGGGGGAGTGGAAAGAAAATAGGAGTGGGGTGAGTGGAGAGAAAATAGGAGTGGGGGGAGTGGTGGAGAGAAAATAGGAGTGGGGGGAGTGGAGAGAAAATAGGAGTGGGGGGGAGTGGAGAGAAAATAGGAGTGGGGGGAGTGGAGAGTGGAGATAAAATAGGAGTGGGGTGAGTGGAGAGAAAATAGGAGTGGGGGGAGTGGAAAGAAAATAGGAGTGGGGGGAGTGGAGAGAAAATAGGAGTGGGGGGAGTGGAAAGAAAATAGGAGTGGGGGGAGTGGAAAGAAAATAGGAGTGGGGGGAGTGGAGAGAAAATAGGAGTGGGGGGAGTGGAGAGAAAATAGGAGTGGGGTGAGTGGAGAGAAAATAGGAGTGGGGGGAGTGGAGAGAAAATAGGAGTGGGGGGATGGTAGGGGAATAGAAGGGGGAAGAGGGGAAAAATGAATGATAGTTATATTAGGAATAGGGGAAGAGGAAGGAAGAGGAAGGAAGAGGAAGGAAGAGGAAGGAAGAGGAAGGAAGAGGAAGGGAATAAGTGTGGTATTCTTAAACAATTATTCCCCTTCGTGGCGCTGTGAAGGGGACAGTGGCCATTTTGGGTCTATTAATTATGTATATTCATTTATTTTTTAGTTTCCTCGCTAGACCTCCATCAAGCTTAAAAAAAAAACACCCCCTAAGTCCCCCCTTCGAGATTAATTTGTAAATTTTTCGATAGAAAAATGTCCCGGCCGAAGTACGGTTCCTCTTAAATTACAGGCTCGCTATCGCTCGCCAGGAAAAACAGATCGACACCTATGTGACACGAAAAGTCTAAATATTGACAGTAAAATGGGACGAAAGGACTAAACATCGCCAAACTAATTGGCCGAACGTCTTAAAATTTGAAAACTAATGGGGCTAAACATGAGGGAGAAGGGAGACCAGAAAAACGACCCATCTCCCGTTACAGAACAAATCATTTGAGCCGGAAACAAATATAGCCTACTATGATAAATCATTATAGAGATGTTTGATAATGCAATGATGCATATAGAAAACACCTTGCAGAAGCGGTGTGTGTAGCCTAAATACCTGTGTGTGTGTGTGTGTGTGTGTGTGTGTGTGTGTGTGTGTGTGTGTGTGTGTGTGTGTAGCGCCTAAATACCTGTGTGTGTGTGTTACTCAGTTACTCAGTTACTTGTTCGTCAAGGGGAATCCACGCAATGCGAGCTAAGCTCATTATTATCGCGCCTCCTTAACTTGGGAATGTATTGCGTGAAATGCATGTTAAGTGTTTTATGTACTGTTGGAATGGCTGTGTATGTGTGTGTAGTCTGTATTTAGCCAATTGGCGACATCGGAAACGAAGGCTTAGGGTGGATCTGTATGGTACCATTCTCACTATAGACGGTACCGTCTCGCCCGAAGGCTTAGGTAGCCATCAGCTTAGGTGAACCATATGATACCCATCCCGCCTTGTACCATTTTTGCCAACCCCAGATGGGACGTCACAACGTCGTCCACTTATTCCAGGTACCTATTTACAGCTAGGTGAACTGAGGCTAACACATGAAAGGAGACAAGCCCAATTTGTCTCCGCCCGGCCGGGGATTGAACCCCCGACCCCTCGTGTGTGAGACGAGAGCTCTACCTACTAGACTACGGGCTGTGTGTGTGTGTGCCTGTTCTTGTGATTGCACCTGTGTATATATATGTGTGTGTGTATGTGCTTGAGTGTGTGCGTGTATGTGCTTAAGTGTGGGTGTGTTTGTATATATGTGTGTTCTTGAGTGAGTGAGTGAGTGGATGTGGGTATATATGTGTGTGTGAGTGTGGGTGTGCTTGAGTGCGTGCGTGGGTGTGTGCCTGTGTGTGTGCGTTAGTGCCTGTTTGTGTATATGACAGGACAGGTGACAGACAGGTGAACACGAGCCTAGATTGACAGGTGTAAATCTGGAGCTAGTGGCCCCTTGACATCTACCGTCACCAATACTGTCTAGCCTAATGTTGACAGTTGACAGTGTAGACGGGTTCACACACACACACACACACACACACACACACACACACACACACACACACACACACGGTGTGGGTGTGACACACGGTCACGTTATCCGAGCGCACTTAGTACACTGTATTGGGAGCGCTAGCTCTGGTGTCGGGGGTTCGATCCCACGTGCCGGCAGGGGAAGTTCTCTCAAAAACTTTCCCTGACCGTGAAGGTAGGTCTGGACGGACCGCCTCAGGGGGCCCACAAAGTCTCCTGCCCACGGCCTACTCCCTCGGGAGTATGTAGGCGCTCTCGTTAGCAGCCAAGGATCAGTCTGTTGATCCCATAGGATAAGAGCTAGGATAAATCTGTGTATTTTCAGCCCCATTGGCTGCCGGCTTGAAATAAACCGATTATTATTAGTACACACTGTCTAGCCTAATGTTGACAGTTAGGGTGTGGACGGGTTAATGTTGACAGTTAGGGTGTGGACGGGTTAATGTTGACAGTTAGGGTGTGGACGGGTTAATGTTGACAGTATGTTGACAGTTAGGGTGTGGACGGGGTAATGTGACAGTTAGGGTGTGGACGGGTTAATGTTGACAGTTAGGGTGTGGACGGGTTAATGTTGACAGTTAGGGTGTGGACGGGTTAATGTTGACAGTTAGGGTGTGGACGGGTTAATGTTGACAGTTAGGGTGTGGACGGGTTAATGTTGACAGTTAGGGTGTGGACGGGTTAATGTTGACAGTTAGGGTGTGGACGGGTTAAGGTAAAGTTATTCTATCTTCAGTTATTATATAAGTTTTCTTGTTATTACATATTTTCTTTTACTTTGCCCCCTAGACCTTTATCAAGCTTAAAAAACACCCCCAAGATCCCCTTTCTAGATATTTGTTTACATTTTTCGGTAGGAAGGATCTGTGGTAGTTAAAAGGGTTGATTGCGATACTTCGAAGCCTTATAAGTGCTAGAGATCCTTCCCAAACTGAACAAAATCGTCTTAAATACAGCTAGCGTAGTATAAACAACACGTCGCTGGTACAGATGGGGTTAAGGGGAGATTTCCACTTGAGGGATTTTTTTCTGAACCTCTTTCTTTCCTTATGTTTATCCCCATTGCTTGTTAGATTTAAAGACGCTTGCCCCATTAGTTAGGCGTTTTTAAGAACCCTTGCACCATTTCTGTCAATTTTAAGACAATTTTTTTTTTTTTTTTTTTTTTTTTCTATATTCCAACTACTCCCTCTCGGGCATAGGCTGATAGCCTTTTACACTCTACCGCTGAACACGGTGAGGCCCGTGAGGTCTTGCTCCAGTCTAGGGATTGAGATATGCGAAGCTTCACGGCTCGAAGCAATTCCATCTCTGAAGCTGCTCCGCCTCTGTGCTTCACAGTCTCATCCCCCAGGCTCGGACCCTCACTCTCAGAACGCCACCTATTGAGCAATTAACTCACTAGGCATTGCCCCCCTGTAGCATATTTTTGAATATGGGAATACTCATACAATGCTATTTAATCAGGGAACAATGAGGGTATTTATTTGGCATTTCGGTGTGCTGTGGCAATGCACTGATACTAGGTACAGCACAAATTCCATCTCAATAATATCTTCCCATTGACATATTGGGATTCGAACCCGGGTCCATTGGATTACCAGTCCAGTGGCAAGACCACTCCGCCACACCTCCCCTAAATTTGTGCCATTTAGGTGTCGATTTTTTCCTGGCGAGCGATAGCGAGCCTGTAATTTAAGGGGAAGCGGCCTTCGGCCGGGACATTTTTCTACCGAAAAATGTACAAATTTATCTTGAAAGGGGCAGTAATTTTAAGCTTGATGGAAGTCTAGGGAATCAACTAAAAACCTCCCCTTAATAGACTTGCATTACTCCACTTGTCAATATGAATCATGCACACTTGTCTATGATTGGCTCGTTAACTGAATCACCCTCAATCTATTAACCTGTCATTGAACACACACACACACACATATACAGTATATATATATATATATACTCACACATGATTTACTTTTTCTATGTATTACTTCTCTATTTCATTCTTAATTTTGTTTCATTTATTTTTATATATATTTTATTTTATTTACATATCTCCACCTCCCCTCCTCCCTCACTTCCTACCCCCTTCTTCCGTCTTCATCTATTACTGTTATCATTATTTAAGCTTTCTCCACCTCCCTTCTCCCTCATGTCCTGTTAACCCTTCTTCTTCTTCTGCCCCGCCTACGTGTAGAAGGTTGCCACGCAGTAATTCACTCCCTTGTTTAGGCAATACATATATATATACTGTATAATATATATATATATATATATATATATATATATATATATATATATATATATATATATATATATATATATATAACTCTTTCTTGTTTATTTCTTCATCTACTATTTTCATCAATATTTACCTTTTCTCCTCCTCCCCCATTTCCTTCCCTGCTTCTTCTTCTTCCCCTCCTACGTGTTGAAGGTTAGAGGCAGTAATTCACTTCCTCTTGTTTATGCCCTGCTTGCTTTTATAAGGAACTTCTGAAGGAGCCTAGTAGCTCTTGGGAGTTTATGAGACGCAGGGCAAACGGGAGACTTTTTGTAGGCGATGTTTACTTTTTATTTGTTACCCCCTTCTCCCTCATGTTTAGCCCCATTAGTTTGAGATTACGCAACATTAGCCCCAATAGTTTGGCGATCTTAAAACCAATAACCCGAGGTGCGTGGGAGTAAACATCCATGTATGGTATCCTGGAATATGGATCCTACGACTTGTGTTGAATTGAAATACATTCTTTAAGTAGGATTTCCCTTCTCCTTAACCCTTTCACGCACAGTACGTGATTTGCGCTCTCTCTGAGATACTTAAAGCCTGTGTGACCATCAAGGGTGTTTATAAACCTTTAGTTTAGTTACTTCCACCTCTGCAATTGTCTATGAGTGAGCTGTGGGCAGAACACTAATTTTGGAGAGGTAATTATAAGATTGAGAGAACTCTATTTCTGAATGCTAAACGGCAACCCCCGAGTCCACAGGATACCGAGAGGGTTAATAAATATAGGAAAAGGTTAGGTAACCTTTATCACGCCATGTTGTAGTTTATTAAACCATGGACACTTATCCTGGCTATCGGTGGTTTGAGCCCGGCCGGGAATATATATATATATATATATATATATATATATATATATATATATATATATATATATATATATATATAATCCGAAGAAGTATATCAGTTGGTGCTCGGCATCAATTTATGATGCACTTATGTGTAATCATTTAAGTATAATTATGACTTATGTGTGTGTGGGTGTGGGAGGGAGAGAGAGAGAGATAGTGTATATGTGTGGTTAAGTTTATGTGTGTGAGAGAGTGTATGAGTGCGTGTACAAACGTGTGTGTGTGTGTGTGTGAGTGAGTTTGCATGTGTGTGTATGTAAGTGTGTGTGTATGTTTGTGTGACCGATTGCCCCGTCATTCAGTGATAATCAGTACCCCCCTCCATGGTTTACATCCTGTTCGTAAAACTAATAACGTTCATATATTATGTGCTGGTAATACCCCCACAGTAAAAGCTAACCCAAGCCCCATAACTCAGTTCCCACAGTGAGGTACTTAGTGGGAAAGTATAATGATTTGAACTGCTTGGGATCGAACCTTAACCCGTTCAGTACCGGTGACGTCTTTTTAGATTTATTCTAGCTAAATTTAGACGATTATGAGCAGTTTAGGGAGCAGCTGTGGTAGTAAAAAGGGTTAAGTGAGAGAGTTCGAAGCCTATCAATCGCTGGAGGCCCTTATTAAACTGAATAAAAACGCCTAATAGTAGCCAGAATATAGTTAAAAAGACATCGAGGTAAAGAAAGGGTTAATGATCACCTTTGTTGAAATATATTTT
>CM064573.1:2021206-2027164 GCA_032716605.1 Paralithodes platypus
TAGCATAACATAGCTATTAGTGATCCTTGATGTATCTGAGGAAAAAGAAAGAAACGTTGAACTTCCGAAAAATGTAACGTAGATAAGGTAAAACATAATTATTGATACCTACTATAGGCTATAATGTTAAAAGAATAAATTAATATATAAATATATAAACAAATAATGAAAACAATAAAATAATAAATAAGGTCCCACCCCTTTCCCATTCGTAAGTAAGACACATTATTTGTTATAATTTACCGAAGAACGACCATTACTTGCATTACTGTATGTACACAAACATTTCAATAGTGTAAGCATGTTTCCTTATATATAATATACAGTATATATATATATATATATATATATATATATATATATATATATATATATATATATATATAGATAGATAGATAGAGTGATATAGAATGATAGATAGATAGATAGATAGATATACAGTACCTATAGTGTTCAATTAGTGTCCTGCCATCCTTCTCTTCCCTTTTCCCCTCCTCAGATAGATAGATAGATAGATGTACAGTACCTATAGTGTTCAATTAGTGTCCTGCCATCCTTCTCAACCCTTTTCCCCTCCTTCCTCCAGCACTTCTCCGTTCCTCCCTCCCCAGTATAATTTAGGGACAGCCTTCCGCCTTAATTGGTCGATCAATATTTATTTCTCACAGATCAAGAGAGTGGAGGTGTGTGTGTGTTTGTGTGTGTGTGTGTGTGTGAGGGTGCAAGCTGAAGGGAGGATAAAGAAGACGGGAGAGAGAGAGAGAGAGAGAGAGAGAGAGAGAGAGAGAGAATGAGAATGAGGTAGGTAGAGAGATAATAGAGCTGAAAGAACGAGAGAGAGAGAGAGAGTGTGTGTGTGTGTGTGTAAACATGCTTACATTACTGAAATGTTTGTGGACATGCAGTAATGCAAGTAATGGTCGCTCCTCTGTAAATCTAAAATGGCTTACTTAATTAAGAATGGGAAAGGGGTGGGAATTTGTATTATTATTTTATCTTTGTTTTTTTATTTTTTTGAAAAAAAAGAAAAAAAGTGTGTGTGAGAGAGAGAGAGAGAGAGAGAGAAGTGAGAGAAAGGGAGAAGAGTGAGAGGGTGAACATTATCTTGTCAGTTGCTTGCTATTTTTGTTTGAATAAAAGCAAGACTACTCTCTCTCTTTCACACTCTCTCTCACTCTCCATCTCAATTTATCTCTTTGTGTCTCATATTTTCTCGTCTCGTAGAGCATTTGTCACTGCTTATTTACAGTCTATCTCGTATCTCTGTCTTGCTCACTAATCGTATTACGTTTAAATGGATTCTTTATTTATTTTCCCTGTGTCTTGGAAATATTCTATAATTCTATTTTTTATTAGTTTTGGTATATTCTAACTTTGGTCATAGCATTTCGTTCAACCATTCATAATTGTGACAAATATTGGCATAATAAGGAGTAGAAGAGTGTATAGACAATTTCGAGCAATGTTTTTCAATATGCAATCTTAAAAATTGTATCTATCTCTATCTATCTATTGCCTGACGCCGTGATCCCCGAAGGGGTGGCCACGAACGAACCGCCCCCATGCACCTCTGTCCCCAGTCAGTCGACGCCCCTCCCCCCAACCAGCACCACCTTCGTTCATGTACTTCCTCACTCCATCCTTCCACCTCATATTCGGTCTACCTCTCCCCCTCTGTCCCTCCACCTCGCTCTCGTACACCCTCTTAGTCATTCTCTCGCTTTCCATACGTTCCATATGGCCGAACCATCTCAAGTTGTTCCTTTTCACACTTTCCAGCACATCTACCTCCACACCACACCTCCTTCTTACTTCCTCATTAGTCTGTCTATCCCTCCATGTAACTCCGCACGCACTCCTTAAGTAATTCATTTCCACTGCTCTCACTCTTGGTCTGAGTCTCTCAACCAACGTCCATGCTTCGCTTCCGTAAGTCAGTGTCGGGATTACCACACTGTCATGCAAGGACTTCTTCACTTCCATACTGACCACCCTATTTCTTGTTACTGCTAAAAATTGTATGTGCCCAGTAAACAAGTATCTATAATTACACCAAGTTAATATGCAATCTCAAAAATTGTATGTGCCCAGTAAACAAGTATCTATAATTACTCATAGTTAATTTTCAAGACACTTCATTATTGCTGTCGAGGTTGCTATGTGCTATGCTTTCCAAACTGCGGGCGCCAATAGCAGAATTTAACGCCACATCATAGCATTCTATGTTAAGGGGCAGGTAGATGCTTTTTCTCCCTCATGTTTAGTCCCATTAGCTTTGAGATTTTAAGACGTTCCTTCCTTCCATTAGCTTTTCGATTTTAGACCGTTCGACCCATTTTTTTGTTAATATATAGAAATGTTGTGCCATTTAGGTGTCGATTTGTCCCTGTCGAGCGATAGCGAGCCTGTAATTCTAGGAGAAACCGGCACCGAAAAATTTACAAATTTATCTTGAAGGGGGGGGGGGGGTTACAAGCTTTATGGAGGTCTAGCGAGGTCACTATAAAATATATATATAGACCCAAAACTAACCAGTACCCCCTTAATTAAGGAGGCTGGTGCGTCAGACATATCCCTTTAGTCTCATTACCCTCTTCCTCTCTACTTAATTAAAATGTAAAACTTGCAAACTAAACAAACCAAAATTGGGACAAGGACAATATAAAGTCAAATTAAATTATCAAAATCGCTATGTGGAAACAACGCTTACTAAAATGAAAATTATTAAATAAAAGAACACAATCCACCACATAGGGTGTACATTACTACATGAGCAAGTTAATCTGTTTAAGAGAGAGAGAGAGAGAAAGAGGAGGCGGCGGCGGCGGAGGAAGAGGTAAAGGGCAAGAGAGGGGGAAGAGAGAGAGAGAGAGAGAGTGAAAGTCAGAGAGTGTTTGTGATAGAAATATATATATATATATATATATATATATATATATATATATATATATATATATATATATATATATACAGTATGTGTGTGTGTGTTTGTGATAGAAATATATATATATATATATAGTTTTTTACATAAATATATATATATATATATATAGTTTACATGAATATATATATATATATAGTATCTAACCGGTATACTGTGTATAGATATATACTATGTATATATAGATCTATAATATATATAGATATATATACATATATATATATATATACAGTATTGTGTGTGTGTGTGTGTATGTATGTGTTTAATATTCATTTATTTATATTATATTCTGGATTAGCATTTGTGTATCCAATATTATATTTTCCAAACCCCTTCCACCAAGACCCCCTGTCACCCCCTTGCTCCCCCCCCTACCTGTATATTAAGCCCCCCCCCCCCCCCCCCCCCCCTCCAACCGCCCCCCTGTATTCACTGGCGGGGTCTGCTGGTGATTTACGAGTTCAATTTGTCTCCTTGCTGGCCCCAGATTAAGCTCCTTCGTCATTAATACTTCATCCCTCCCGCTATTCAGATCTCACGTGTTGTCCCTGTTGCTGTCAGTTGTACATGTTTAATAATCCTTTCAGCACCATGACGTGTTTTACCTGTGGTCCTGGCTACTAATAGACGATGTTATGTAGTTTAAGGGGAGATGGGCGTATTTATGGGGGGATGGGCGTATTTAAGGGGAGATGGGCGTATTTATGGGGGGGTGGGCGTATTTAAGGGGAGATGGGCGTATTTATGGGGGGATGGGCGTATTTATGGGGGGATGGGCGTATTTATGGGGGAGGTGGGCGTATTTATTTGCTCATTTATGTATCTTTTTATCATTGTTTTAGTTTCCTCCCTAGGCCTTCATCAAACTTAAAATAACAACCCTAGGTATCCTTCTTTAAGATTTATTTGTACATTTTTCGGTAGAAAAATGTCCCGGCCGAAGGCCTGTTCCTCCTAAATTACAGGCTCGCTTTCGCTCGCCAGCAAAACATCGACACCTAAATGACACGAAAAGTCTTAATATTGACGCAGAAGAAAAGGTGCGCATGATCTTAAAATCGCCAAACTAATGGACCGAACGTCTTAAAATCTGAAAACTAATGAGGATATCAACATGAAGAACAGACAAGAAGGGGAACCAGAAAAACGACCCGTCTCCCCTTAAGCGCCTTCGTCGTTAAAGGGAGATATCCACTTGAGGGACTTTTTTCTTGACCCCTTTCTCCCTCATGTCTAGCCCCATTGCGTTTGAGATTTTAAGATGTTTGCCCCGTTAGCTTGGCGATTTTAAGAACTTTCATTCCATTTTAAGACCTTTCGTGCCATTCAGGTGTCTATTTTATCCTGGCGAGCGATAGCGAGCCTTTAACTTAAGAGGAGCCGGCCTTTGGCCGGGATATTTTTCTACCGAAAAATGTACAAATTTATCTTGAAAAGGGGTCTAGGGGCTGTAATGTTAAGCTTGATGGAAGTCTAACGAACTAACTAAAAACCTCCCCTTAATACTTCATATCTCACCTTATTGAAAGCTCATGAGTTTTTCCTGTTGCTATCAATGTTTTCTTTTTATATTGATCAATCTATGGTTCTGTCTATCTGTACCGACGACATTGTTTACATGTTATCAAGTTTTAAGGGAGAGAGAGCCTTCTTCTCTTTTAACCTTTCCTTCAACTTTCCTTTTCTATCGGGTATGTCATCTCTACTAGAATTAAGTCTTGACCACCTCGTTTGGATCGTAAGGCCTGTGTGACCATTGTATCTATGTAAATCTCACCTCACCTCTCTCTCTCTCTCTCTCTCTCCCCCTCTCTCTCTCTCTCTCTCTCTCTCTCTCTCTCTCTCTCTCTCTCTCTCTCTCTCTCTCTCTCTCTCTCTCTCTCTCGCTCTCTCTCTCTCTCTCTCTCTCTCTCTCTCTCTCTCTCTCTCTCTCTCTCTGTACTAGGACCAATTCTCTTTCTAATTTACATCAACGACATAGATGAGGGTCTCACCTGTACAATCTCAAAGTTTGCTGACGATACAAACATTGCAAATAGCGTACTCTCAAAACAAGTTGACGATATGCAACACAATCTAGATAAGTTTGTCATGTTGGGACCAAATTTGGAAAATGAGTTTCAATGCGGATAAATGTAAAGTACTACATATCGGATCCCGAAATGAGAAAGCAAACTATTCGATGAATGGCACTCAGCTTAAGAGTGTAGACAGAGAAACCGATCTGGGAGTAACAATATCGAGTAACCTAAAACCGAGTCAACAATGTTCAGAAGTTGTTAAGAAGGCAAACAAAATAATTGGCTTTATAGGCAGGTCATTTGAGCATAAATCCAAAGACGTTATCCTAACCCTTTACAATTCCTTAGTCCGCCCTCTTCTGGAATACTGCGTTCAATCCTGGTGCCCTTATTACCAAAAAGATATAGACAAGCTAGAACGAGATCAACGTAGAGTTACCAAAATGAGACTAGCCTAAAGAACAAACCATACAAGGAGCGTCTTAAGAGAATTTAAATGTATTTCCTTTGACCCAATTCAGATTAAGAGGCGACTTAATTCAAGTGTTCAAAATCATCAAAGGCATCGACAATATGAACTGTAGTAAGTACTTCACTATCGACCAATCTAATTACACGCGGGGAAACGGTTGCAAAATTATTGGTAAATCTTTTAACTCACACGAATCTAAGAATTCTTCTTCAATCGAGTTGTCAACTTGGTGGAATGGGCTTCGCCCGAGACGTTATAGACTGCAGCACCGTTGATCATTTAAACTGCAGCACCGTTGTTATTTCTCCCTCAGAACAAATATTCGTACTCATCATAACCCGCGACTGACTGCGTTGTAAATGAATAACTTTATTGTTATCCCTCCCCTCAGTTACTAACCCATTTGTCCCCTACTAACTTCCTAATCCTGCCACGGACATTAGTTCCGGGCAGTAGTTCCCTTTCCAATTTTCCCTTACCCACTCTAACCACTGTTTGGACACTTGATCCCAGTGTTTTGGAGG
>CM064573.1:2027264-2127868 GCA_032716605.1 Paralithodes platypus
CACACTAACCTAGCCCGTGAGCTGCTTTACAAACTAACCTAGCCCGTGAGCTGCTTTACAAACTAACCTAGCCCGTGAGCTGCTTTACAAACTAACCTAGCCCGTGAGCTGCTTTACAAACTAACCTAGCCCGTGAGCTGCTTTACAAACAGACACATGTGGAATATTTTATGTAAATGCTCATAGTGAGACAAGGAAGTAATATGACAAAGTTAATAGTTCAAACTAGGAAAAACACGACACCTAAAGGACACGAAAGGCCTTAAGGGGAGGTTTTTAGTTTGTTCCCTACGTTTTCATCAAGCTTAAAATTACACCCCCTAGACCCCCTTTCAAGATAAATTTGTACATTTTTCGGTAGAAAAATATCCCGGCCGGAGGCCGGTTGCTCTTAAAATACAGGCTCGCTATCGCTCGCCAGGAAAAAATCGACACCTTAATGGCACGAAAGGTCTTAAAATTGAGAGAAATGGGGCAAAATGTCTTAAAATGTCAAAACTACTAGGGCGAACGTCTTAAAATCTCAAAAGCAATGGGGCTAAACATGAGGGAGAAAGGGGTCCAGAAAAAAATCCCTCTAGTAGAAACCTCCCCTTAAAATCACCAAACTATTGGGTCGAACGCCTTAAAATCACACAATGAATATGGCTAAACAAGAGGGCGAAGGGGTTCTGGAAGCATTATAAGGAGGTCCTATATCCTATACGCCACACTACCATGCTATATATGCCTACTATATCAGACGGGCAGGAAGTGGTTTTTATTAATTTATTGTATTTTTTTTTTTTTTTTGCCGACAGTAAATTGCCATTCCTTCATCTTGACTATACAGCTATGCAGCGACGATTATGTACCCAAGTATTTCTTAATTATGAAGACTTGGCATTAAGCCTTTCAAGATCCAATACGTATTTCTATAGTGTTATAGCGGAAAGTTCACACACACACACACACACACACACACACACACACACACACACACACACACACACACACACACACACACACACACACACACAAGACACCAGCTGTCGTACCATAAAAGTGTCTCTCCCCCACACACCTGTCTGGGGCTTGACATATAATAGCCATTAACCTGTAACACTAAATTATAACTCCAAATGTGTGCGACAGTAATAACATTGGCATATTTACTCTGGTGTAATGTATTTCCTTGGTTACATTTTTAAGCCGAGGTTTTTAGATTGTTTCCTACTCCTCCAGCAATCTTAAAATGTCAACCCCTTGACCCCCTTTCAAGATAAATTTGTACATTTTTCGGTAGAAAAATTTCCCGGCCAAAGGCCGGTTACTCTTAAATTACAGGCTCGCTATCGCTCGCCAGGATAAAATCGACGCCTAAATGGCACGAAAGGTCTTAAAATTGACAGAATGGGGCGAAAATTCTTAAAATCACCAAACTAATGGGGCAAATGTCTTAAAATCTCAAAAGCGATGGGGCTAAACATGAGGGAGAAGGAAGTTCCAACAAAAAATCCCTTAAGTGGAAACCTCCCCTTAACGAGCACTTTTTCACTCAACATTTATCCTCAACACTGATCTGGCAGCTTATGAGGTCAACATTTAAAATATTTCGGTTACCTAAATTCATCTACCACCAGTCTAGTTACCGATACCAGTGCAAACTACTGTACAAATGTTGCCAGAAAAGTTTTGATCATCAAATGTTGACTATAAAAGCTCTCGTGTGATACCGGCTTTAAGGGGAGGTTTTTAGTTTTGTCCCTAGATATCCTTCAAGCTTAAGATTACACCTCCTTGAGCCCCTTTCAAGATAAATTTGTACATTTTTCGGTAGAAAAATGTCCCAGCTTAAAGCCGGTTCCTCTTAAATAACAGGCTCGCTATCGCTCGCCAGGATAAAATCGACACCTAAATGGCACGAAAGGTCTTAAAATTGACAGAAATGGGTCGAAAGTTCTTAAAATCGTCAAAATAATGGGGCGAACGTCTTATAATTAAAAAAACAATGGGACTACACATGAGGGAGAAAGGAGTCAAGAAAAAAATCCCTCAAGTGGAAATCTCCCCTTATCCTAGAATTATACAAACAATACAATACTTTATCTAGGATTATACAAACTTCTAAATGTATCTATAATTATAAAAAAATATCTAACTTTTTCTAAAATTATACAAGCTTCTAAATGTATCTATAATTATAAAAAATATCTAACTTTTTCTAAAATTATACAAGCTTTTAAATTTATCTATAATTATAAAAAACATATCTAACTTTTTCTAAAATTATACAAGCTTCTAAATGTATCTATAATTATAAAAAATATCTAACTTTTTCTAAAATTATACAAGCTTTTCAATATATCTATAATTATAAAAAATATCTAACTTTTTCTAAAATTATACAAACTTCTAAATGTATCTATAATTATAAAAAATATCTAACTTTTTCTAAAATTATACAAGCTTTTAAATGTATCTATAATTATAAAAAAATATCTAACTTTTTCTAAAATTATACAAGCTTTTAACTAGATTATCTAACATTATATTTACCTAATTATCCTAAAAGTATCTATATCTAAAAGTATCCAAGCATCTAGTGTATCAAGATTAGTCTAACTACAATTAACTCTTTTATATTCAGCTAAAATGACGAGACTCTCTCTCTCTCTCTCTCTCTCTCTCTCTCTCTCTCTCTCTCTCTCCAACAGCTTATGAGGGTTAGTTGTTAAGTAACGTAAATTATGATAACGCGCGAATCGTCCTAATCTACCGCGCGCTACATTTGAGACACTCCGCGTCAGATCCGCCCAATTTACGATCCCATTTAGTATTCTCCGGGACTCGTTCGGGTGTCAGTATTCAGTTAAGCGGGGCCTAGCATTATTAGGCGTATAATTTAGTAGAGGTGTGTGTGTGTATGTTTTTGTTTGTGTGTTTTTTTTTTTTGGGGGGGGGGGCTCTGCTTCCATTTTTCAGGCCAAGTCAGACGAATGTTGTTTTAGTCAACCTTTGAACTAATGGCGAGTGCGAGGCACTGGCCTTTCAACACAGTCCCATTCCTATGCTGTCCAGCTCTCCAACCCAAGAATTGGCAAATTTTCTGTCTGTTTTCTACTCAACAAGTAAACTCTGGAACTCTCTCCCTCAATCAACCTCTCCTTCATCCTATGACTTAGACTGCTTTAAATTTCGTGCGTCCAGGCATTTTGACTCCAACGTCCTTTGAATTTGGCTCCGTCACTCTTTTGGTATTGGGGGAGACACTCGTTACAGGCAACCTGCCTTTTGTCTCCTTCATACATAGGCAAAAAATAAACAGGGAAGCTACAAATAGATCACCCCTAAGTCAGAAAATGATAAAATATACATGTGAATCGAGCTTAAATTGGACATTAAAAGAGGGATTTAACCCACACTATGCATCATGGCGACTATAACAAAAATATCTAAGGTTTGTCTTTCCTATAGAAGGCTGTTAGAAGATTGAGCAGACCACACACGTCCGGAACTTCAAGGGGACCCTGTTAAGCTGCTACCGTTGATTAGTACCGTTGTTTTTTGCCCCCTCCCTGCTGCCCATACCGTTACTTCTGTTGCTCTGCCTATAACCATCTGTTGCTCATTCTGTTATCTCTATACCCCGTTATACATACCCCGTGCTACCGCCAGACGCTGCAGACGCTCTGTCAACGCTCTCACGATATCGATCATAATTTGAGTATTAACTACTCATCCTCTTCATTCTTGTGCATGAAAGGTGGTTAAGAGCACGTTTAACCATCCTGTAGCTTAGTAAGTAACACTGCACGATATTTCGCTGTGTATTGACTGAAAAACTTTGTGTTTATCACAAGACTCCTGCTCGGACAGGGCGCCACTAGCGCCATCTATTGTTTTGTTTTGCTTTGTAAACAAACGCTCTCTTATTACTATTTTATATAAAATCGTAGCCCCTAATTTTACCCATTACCTACTGTAGTAAGTATCAATTTAACTGCCTTGTATGTAAGTAAAGCTTTGCATATTAATTTGCTAATAAACAATATTGTTTACTAACTAACCGCCTACAGGGACTAACGCCGACACCATTTTGTAAACAAACCTTTTTTGGGGATTATACATATTAAATTCCAGCACATTTTGTACCAAATTTAAGTGCATTCATTTATCTTTTCCCCCTAGATATATTCTTGACTTTTTCTCCTCAGACTGATTTTACTTTAAGCTAAGGGTGGTATTTGTACAAACTAACCTAGCCTAACCCAACCTGCCAAGCTTTTAACCTAACCCAAACCTAGCCTAGCCTATAGCCAGCCAATCTGTTTTATTATTAACTCTTGTAGATATTGTATTTGGTATCCTACTGTAGTTGTTGCTTGCACGATCTTGTAATAACCTTTGACTGATACACTTTTTTATCTAAAAAGAGTAGGCTACTGCTTTACTAGGCTTCAGTGACACCAGGGTCATCTGTTGACACAGTATATTAACCCCTTGTGTGCAGTCACACTTTATTTTTATATAATCTCTATTTGGTGAATTATATATTTAGTTACATATTCTGTTATACATATATTTGTTTAAGGTTAGGTTATCACACCTGGTAGCCTATTTCTGCGAATTTCAATTTTATTATATTCGGTTAGGCTATTCAACGCTGGTAGCCTATTATTGCGTATTTCAATTTAAAAAAAAAAAACTTTTGGTTAGGCTATCGCCCCTGGAAGCCTAATTCTGCGTATCTCAACATTTTTGTTTTCGGTTAGGCTATCACCCCTGATATCCTATTTCTGCGTATTTCAGCATATTTGTTTTCGGTTGAAGTGATTGAAGTGTTTTTAAAGTGAGTGAAGTGTTGTAAAGTGAGTGAATTGTTTTTTAAGTGAGTGAAGTGATCTGAAGAAAGTGACTGTCACCATGCCTCGCGCTTGTGCGAACTGCGCCGGTAGGTTTGGTGAGTCCATGTTTGCTACTATCGATCTTCAAGTCTGCCGGCTCTGCCAGCAACGAGAGAATTTTACAGTGAAATTAGATGAAGCCTACAACAAGATCAACGTCCTCACCATGAAGCTGGAATCACTCCAAGAGTTTTGTAACACTCAACGTTGGAGTGCCACAAACTTCAATTGTCACCGCAACTCCAGCAGCCACCAACGCCCCAACGTCAACTGCCAACAATTCAACGCCTACAGTAGCCATTTCAGCTCATGTTTTCCGATACTCAAGATACAAAATGCGACTCTCTTCCCCCTCAAGACAACTTCCGTGTCGTGAGGAACAACGTTTGCCCCAAGACCAGGAAACACATACCGATTACCGAGTGTCAAAACCGTTTCCAGATACTCGCAGACTCAGATGACGAAGAGGAAATAGAAGAAGTCCGGCTCGTGGGAGACTCGATGATACGTGGTCAGCTCACAGAGTTTTGCGCCAGGGCACCTAAGACCAGGAAGCGTTTTTGTATCCCTGGTGGTGGTGTGGATGACGTAGTTGCAGCAGTTGACGAAGTATCAAAGCTGGCCCCTGCAAATACAATGTACGTCATCCACGTTGGATCCAACGATATACAGCGAACCCGGTCGGAAGATTTGCTTTTAAAGTACCAGCAGCTGATCAAGTCGTTTAAGGAGAAGTCATCAAGGATCATCGTCTCAGGAATCGTCCCCCGGCTCGGTGTAGAGAGCCGTTTTTACAACATAGCCACCAGCACAAATCGTTGTCTAGCAAACCTCTGCAGGAAGGAGAACGTGGGATTCGTCGACACCTGGGACAATTTCTACTACGATGACTATTTGTTTTCGGATGATGGAGTTCATCTGAACCAGGTGGGAGCAGCGCGTTTTGGGCGTCTTCTCAACGATGCGGTGAAGGATTTTCGGAGAAGAAATCGACTCAGCACAGGACAACCAGAAGGGAGGACCGAAGACAGCGAGGACAGCAATCTACAAAGGAATTAAATACTAATCCGTCAAGAACCGCGAATTTGGATAAAGCTCCACCAACACGACCCAAATTCAAAACCGTCAGGGATAACGACCGAGGACCGAGGACAGCCATGAATGTAAATGTAGATCCGACCAGAACCAAAAATTCGATGAAAGAACGATCTGCGAGTTCTAAAACCGCAACTTTAAAGGTTTTCTATGCAAACGCTCGTAGCATACGCAATACATTTTCAGATTTAGAGGAACTAGTGTTTACAGAAAATTATGATGTGATTGGCATAACAGAATCTTGGCTCAATACACAAGATAGAGACTTTTTAGCAGAGTATTCACTTCCCGGTTATGTAATGTTTGAGAACAGCCGAATAAATAAAAAGTGGAGGTGGCGTTTTATTTTATATCAAAGAAAGTCTTAACCCGACCCTCGTGTCAAAACCTCAAATTGTGAACGTCGACACATCTTTTGTGCTAATAAAGAATAATAAAGGTACAAAAATAATACTTGCGTTAATATACAGACCTCCAGCTCAATCAGTGCAAACTGACCGAGAAATTTACGAACAAATTGCAGATGTAAGTAACTCACAAGATACCGTAATTTTTGGCGACTTTAATTTACCTGTGACCAAGTGGGGCGATACTCTTACTTCACACTCCGGACATGACTTGTATACAAACTTGCAAGAGAGTTCGCTTTATCAATTTGTTTCGAATGCCGACCCGTGGTAATAACGTTCTTGACATTGTACTTGCAACAAAAGAAGAATTGATAGAGAATTTGAATGTTGGTGATGAATTCAGTAACAGCGACCATCGTACGATAACTTTCACTTTAAAGTTTACTAGTAACGAACCAAATAGTAGCATCGAAAAAGTCCCTAATTTCAAGAAAGCAAACTTCCATAAACTTAGAGCTATGTTTAAAGAAACTGACTGGAGCTTTTTAATTAACAATAACGACATAAATACATCTTGGAAGTTATTCGAAACCACTTACCTAAAAGCAGTGCAAGACTGCATACCATCGAAAATACGGCGTCCAGGCCATAATAATAAGCCCAAATGGTGGAATAAAGATATTTCAAACTGCCTGCTTGCTAAAATATGTGCTAATGATAGATTAAAATCCTCACAAAATGACGAAGAACGGGTGAAATTTGTAGAGCTACGACGCAAAGCCAAAAAGTTAATTAAGCAAAGTAAAAAGACCTTAGAGTTACATATTGCGAATCAAAGTAAAACAAACCCGAAAGAATTCTATAGTTATATCAGAAAGAAAAAAGTAGTTACTTCAACTGTTGGACCGTTAGTCGATGAAAAAGGAGAATACACCAAAGACGAAGTACAAATGAGTAATGCCCTCAATACCTTCTTTGCATCAGTTTTTACAACAGAAGACCTCAGTGATATCCCTACACCATCGCCGATTCAGATTGATAATTCAGATGTTCTAAGCAATATCACCGTTACAGAGAGAGAAGTATTGAATTGTTTAGATAAACTCAAGGTAAATAAAACGCCAGGACCTGATACAATCTCGCCTAGAGTTCTAAAGGAAGCTAAGAATGAGCTCTCCAAACCACTGACATTACTATTCAATAAATCCTTGCAGTCTGGAACTATGCCTGATCAGTGGAAGCTAGCCAACGTAACACCGATATTCAAAAAAGGCAGCAAATCCCTACCCAGTAACTATCGTCCAATTAGCTTAACCTCAGTTGTATGTAAAATGCTAGAAACGGTATACGAGACAGACTCGTAAATCACTTGGAGGAAAATAACATACTTAAAGATACTCAACACGGCTTTCGTAAAAAACGTTCCTGTTTAACAAACCTCTTAGACTTCTTCCACGATATCCTCAACCTCTATGATGAGAGTAAAGCTGTAGATATTATATACCTTGATTTTCAAAAGGCCTTTGACAAAGTTCCCCACAAACGTTTACTGCTAAAACTAAAAGCGCATGGAATACAAGACGGTGTGTTGAAATGGATAGAAAATTGGCTCAGCAACAGAAAGCAAAGGGTAGTCATAAACGGTAAGGCATCTAAATGGACCAATGTAAGTAGCGGGGTACCCCAGGGATCGGTACTAGGACCAATTCTCTTTCTAATTTACATCAACGACATAGATGAGGGTCTCACCTGCACAATCTCAAAATTTGCTGACGATACAAAAATTGCAAATAGCGTAATCTCAAAAGAACAAGTTGACGATATGCAACACAATCTAGATAAATTGTCATGTTGGGCCCAAATTTGGCAAATGAGTTTCAATGCGGATAAATGTAAAGTACTACATGTCGGATACCTAAATGAGAAAGCAAACTATTCGATGAATGGCACTCAGCTTAAGAATGTAAACAGAGAAACTGATCTGGGAGTAACAATATCGAGTAACCTAAAACCGAGTCAACAATGTTCAGAAGTTGTTAAGAAGGCCAACAAAATAATTGGCTTTATAGGCAGGTCATTTGAGCATAAATCCAAAGAAGTTATCCTAACCCTTTACAATTCCTTAGTCCGCCCTCTTCTGGAATACTGCGTTCAATCCTGGTGCCCTTATTACCAAAAAGATATAAACAAGCTAGAACGAGTTCAACGTAGAGTTACCAAAATGATACCTAGCCTAAAGAACAAACCATACGAAGAGCGTCTTAGAGAATTAAATCTATTTCCTTTAACCCAGCGCAGATTAAGAGGCGACTTAATTCAAGTGTTCAAAATCATCAAAGGCATCGACAATATGAACTGTAGTAAGTACTTCACTATCGACCAATCTAATTACACGCGGGGAAACGGTTTGCAAAATTATTGGTAAATCTTTTAACTCGCACGAATCTAAGAATTTCTTCTTCAATCGAGTTGTCAACTTGTGGAATGGGCTTCCCCGAGACGTTATAGACTGCAGCACCGTTGATTCATTTAAATTCCGCCTAGACAAATATCTCGCATCAAACCCGCGACTGACTGCGTTTGTAAATGAATAACTTTATCCTCCCCTCAGTTACTAACCCATATGTCCCCTACTAACTTCCTAGTCCTGCCACGTTAGTGGCAGGGCAGTAGTTCCCTTTCCAATGTTCCCTTACCCACTCTAAACCACTGTTTGGACACTTGATCCTCAGTGTTTTGGAGGACAAGCAACCTAGAAGGGTCACTAGATATGTTGTTGCTTGATTTCCTTTGTACTCCTTTGTACTCCTTTGTACTCCTTTGTACTCTATTGTTCTGCCTATAACCCTCTGTTGCCCATAGCAATACCCCTGTTACTGTGCCCATATTATATGTTGCTGTCTAAACCCGCTGTTGGTCTTTAAATGAAAAAAAAAAA
Source organism: Paralithodes platypus (assembly GCA_032716605.1). NCBI lineage: Eukaryota > Metazoa > Arthropoda > Malacostraca > Decapoda > Lithodidae > Paralithodes > Paralithodes platypus. The sequence continues at coordinate 2,036,534 of CM064573.1, forward strand.
AAAAAAAAAAAAAAAAAATTATATATATATATATATATATATATATTTCAATAATGTAAGCATGTATCCTTCTATTTTATTTTATTAATTGTTTTGCACTGCCCATACCCTCTTCTGTCCATACCGTTACTTAAGCCGGTATCACACGAGAGCTTTTAAAGTCAATATTCGATAATCAAAAATATTCTAGCTACATTTTTGGATTATTTAACACTGGTATCGGAGACTAGGCTGATGATAGATTAATTTAGGTAACCGACATATTATAAGTGTTAGCCTTATAAGCTGCCAGACCAGTGTTAAGGATAAATGTTGAGGGAAAAAGCGCTCGTGTGATACCGGCTTTTATGCTGCTCTGCCTTTATCCTCTGTTGCTAACGGAGGTTTGGTTAAGGGGAGGTTTTTAGTGTGTTTCCTAGACTTCCATCAAGCTTGAAATTACACCCCCATGACCCCCTTTCAAGATAAATGTGTACATTTTTCGGTAGAAAAATTTCCCGGCCGAAGGCCCGTTCCTCCTAAATTACAGGCTCGCTATCGCTCGCCAGGGAAAAATCGACACCTAAATGGGACGAAAGGTCTTAAAAGTGACATAAATGGGGAAAAGTTCTTAAAATCGCCACACTAATGGGGCGAACGTCTTAAAATCTCAAAAGCAATGGGGCTAAACATGAGGGAGAAAGGGGTAAAGAAAAAATCCCTCAAGTGGAAATCTCCCCTTAATCTGCTGAACCCCCTCTTCTTTTATGCTTAGAATCCATTAGACCTCCTTTCGAGATAAATTTGTAAATTTTTCGGAAGGCCAAAAGTCGGTTCGTACTGAAATGAGAGACTCGCTATCGCTCGTGTGGCAAAAAATCGGTACGTAAATGGCACGAAAGGTATTAATATTGACAAAGAAACGGCGTGAAAAGTCACAAAAGTCGCCGAACTAATGGGCTGAACGTCTTAATATCTGAAATCTAATGGGGCTAAACATGAGGGAGAAGGGAGGCCAGAAAATAAATTAATCCTCCCTTAAGTGAATCCCCCCCCAAAAAAAAAACTGGACAATCTACATCTATGTCCGGTCGTGGAGAACAAAGCCAGCAAGACAATTAATAATTGTATTTTTATTTATTGTTGTATTATCTATTTTATTGCTTTATTTTGTATTACCGGTAATTAATTATATTATATTAAGGGGAGGTTTTTAGTTGATTCCCTAGACTTCCATCAAGCTTAAAATTACTCCCCCTTGACCCCCTTTCAAGATAAATTTGTAAATTTTTCGGTAGAAAAATGTCGCGGTTCCCCTTAAATTACAGGCTCGCTATCGCTCGCCAGGACAAAGTCTACATCTAAATGGCACGAATGGTCTTAAAATTGACAGAAATGGGGCGAGGGTTCTTAAAATCGCCAAAGTAATGGGGCAAGCGTCTTTAAATCTCACAAGCAATGGGGCTAAACATGAGGGAGAAAGTGGTTCAGAAAAATATCCTCCAGGTGGAAATCTCCCCCTTAACATTGTATCATTCATTTAGCACACGACTATTTTACTGTGTCAATATTAGGAATTCAAAACATCACCAACCCACCGATTAACTTACAAACCTAATTCATGAAATCAATGACACCGATGAATACATGTGGTACTCCCAGGATTCGAACCTAGGACACTCACACCGAAATTCCGTGCACTACCTATTACGCTATTAATCCCTTCAGACTCATATGACGCAGAGGTTGCCAGATTAACAATAAGAAATGGAGTTCTCTCACTCTTATAATTACCTCTCCAAAATTAGTTTTCTGCCCACAGCTAACTCAAAGACAACTGCAGAGGTTGAAATAACTAAACTAAAGGTTTCAAAATACCCCTGATGGCTTTAAAGTATCCCTAATCGGCTCAAAATCGCGTCATATATCGGAGAGGGTTAAGGGGAGGCAGACCGTTTTTCTGGACCCCCTTCTCCCTAATGTTTACCCCCCACTCATTTTGAGATCATATGACGATCGGCCCATTAGTTTGGCGATTTTAGCACCTTTCGCTCCATTTCGTTGTCAAGTTTAAGACCTTTCGTGCCATTTAGGTGTCATTATTTCCTGGCGAGTGAAAGCGAGCCTGCAATTTTAAGAGGAACCGGCCTTCGGCCAGGACATTTTTCTACCGAAAAATGTACAAATTACCTTGAAGGGGGGTCTAGGGGGTGTTTTTCCAAGCTTGATGGAGGTCTAGGGAGAAAACTAAAAAAATATATGAATACATGAATTAATAGACCAAACAAACGGTCTGCCTCCCCTTAAGGAGAGGTATTTAGTTTGTTCCCTACGTTTTCATCAAGCTTAAAATTACACCCCCTAGACCCCCTTTCAAGATAAATTTGTACATTTTTCGGTAGAAAAATTTCCCGGCCGGAGGCCGGTTGCTCTTAAATTACAGGCTCGCTATCGCTCGCCAGGAAAAAATCGACACCTTAAAGGCATAAAAGGTCTTAAAATTGACAGAAATGGGGCAAAATGTCTTAAAATGTCAAAACTACTAGGGCGAACGTCTTAAAATCTCAAAAGCAATGGGGCTAAAAATGAGGGAGAAAAAGGTTCAGAAAAAAATCCTCCAGGTGGAAATCTCCCCTTAAGACACAATCATAGCCTCTTGATTACACTCTCAAATGTGCACAGTGCTTCGTTGTCACAAATTAAGTTTTTCTGTTCCGGTCGACGTTAGGCAGGTGTTTGGTTCACTCACATTTAGCAAACATCATAATTGTATGGAAGAACTTAGGAGGAACCGGACCTCGGTAGGCACATTTTCTCTACCGATAAATGTACAAATTTATCTAGAAAAGGGATCTTGGGGATGCTATTTTAAAAACTTGATAGAGGTCTAGGGAGGAAAAAAAAATAATAATAATATTTAGATACGTAAATGAGCAAATATATTATACGCCCATCCCCCCCTTAAGGGGAGATTTCCACTTGAGGGATTTTTGTCTTGGCTCCTTTCTCTCATGTTTAGCCCTATTGTTTTTCTAATTTTAAGACGCTTGCCCCATTATTTTGACGATTTTAAGAACTTTCAACCCATTTCTGTCAATTTTAAGACCTTTCGTACCATTTAGGTGTCGATTTTATCCTGGCGAGCGATAGCGAGCCTGTAATTTAAGAGGAACCGGCTTTCAGCCGGGAAATTTTTCTACCGAAAAATGTACAAATTTATATTGAAAGGGGCTCAAGGGGATGTAATCTTAGGATATCTAGGGACCAAACTAAAAACCTCCTCTTAAGCCCGATGGAGGTCTAGATAGGAAACTTTAAAAAACAAAAAAAAACAAAAAAAAATATATATATATATATATACAGTATATATATATATATATATATATATAAAACAAACAAAATAAACAAATAAAGAAATCAATAGACCAACAAACAAACTCTTCCCCCTTAAAGAATTTGCCAACCACTCAGCCGACAGCCGTACTTAAAGTGGTACACACATACACATACACGTCAACACACACACACACACAATATATATATATATATACCCCGGCATTCCTAACTCCTACTCCCACATTAAAGGGGGTCGGTTCGCTTTTCGGGTCCCACTTGTTCCTCATGTTAAGCCCCATTAGTTTCCAGATTTTAAGACGTTCGGCCTATTAGTTTGGCGATTTTAAGAGCTTTCTCCCCATTTTTGTCAATTTTAAGACTCTTCGTGCCATTTAGGTGTCGATTTTTTCCTGGCGAGCGAAAGCGAGCCTGCAATTTTAATAGAAATCGGCCTTTGGCCGGGAAATTTTTCTACCGAAAAATGCACAAATGTATCTTAAAAGGGAGTCAAAAGAGTCTAACTTTAGCTTGATCGAGGTCTATAGGGTGTAATTTTAGCTTGATGGAGGTCTATAGGGTGTAATTTTAAGCTTGATGGAGGTCTATAGGGTGTAATTTTAAGCTTGATGGAGGTCTATAGGGTGTAATTTTAGCTTGATGGAGGTCTATAGGGTGTAATTTTAGTTTGATCGAGGTCTATAGGGTGTAATTTTAGCTTGATGGAGGTCTATAGGGTGTAATTTTAGCTTGATCGAGGTCTATAGGGTGTAATTTTAGCTTGATCTAGGTTATAGGGTGTAATTTAGCTTGATCAAGGTCTATAGGTGTAATTTAGCTTGATGGAGGTCTATAGGGTGTAATTTTAAGCTTGATGGAGGTCTATAGGGTGTAATTTTAGCTTGATCGAGGTCTAATGTTAATTTTAGCTTGATCGAGGTCTATAGGGTGTAATTTTAGCTTGATGGAGGTCTATAGGGTGTAATTTTAGCTTGATCGAGGTCTATAGGGTGTAATTTTAGCTTGATCGAGGTCTATAGGGTGTAATTTTAGCTTGATGGAGGTCTATAGGGTGTAATTTTAAGCTTGATGGAGGTCTATAGGGTGTAATTTTAAGCTTGATGGAGGTCTATAGGGTGTAATTTTAGCTTGATCGAGGTCTATAGGGTGTAATTTTAGCTTGATCGAGGTCTATAGGGTGTAATTTTAGCTTGATCAAGGTCTATAGGGTGTAATTTTAGCTTGATCGAGGTCTATAGGGTGTAATTTTAAGCTTGATGGAGGTCTATAGGGTGTAATTTTAGCTTGATCTAGGTCTATAGGGTGTAATTTTAGCTTGATGGAGGTCTATAGGGTGTAATTTTAGCTTGATCGAGGTCTATAGGGTGTAATTTTAGCTTGATCAAGGTCTATAGGGTGTAATTTTAGCTTGATCGAGGTCTATAGGGTGTAATTTTAGCTTGATCGAGGTCTATAGGGTGTAATTTTAGCTTGATCGAGGTCTATAGGGTGTAATTTTAAGCTTGATGGAGGTCTATAGGGTGTAATTTTAGCTTGATGGAGGTCTATAGGGTGTAATTTTAGCTTGATGGAGGTCTATAGGGTGTAATTTTAGCTTGATCGAGGTCTATAGGGTGTAATTTTAGCTTGATGGAGGTCTATAGGGTGTAATTTTAGCTTGATCGAGGTCTATAGGGTGTAATTTTAGCTTGATGGAGGTCTATAGGGTGTAATTTTAGCTTGATCGAGGTCTATAGTATTTTAGCTTGATGGAGGTCTATAGGGTGTAATTTTAGCTTGACCGAGGTCTATAGGGTGTAATTTTAGCTTGATCGAGGTCTATAGGGTGTAATTTTAGCTTGATGGAGGTCTAGGGTGTAATTTTAGCTTGATCGAGGTCTATAGGGTGTTTTTAGCTTGATCGAGGTCTATAGGGTGTAATTTTAGCTTGATGGAGGTCTATAGGGTGTAATTTTAGCTTGATCGAGGTCTATAGGGTGTAATTTTAAGCTTGATGGAGGTCTATAGGGTGTAATTTTAGCTTGATCTAGGTCTATAGGGTGTAATTTTAGCTTGATGGAGGTCTATAGGGTGTAATTTTAGCTTGATCGAGGTCTATAGGGTGTAATTTTAGCTTGATCAAGGTCTATAGGGTGTAATTTTAGCTTGATCGAGGTCTATAGGGTGTAATTTTAAGCTTGATGGAGGTCTATAGGATGTAATTTTAGCTTGATCGAGGTCTATAGGGTGTAATTTTAGCTTGATTGAGGTCTATAGGGTGTAATTTTAGCTTGATCGAGGTCTATAGGTGTATTTTAGCTTGATTGAGGTCTATAGGGTGTAATTTTAGCTTGATGGAGGTCTATAGGGTGTAATTTTAGCTTGATGGAGGTCTATAGGGTGTAATTTTAGCTTGATCGAGGTCTATAGGGTGTAATTTTAAGCTTATGGAGGTCTATAGGGTGTAATTTTAAGCTTGATGGAGGCCTAGGGAAAAAACTAAAAACAAATCCCCTTAATGTGGTACGCACACACACACACACACACACACACACACACACACACACACACACACACACACACACACACACGTCAACACAGAATATACCCCGACATACCCAACTCCTACCCCCACATTCCACATTAACAAACTATTCCACTAATGCAACGAGTGGAACGGGACTGAGCTCCACGGTGTCATAGCCAATTGTCACACGTCGTATTATTGTTGGTTCAGTTATGGGGAGATGGTTGCTTTTTCTGGACACCTTTCTCCCTCATGCTTAGTAGCCCCGTTAGGTGTCAGATTTTAAGACGTTCGCCCCAATAGTTTGGTGATTTTAAGACTCTTCGCCCCATTTCTTTGTAAATAATAAGACTTTTCGTATAATTTAGGTGTCGATTTTTTCCTGGCGAGCGAGAGCGAGCCTGTATTTTAAGAGGAACCGGCCTTTGGCCGGGAAATTTTTCTACATAAAAATGTACACATTAATCTACAAGGGGGATCTAATGGATGTTTTAATTGAGGTCTTAGAGAGGAAACTAAATAATAAATAAATATATAAATAAATAGACCCCTAAAAATAACAATGTCCCCTTAACAAAGAATTCTACTAACGTAGTCTGGAACGGGTCTGAGCTCCATGTGGTCATAATGAAATTGTGACACGTCGTATAGTTTGTGTGTTGTAAGTAGGCCAGATATCTTGGCCTTTTTTTCTTTTTTTTTCTATGTCCACGAAGGAGACAAATGCCAAAGCTGCCTGGAGCAAGTCTCTCTCTCTCTCTCTCTCTCTCTCTCTCTCTCTCTCTCTCTCTCTCTCTCTCTCTCTCTCTCTCTCTCTCTCTCTCTCTCTCTCTCTCTCTCTCGCTCTCTCTCTCTCTCTGTCTCTCTCTCTCTCTCTCTCTCTCCCACACACACACATGCACACACAAGGTTGAAGGAGTGACGTTAGTTTCACAATATTTGTTCAGCTTAGAAATTTTAGATTACGAATCACATTTTAATCACAAATTAATTTCTAATGACCGTCATTTAAATAGTGCTTTACGTAATGCCAGGCAGGTGTGTCTCGATTGCCGGAAAGTTTATAGGCCACTCGTTAAAGGCAAAGCTGTCTCGTAAAGGGGTTAGGGTTTATTTATTGGTAGATTTATTCAGATATTTATTATTATTATTATTATTATTATTATTATTATATATATATATATATATATATAGTATATTGTTGTGTTTATATATATATATATATATATATATATATATATACAGTATATATATATATATATATATATATATATTTTTTTTTTTTTTTGTTTTTTTTTTTTTTTCCCTCCCTACACCTCCATCAAGCTTAAAAAAACACCCCCAAGATCACCGTTATAGATAACTTTGTACATTGTTCGGTAGAAAAATGTCCCGGCCAAAGTCCGGTTCCTCCTAAATTACAGGTTCGCTATCGTTTGCCAGGGAAAAAGTCGACATCTAAATGACAAAAAAACGAGATGCAAGGTCATAAAATCGCCAAACTAATGGGCCAAACGTCCTAAAATCTGAAACCAATGAGGCTAAACATGAGGGAGAAGGGGGTCCAGATGGCAGGTGTGTAGAGCTAGGCAGGTGTGGGGCAGGGCATATGGTGGGGTAATTGCTGGGAGGAATTTCGGCTGAGGTTACCTAAGTGAAGTGCCAGTTTTTGTGGCCCTATGCTAAATGCTACCTTTTCCACAGTAACCACCGCAGTCTCTCTCTCTCTCTCTCTCTCTCTCTAACGCTCGCTCTTGCTCGCTCTCTCTCTCTCTCTCTCTCTCTCCCTCTCTCACTAACTAACTAACTAACTAAAACTCTCAGTCTTACTCACTCACTCACCCTCTAACTCACTCACTCACTCTCTCTCCGGGCCTAATATGTGCGTTTGCAATTATTTATTTGGTGTATAAACACAGACAGACAGACAGACAGACAGACAGACAGACAGACAGACAGACAGACAGACAGACAGAGACAGACAGAGACAGACAGAGACAGAGACACACACACACACACACACACACACACACACACACACACACACACACACACACAGATAATTGGGCTGTGGTAGATAGAGATCACAGTTATCACCCTCACAAGGTTCTAAGAGCCCCACTTTTTTCTAAAAGCTTAAAGTGGTCGGTAACCTAAATCCCTCCTCCGTGTTGTCACCATCTGGGACTCGAACTCGGGTATAAAGTATGTGATCTTCCAAAGACACCGGTATATAAAGTCAGAACACAATACGGGGAGCATCTGTGGACTCCTTAACCCCTTCGAATTGAACACAATACGGGGAGCATCTGTGGACTCCTTAACCCCTTCGAACTATCTCACTTAACCCTTTTTACTACCACACACCCTTCTTAAACTGCACAAAATCGTCTAAATGCAGCTATAATAACATTCAAAAGACGTCGCCTGTACAGAAGGAAGGGAGTTAAACAAATTCTAGGCATTCAATTGATAAAGTATGAGATCTTCCAAAGCTTCAGGTACGGTATAAAGTCTGGATACAATATGGGAAACACCTGCCTTTATCCTCTGTTGCTAACGGGAGGTTTGGTTAAGGGGAGGTTTTTAGTGTGTTTCCTAGACTTCCATCAAGCTTGAAATTACACCCCCATGATCCCCTTTCAAGATAAATTTGTACATTTTTCGGTAGAAAAATTTCCCGGCCGAAGGCCGGTTCCTCTTAAATTACAGGCTCGCTATCGCTCGCCAGGGAAAAATCGACACCTAAATGGGACGAAAGGTCTTAAAAGTGACATAAATGGGGTGAAAGTTCTTAAAATCGCCAAACTAATGGGGCGAACGTCTTAAAATCTCAAAAGCAATGGGGCTAAACATGGACAACTTTACTAACTCTCCCACAACACCAAACCAGGCTTATAGTATCACAGTTAAAATTCTCAGCACTAAATTGCGAACAGCTGTGGACAAACTTCCTATATTCTTTAAGGGGAGATCTCCACTTGAGGATTTTTTGTCTTGATCCCTTTCTCCCTCATGTTTAACCCCATTGCTTTTGATATAATAAAACGTTTGCCCCATTAGTTTAGCGATTTAAAGAACTTTCACCCCATATTAAGACCTTTCGTGCAATTCAGGTGTCGATGTTATCCTGGCGAGCGATAGCGAGCCTGTAATTTAAGAGGGACATTTTTCTACCGAAAAATGTACAAATTTATCTTGAAAGGGACTCAAGGGGGTGTAATTTTAAGCTTGATGGAGGTCTAGGGAACAAATTAAATACCTCCCCTTAACGAAAATAAACACGGCCACAAACAAGCCAAGTGAACTTTGAAGTTCACCCTTAAAAGATTTTATTTTTTTCCTATGTGGATGAGGGAGACAAAAGGCAGAGCTTCCTGTGACGAGTGCCTCCCCCAGAGTTGAAAGAGTGACAGGGCCAAAAGCAAGGAACGTTCAAGCCAAAATGCCTGGACAAACGGAGTTTGAAATAACTTAAGTCATAGGATAAGGGAAAGATGGATGCATGGAGAGAGTTCCAGAGCTCACCTGTTAAATAGAAGAAAGACTGGGAATATCGGTTGGAGAGTTGCACAGAGTAGGGTGGGATTGTGTTGCAAGACGGGTGCTACATGCTCTAAGTAGACACCTCCCTCTGTGACTTATAGAAAGCGACATTTATATGAATAATAATTTTGTCTATATACCAAGACTGATTGACATGCATTTATTCTTTATAGGTAGGCCAAAAAACTTGACCTCCTACCTATGTTCACCTTAGTGGCACCGAGGAGCGCACCACCCTTCGTTGTTGTTTGAAAATTGGTGCAGCAGACTGTTCGAAGGGGCGGAGCGCTCCCCAGCAAAGATGGGCTTGTCTGGGATCACTGACTTAACTTAAATAACTACAAAACTACTAGAGTAATCGAGCAAATATTTCTACCATTTGGGAAGAGTCAGGAAGGGAATAGGTGCGGAAATTGACAGCCTATTTGCTCTAGCCCTTTTTGGGTTACAAAGGTTAGGGGGGCACGATTTCTGGCCAACCTATAATGAATGAACTATACGTAACATAAATATATAAAGCCACTCCAACAGCTTCCTCTCTCTCCAACACCCCTTCTCCCCTCTCAACACTCTTCGGAAAGTAGATACGAGGTGCCGTTGTAAAGGCTTATCTCTCAATATCTTCACTAACACACATAACAAAGCCACTCCAACAGCTTCCTCTCTCTCCAACACCCCTTCTCCCCTCTCAACACTCTTCGGAAAGTAGATACGAGGTGCCGTTGTAAAGGCTTATCCCTCAATATCGTCACTAACACACATAACAAAGCCACTCCAACAGCTTCCTCTCTCTCCAACACTCTTCGAAAAGTAGATAGGAGGTGCCGTTGTTAAGGGGAGATTTCCACTTGAGGGAATTTTTTATGGACCCCTTTCTCCCTCGTGTTTAGATCTATAGTTTTTGAGATTTTAATACGTTCGCCTCAATATTTTGGCGATTTTAAGAACTTTCACCCCATTTCTGTCAATTTTAAGACCTTTCGGGCCATTTAGGTGTTGATTTTTTCCTGGCGAGCGATAGCGAGCCTGTATTTTGGGAGGAACCGGCCTTCGGCCAGGATATTTTTCTACCGAAAAATTTACAAATTTATCTTAAAAGGGGGTCTAGCGGGTATAATTTAAAGTTTGATGGAGGTCTAGGGAACAGGCTAAAAACCTGCCCTTAATGCTTACCCCTCAATACCTTCACCTGACCTCACCTCAGGACAAAGGAGTACAAAGGAGTACAAAGGAAATCAAGCAACAACAGATCCAGTGACCCTTCTAGGTTGCTTGTCCTCCAAAACACTGAGGATCAAGTGTCCAAACAGTGGTTTAGAGTGGGTAAGGGACGTATGAGTGTCTACCTTGGATCATGATCAAGTGATGCCAATACCTTATAATGGATGGAGAGCTATGATGCCATTATTATTATTACTATACACTTTAAGGGAGGTGACCTGCTTTTTGTTATTTCTGTCCCTTTCTCTCTTTCTCTGGCTTGTATCCATTTGGCCCCATTCAGCCTACTGTTTTAAGACGTTTATCCCCATCTAGGTGTCGATTTATTCCTGGCGAGCGATAGCGAGCCAGCATTATATGAAGAAATCCGGCTTCGCCGGAGAAATTTGTCTATCGAAATATGTACAAATTTAGCCTGCTGTCAAACAAAAATAAAAAATATGCTGGCTCGCTACCGCTCACCAGTAAAAAATAGACACCTGGATGGGGATAAACGTCTTAAAACAGTAGGCTGAATGGGACCAAATGGATACAAGCCAGAGAAAGATAGAAAATGACAGAACAAAAACAGGTCACCCCCCTTAACTCGATACAGATACATAAACGACCAACACCTGGACTCATCGCTTAAACAAATAGTAAGTTAAAATAAGACTTCAGAGGCTATCAACCCTTCACGATTATTAAACCAGCACACTGCAAGTCAAAAATAGCATCAGGACTGGACCCCCTTTTCGAGAACTCCAGTCCCTTGCCTGAACAGCTATCACTATTATGTGTTTGCACATTGTGTCGAGGCAAAAGGACTATAAGGAAGTTGGAGCTGTAAACATAGATATTGAGCAGATATACACAAAATAAGGAATAGACGTTCGTATCGTTAGTTAATTGGGCGACTGTGTCATTTAACCCCTTCTGTTCCGGTGACGTTTTTTATACTTGATTTCGGCTACATTTAGACGATTTCGGCTACATTTGGACGATTTCGGCTACATTTAGACGATTTCGGCTACATTTAGACGATTTCGGCTACATTTAGACGATTTCGGCTACATTTAGACGATTTCGGCTACATTTAGACGATTTCGGCTACATTTAGACGATTTCGGCTACATTTAGACGATTTTATGAAGCTTAGGCAGGATATATGGTAGCTAAAAATATGAATTGAGACGGTCTGTAGCCTTTTATTCAGTACACATCCTTCCTAAGCTGAACACAATCGTCTAACAGTTACCAGACTATACTGCAAAGTACATCACCGGTAAAGAAGGGGTTAACGACACAGCCACCTAATTCACTACCTGTACGATCGCCAATTACATTCCGGCCAAATAACAAGCCCAACCTGATAATCCACAAAGCGAAACCTCTCCCATCTGGGCCACCCAGATCGAGATTTAAGGGAAGGTAGTTAGTATGTTCCCTAGACCTCCATCAAGCTTAAAATTACACCCCCTTGAGTCCCTTTCAAGATATATTTGTACATTTTTCGGTAGAAAAAATTTACCGGCCGAAGGCCGGTTCCTCTTAAATTACAGGCTCGCTATCGATCGCCAGGATAAAATTGACACCTGAATGGCACGAAAGGTCTTAATATGGGGTGAAATTTCTTAAAATCGCTAAACTAATGGGGCAAACGTTTATAATATCAAAAGCAATGGGGCTAAACATGAGGGAGAAAGGGGTCAAGAAAAAAATCTCTTAAGTGGAGATCTCCCCTTAACAGAAACACGATAACAGAAAAAGAACGCAAAAAAAGTCTAAGTCCCGCCAGGTATGTGGGGCCCAATAAAGGTCTAAGTCCCGCCAGGTATGTGGGGCCCAATAAAGGTCTAAGTCCCGCCAGGTATGTGGGGCCCAATAAAGATCCTGGTAACAGTTCACCTGGGCGTCTGGACCCATTCCACGGCCCTTTAATAGCCGCTAAATACCCGGGCCCTTATCCCGAGACGCTATCAAGGGCTTATATAGATACCCGCCGTCAGTGTGGTCCGCGGTAGAGACCCTATAGCATATCGGAGAGATCGGTCAGCCGCCATCTTGTGGCCACTGTAATGCTCGGTTCTGTCCATCTAGGTTGTGTACAGATCGGTGGTGAGGTGTATTCTCCCTAACCTTCTTCATTCAATGGCGAACATATTTAGTGGGTGTGGTAGTACGTCCTAGCGTGTTTCACATGCTTGCACGACACCTCGACGACATACTGTATACAGACTAATAACACACATAACAAATCCACTCCAACAGCTTCCTCTATCCCCAACATCGCTTCTCCCCTCTCTACACCCTTCAGAAAATAGGAAAGTTTCGTGTGTCCAGGTATTTTGGCTCGAGCATTCCTTGATTGTGGACCTGTCACTCTTTCAACTCTAGGGGAGGCACTCGTCACAGTAAGTTCTGCCTTTTGTTTCAATCATCCACAGAGAGAAAACAGTATATAGAAGGAATAAAAGATAGTCAACATAGCTAAAAGATAGACAGAAGTAAGAAAAGATAGGTGAGATAGCTAACAAGATATAGAAAGAAGAAACGTTATGCGAGATAGCTACAAGATAGATGGGAAGAGACGATAGGCGATATAGCTAAACTCTGAATATAAACAATAGGCTCGTTGGAAGAAAGGAAAAATATATAAGATAGTTACACAATAACTAACAACTACTAGATTCATGGACATCTCCGGTGGCCTTGCGGTGAAAGCTCGACAGTTGACGTGATAACATCGACTGATAACTTTTTCAGACGATTTAATCAAGGACTTTTATGGATAGGGGCACCGCTGCTTAGGTGGTCCGCGAATCTCTCCATAGGGAGGGATCAACCACCCGTCCAGGTGGATGGAACTCGTCAGCCTTGGTCTGGTGGTCAGAAACCCATCTAGGGGAGTAAACCTTATACAAATCTTTACTGCTAATAGAAAGTACCATGGAAAATCCACTGGCACTAAAATACCTTCCTATAATCAGCCACACTCTGTCATCACACCCCGATAAACTCAATTTAATCTTGATTTTTCCAGTTGTTCCCTGGACCTTTATCAAGCTGAACAAAAACAAAATACCAAAATAAATTTGTGTCCGGTCAAAAACCGGATCTTTTTAAACTACAGGGTCGCTATCGCTCGCCTAATCGACACCTACTGTAAATGGCACAAAAGGTCTTGAAATTGACACAGAGGGGTGAAAGGTCTTTCGCCGAACTAATGGGGTGAACGTCTTAAAATCTCAAAAACTAATGGGGAAAACATAAGGGAGAAGGGGGTCCAGAAAAACTCTCTCCTTAGCTTATACCCCAATCAACCTGGACACAAAGCCCTCCCCCCTGACTAACATCTTTAACCCTTTCAGTACCGGTGCCGTCATTTACATTATATCCTGGCAACTAATAGAAGTTTTTATTCAACTTAGGAAGAACGTCTACCCATTAAAAGGCTACATACTATCAAAATGTATCCTTTTTTTAGCAAACATATATTTGTCTTAATCTACATAAAATCGTCTAAATGTAGCTGAAATCAAACCCAAAAGACGTCGCCGGTAGATAAAGGGTTAACAGTCGGCCTCTCCTTTGTATTCCTAGGGCCTGAGTCATGGTACAGTCACTCATACAAAATTCGTGGACCTCACCTATTTCTAATTATGATAGTATATCTCTGGAAACGAAGTGAATATATTTTCCAATACATGAAGAACAAAACTATATAAAATTATACTAGTTATTGACAAGCAAGTTCCGTCCAAAAATCAATCCAGGGAGTTATAATTCCAGAATCAGTCTTTCCCTCTTCCTATGACTTAAATTGCTTCAAACTCCGTGTGTCCAGGCATTTTGGCTCGAACGTCCCTTGATTTTGGCCCTGTCACTCTTTCAACTATGGGGGAGGCACTCGCTATAGGCAGTTATGCCTTTTGCCTCCCTCAATCACACAGAAAAAAACAAAAATACAGAAAAACACTGAGTCCACTACTGTAATTTCTTTGAGTGATGGTACGTATGCAGAAGGCGAGCAGCAATTAGAGTCGCTATATAACAATCTGTTGGAGTTAGTGAATGTGGCAGTGGTTGTGACTTGGGCTGGATACATTTGTCGCTACTCTTACTGTCTTTATACTTTATGAACGACTAAATTAAAAGTATACCATCTCTATCTCTCTCTCGCTCTCGCTCTCTCTCTCTCTCTCTCTCTCTCTCTATCTATCTATATATCTACATGGTTACATCTATATCTTCCTATATATATAGAAACAGAGAGAGAGAGAGAGAGAGAGAGAGAGAGAGAGAGAGAGAGAGAGAGAGAGAGAGAGAGAGAGAGAGAGAGAGAGAGAGAGAGAGAGAGAGAGAGAGAGAGAGAGAGAGAGAGAGAGAGAGAGAGAGAGAGAGAGAGAGAGCCTGTATTGTACTGTATTGCCTGTAAATGTACACATTTATTTCGAAGGGGGTTCTTAGAGTTGTTTTTTAAAAGCTTGATGGAGGTCTAATGAGGGAATTTAGTAAACAAACAAATATATCAAAAAAGGAAACCCTACCCCTTAATATAGCAACCAGTAATAAACAAATAGACTAAAAAGCAACTACCTCCCCTACCTCCCCCTTAAAATTGTTACCAGTGTTGTTAAGATGATATATTCTAAACTGCATACATTATTTTTGCAGCGGAGTCTACGTTTGCCTGTGAAAGTATTGCAAGGCGTTTCCCGCACACAAACTTACAGAACCAGCTTGAGTGACCTCTCTCTCTCTCTCTCTCTCTCTCTCTCTCTCTCTCTCTCTCTCTCTCTCTCTCTCTCTTGATTCATTTAAACTCCGCTTAGACAAATATCTCGCATCAAACCCGCGACTGACTGCGTTTGTAAATGAATAACTTTATTTTATCCCCCCCTCAGTTACTAACCCATCTGTCCCCTACTAACTTCCTAATCCTGCCACGGACATTAGTTCCAGGGCAGTAGTTCCCTTTCCAATGTTCCCTTACCCACTCTAAACCACTGTTTGGACACTTGATCCTCAGTGTTTTGGAGGACAAGCAGCCTAGAAGGGTCACTAGACCTGTTGTTGCTTGATTTCCTTTGTACTCCTTTGTACTTTGTACTCTCTCTCTCTTTCTCGCTCTCGCGCTCTCGCTCTCTCCACGACAACATTTCCTGAGTGGTCACCTCGCAGGTATCAAGTCGCCTCGCTAGCTGACCATTTCGTTGCCAAACACTGGTGATGATGATGGTGGTGGTGATGATGATGATGATGATGATGATGATGATGATGATGATGTTGATGATGATGATGACATTACCGGAAAAAGGTCTATTAGCAAACGTAAACAACACCGGATCAAGTTTCAGTAAAGATGGGCTACGATTCGGTAAGTTAGGCCGAGATGTCTTAGCAGTCACCTATTCGGTAAGTTAGGCCGAGATGTCTTGGCAGTCACCTATTCGGTAAGTTAGGCCGAGATGTCTTGGCAGTCACCTATTCGGTAAGTTATGCCGAGATGTCTTGGCAGTCACCTATTCGGTAAGTTAGGCCGAGATGTCTTAGCAGTCACCTATTCGGTAAGTTAGGCCGAGATGTCTTGGCAGTCACCTATTCGGTAAGTTAGGTCGAGATGTCTTGGCAGTCACCTATTAGTTAAGATTAGGTGTATCCTTAATTTCAGCCCCAGGTAGCGAAGTGGTGAGGTAACGATACGGCATAGCGGTCACCTCGTCTCATGTACGTACACTGGACCTGCCACACACACACACACACACACACGTACACAAAAACTCCTTTGCTTGCTGGACGGGGAGGTATTCTAATTATATCTTGCAAAAACAACAGATGGAGCAACAACGAAGGTTAAGGAGAGGCAGACCGTTTCTCTGAACCCCCTTCTCCCTAATGTTTAGCCCCACTAGTTTTGAGATTATAAGACATTCGGCCCATTAGTTTGGCGATTTTAACACCTTTCGCCCCATTTCGTTGTCAATTTTAAAACCTTTCGTGCCATTTAGGTGTCAATTATTTCCTGGCGAGCGATGGCGAGCCTGCAATTTTAAGAGGAACCGGCCTTCGGCTGGCAAATTTTTCTACCGAAAAATGTAAAAATGTATCTTGAAGGGGGGTCTAGGGGGTGTTTTCTAAGCTTGATGGAGGTCTAGGGAGGAAACTAAAAAAATATCTGAATAATGAATTAATAAACTAAACAAACGGCCAGTCTCCCCTTAAGAGCTGGACAGGAAGAGGGGGAGAGGTTGGAGAGGAGGAGAGAGAGATAGGGGTATTTTTCTACGGATAAATGTACAAAATTATCTTGAAAGAGGGGCTAGGGGGTGCTAGCTTAAGACTGATGGAGGTCTAGCTAGGAAACTAATACATCTATCTATCTGTCTATTGCCTGACGCCGTGATCCCCGAAGGGGTGGCCACGAACGAACCGCCCCCATGCACCTCTGTCCCCAGTCAGTCGACGCCCCTCCCCCCAACCAGCACCGCCTTCGTTCATATACTTCCTCACTCCATCCTGCCACCTCTCTTTCGGTCTACCTCTCCCTCTCTGTCCCTCCACCTCGCTCTCGTAGACCAAAAAACAAGCACTACCCCCTTTAAAAAAAAATGTCCTATGTGAATGAGGGAGACAAAAGGCATAACTGCTTGCAGCGGGTACCTCTCCCAGATTTCAAAGAGTGACAGGGCCGAAATCAAGGGACGTTCGAGCTAAAATGCCTGGACACACGGAGTTTGAAGCAATTTAAGTCATAGGAAGAGGGTAAGACTGATTCTGGGAGAGTTCCAGAGCTCCGCAGTTGAATAGAAGAAAGTTTGAGAATAGCGTTTCACTCTTGGGTTGGAGAGTTGCACAGAGTAGGGGTGGGATATATTGCTGCTAAAATAACAGATGAAGCAACAACAAATGATAAGAGCTAGACAGGAGGAAGGGGAGAGATTGCAGAAAGAATTATCAACAGTATGGAGAGAAGGAGGAGGAAGATGTAGAGAAATGGGGCGTAGATACGATAAAATACTGGAAAAAACAACAGTTAACCCTTTCAAGCTCCAATACGCATTTCTTTTCTGTTTTCTGGTAAATATTAGACGATTTTATTCAGATTAGGAAGGGTATATGGAAGTCAGAGGGTTGATTGGGATAGTATTTACCGTTTTAATACCCACAGATCCTTCCTAAGCTGCATAAAAATCGTCAAGTGATAGCCAAAATATACTGCTAAAACGCGTCAGAGCTTCAAAGGGTTAAAGCAACAACAAAGACGAAGAGTTGGACAGGAGGAAGAGAGGGAGAGGCAACAGATAGAATAATAAACAGTAGGAGAGGCGGAGGAGAGAAAGGTAGGAAAATATAGAGTAGATGCGATAAATTACAGGTAAAACGGAAGATGGAACAACAACAAAGACCAAGAGAGAGAGAGAGAGAGAGAGAGAGAGAGAGAGAGAGAGAGAGAGAGAGAGAGATAGAAGGTAAGAGAATGAATGATAAACAGTATGGAGAGAAAAAGGAGAGAGAAATAGGGAAATAAGATTTGATTCCTTTTATGCTGCCAAATCAACACTGGAAGAATAATAATGGCCCAGAGCTGGAGGAGAAGAGAGAATAATAATAATAAAGTTTATTTCCACCGACTCAGTGGTTATTCTTACATAGTATTTACAAATATAAGAAAGGGGAAGAGAGATAACGGTAACAGAAGGAATGATAAACAGTACGGAGAAAATGAGGAGAGAGAGAGAGAGAGAGGTAGGAAAATGAGGAGAGAGAGAGAGAGAGAGGTAGGAAAATGAGGAGAGAGAGAGAGAGAGGTAGGAAAATGAGGAGAGAGAGAGAGAGAGAGAGGTAGGAAAATGAGGAGAGAGAGAGAGAGAGGTAGGAAAATGAGAAGTAGATGTGGACAATGTTGAGGATAAATGTTAAGGGAAAAAGTGCTCGTGTGATACAAGATTAAGGGGAAGTAATTTTTTTTCTGGACCCTCTTCTCCCTTATGTTTAGTTCCCATTAGTTTGGATATTTTAATCCATTTCTTTGGCGATTTTAAGACCTTATAATTATGTCATTTAGGGGTGTAGTTTTTCCTGACGAACGATAGCGAGCCTGTAATTTAAGAGGAAGTGGCCTTCGGCCGGGAAATTTTGGAGGTATTTTTTTAAGCTTGAATGAAGTCTTGTGAGGAAACTAAAGAAAATGTTAAATTAATAAACAAATGAACACGCAAAAACAAAAATCTCCTTAACCGAAGGGATTATAATACGTTAGAATACGAGATATCATAACAAGGAACGGATATACAGTATACATCGGAATGATAACCCTTTCAAGATAAGATGACGTATATCTCTTCTGTTTTCTGGCTAATATTAGACGATTCTACTCGGATTAGGAAGGATATATGGAATTCAGAAGGTTAATCGAAATAGTCTATACCCTTTTAATCGACACGGATCATTCCTAAGTTGCATAATATCGTCTTAATAAATAAACTGTCAAAAAGAGGACCACCAAAGAAATGAAATATGCTTTAGAGGAGGTATGATAATTAGCGACACATGGGATAGATGCTGAATGGAAACAGCACATGACCTTTGCTCTGGTGATCTCAGGTTACTTCCCTTTTGTTATCATTATTTCTTCTTATTATTATTATCATTATTATTTCTTATTATTATTATTATTATTTCTTATTATTATTATTATTATTTCTTATTATTATTTCTTATTATTATTATTATTATTATTATTTCTTATTATTATTATTATTATTTCTTATTATTATTATTATTATTATTATTATTATTATTATTATTTATTTCTTATTATTATTATTATTATTATTATTTCTTATTATTATCATTATTATTTCTTATTATTATTATCATTATTATTTCTTATTATTATTATCATTATTATTTCTTCTTATTATCATTATTATTTCTTATTATTATTATCATTATTATTTCTTCTTATTATTATTTATTGTATACTCCAGGAACTAAGAAACCGAAATAAGCGAGTCATGCAGTAAGAGCTAAGATGTATTCTACTTTAGAAGGCTGATAAATAGGGATGCTTAAGGATAGATAAGACCCCCCGCCCCCCCTCTGAATGAAAACCGCACATGGCCTTTTGCTCTGGAGATCTCGAGTTACTTCCTTAGTAGTAGTAGTAGTAGTAGTAGTAGTAGTAGTAGTAGTAGTAGTAGTAGTGGTGGTAGTAAATAAATAGGGATACTTAAGAATAGATAAGACACCCCCTTTGAATGAAAACAGCACATGGGCTCTAAGCTCTGGAAATCGCGTGTTATTTTCCTATTATTATTATTATTATTATTATTATTATTATTATCAGTAGTAGTAGTAATAGTAGTAGTAGTAGTAGTAGTGATAGTAGTATTTGTTAGGAACTAAAAAGCCGAAATAAGCAAGTCATACAGTAAGAGCTAAGATGTATTATATAAGAAGGATGATAAATAGACACACATTAAGCAAGATAAGACATCACAACTTGAATGAAAACAGCACATGGCCTTTTGCTCTGGAGATCTTGGGTTACTTTCCTTATCCCACGGACCATACATCACCGAGACTGCCACGCTGACAGTGAGGATACTCCTATATTATATATTACAGGGGGGAGGGAGGGAGGGTAGAGGAGGGGAGGGAGGGTAGAGGAGGGGAGGGAGGGTAGAGGAGGGGAGGGAGGGTAGAGCAGGGGAGGGAGGGTAGAGGAGGGGAGGAAGGGTAGAGGAGGGGAGGGAGGGGAGGGAGGGTAGAGGAGGGGAGGGAGGGGGGGGAGGGTGGAGGAGGGGAGGGGGGGTAGAGGAGGGGAGGGAGGGGAGAGGAGGGGAGGGAGGGTAGAGGAGGGGAGGGAGGGTAGAGCAGGGGAGGGAGGGTAGAGCAGGGGAGGGAGGGTAGAGGAGGGGAGGGAGGGTAGAGGAGGGGAGGGAGGGTAGAGGAGGGGAGGGAGGGGAGAGAGGTAGAGGAGGGGAGGGGAGGGGAGGAGGGAGGGAGGGAGGGAGGGGAGAAGGGAGGGAGGGAGGGTAGAGGAGGAGAGGAGAGGAGAGGGAGGGAGGGAGGGTAGAGGAGGAGAGGGAGGGTAGAGGAGGGGAGGGAGGGTAGAGGAGGGGAGGGAGGGTAGAGGAGGGGAGGGAGGGTAGAGGAGGGGAGGGAGGGTAGAGCAGGGTATGATACGGGGTACGACAACAGTGGAGGAAGAGAACAACAAATACAACAGCAGGACAACAGAAAAGGGAGAGAAGAAAAATAGCAACAGAAGGCAGGTTGTTGTTGTTGATGTTCCCCAGGCTGTCTAGCCGAGCAGCCCCAAGGTCCTGAGCAAGGCCAAGGCCATAACCGAGCGCCCCCACAGAACCCTCCCAGCTTTACCACTAAAGAATGCCCAAGTGACCGAAGCCGCTCCCAGGCGAGGGGCTGAGGAGAGTGCGGAAACACCCGGGACATCGAAGCCCCTCCCAAAGCCCTGTGCCCCTTAACAGTTACATTGCCGCAAACTATAGGTAACGCCAGCCAACTTGACAATAATCTTGACCCCTTAACTTCTTATAACTCAAAATTAATAAAAGCAATCGGGCTGACGTTTCTATCATTTGGGAAGAGTCCACCAGGAAATAGGTGTGGATATTTACAGCCAGTTTGCTCTAGGCCCTTTTAAGTTACAGAGAGGTCAGGGATCAAGATTACTGTCAAGTTCGTTGGCGCTACCTATAGTAAGAGGAAGTAAGTTTAAGGGGGGTGACTTGCTTAGTTTTCTCCTTTTCTCTCTTCCTCTGGCTTATAATCCATTCGGCCCCATTAAGCCTACTGTTTTAAGACGTTTATCCCCATCCAGGTGTCGATGTTTTACGGGCGAGTGGTAGCGAGCCAGCATATTTATTAAAATGTTTTTTTACAGCAGGCTAAATTTGTATATTTTTCGATAGAAAAATTTCTCCGGCGAAGCCGGATTTCTTCATATAATACTGGCTCGCTATCGCTCGCCAGGAAAAAATCGACACCTGGATGGAGATAAACGTCTTAAAACAGTAGGCTGAATGGGGCCGAATAGATACAAGCCAGAGAAAGGAAAGAGAGAAAAGGAGAGAAAAAAAGCAGGTCACCCCCCTTAATACGAATCCACCAATAGCTATGGCACAAATAAAAGCAAATGTGTGCGTAGTAGAACATCTTAAAGGCTACAACACACATATTTCTCCCGTACATAAATAACCCCAAACGCCAAAATTAACCCGAGAGAAGGGGAGAGGGGTGAGGAGGGGGAGGGGGGAGAGTCTTTATATGGAGGGTAGCGACGTAAAAGGTCCTAGGAGTCAGAAACAATATGGTGTAAAAAATCGTGGTGTGCTATGAGGTAGAAACAATATGTCGTCTATAAGTCAAGTTAACGCTACTCTCTTACATATAGGCACTATAGTATATATGTATGTATAAGTCAAGTTAACGCTACTCTCTTACATATAGACACTCTAGTATATATGTATGTATAAGTTAAGTTAACGCTACTCTCTTACATATAGGCACTATAGTATATATGTATGTATAGGTCAAGTTAACGCTACTCTCTTACATATAGGCACTCTAGTATATATGTATGTATAAGTCAAGTTAACGCTACTCTCTTACATATAGGCACTCTAGTACCGTATAAACTGTATGTATGTATAAGTCAAGTTAACGCTACTCTCTTACATATAGGCACTCTAGTATATATGTATGTATAAGTCAAGTTAACGCTACTCTCTTACATATAGGCACTCTAGTATATACAGTATGTATGTATAAGTCAAGTTAACGTTACCCTCTTTTATACAAAGGAGTACAAAGGACATCAAGTAACAACAGGTTCAGCGACCCCTCAAGGCTGCTTTCCCCCCAAAACACTGATGGTCAAGTGTCCAAACAGTGGTTTAGAGTGCATATGGGAAAAATGGAAAAGGGAAGACTGCCCTGGGACAAATGTCCGTGGCAGGATTAAAAAATGTTAGTATGGAACAGTTGTAAGTATAAAAACAAAAAAACAGACACCCTAGTGGTGGTGGTGGGAGAGAATAGGGAGGCGAGAGTGTATACGAATCCCCCCTTCCATAACTCAAGACCTCCCGGGCCATTCATCTCGTACCTGGGCCTCCCGCTAAATCACCGCCTCCTGCGCCCCGTAACTCACCCGCCGTCGCCCGCTAATCACGTCATCAACAACACCTGATTTACGCGGGTTAATCATTTCCCGGGAGAGGAGTGAGTGGACAGGGCGTTAAATAATTCGCAGCTATACCGGCGAGTTTTTTAAAATTTCATTCTATCTATGTGTGTATGTATATATGTATGTATGTATGTATGTATGTATGTATGTATGTATGTACGTATGTATCTACAGTATTTATGTATGTATGTATGTATGTACTCAGGGACATACCCCATTCTCGAGACAGAGCCCGAACAGAAACATTTAAAGTTCCAATTCTTAGGGTCAGGGACCACTTTCGCGACCTTTTTATCATATTCTGTCAACCATTAGACGATTTTATTCAACTTAAGAAGGACCTCTAACAATACAAAGGCTTCGAACTACTATCTCGCATAACCCTTTTTTACGACCACGGATTCTTCTTAAACTGCCAAAGATCGTCTATATCTAGCTAGAATAAAAATGAAAAAGACGTCGCCGGTACAGAAGGGGTGAATATCGATCATCGGTCGTAAATTTCATCATCGGAGAGGGAGATTTACACTGCCAGCATTATTCTCCCTTTACACCATTTACTTTAGTCTCCCTTTGCACCTATTAGTTTAGTCTCCCTTTACACCTATTAGTTTAGTCTCCCTTTGCACCTATTAGTTTAGTCTCCCTTTGCACCTATTAGTTTAGTCTCCCTTTGCACCTATTAGTTTAGTCTCCCTTTGCACCTATTAGTTTAGTCTCCCTTTGCACCTATTAGTTTAGTCTCCCTTTGCACCTATTAGTTTAGTCTCCCTTTGCACCTATTAGTTTAGTCTCCCTTTGCACCTATTAGTTTAGTCTCCCTTTGCACCTATTAGTTTAGTCTCCCTTTGCACCTATTACTTTAGTCTCCCTTTGCACCTATTACTTTAGTCTCCCTTTGCACCTATTAGTTTAGTCTCCCTTTGCACCTATTAGTTTAGTCTCCCTTTGCACCTATTAGTTTAGTCTCCCTTTGCACCTATTAGTTTAGTCTCCCTTTGCACCTATTAGTTTAGTCTCCCTTTGCACCTATTAGTTTAGTCTCCCTTTACACCTATTAGTTTAGTCTCCCTTTGCACCTATTAGTTTAGTCTCCCTTTGACCCGCAAGACAAATTATCCGTACCCATGAATGGTGGAATTATATATATTTTTTTTTTTTTTTTTTTTTTTTTTTTTTTTTTTTTTTATATTAAGGGGGGGAGAGAGGCACCACAGAGTGGGTGGGGGGAAGAGGAAGTAGGAAAGATGAAATACAGTGAGAGAGAAAAGTTAGTGGGCAGACCACCTTGCTATTGTTAGGGATGTTTATTACTTTATTTGTATTTGTCTATTCATGGTCTAATAGTCGTACATAGTTGAGCTAGTTGTTTATCTTGTGAGTTAATGCAAAATCTATATCTGTTAAAGGGTATTATTGCTTCAACATTTCAGCTTGAATTTGTTCGAGGTATTCGGCGTATTCAATCACGTTGGAGAAACATGCTGGTTGTATCTTCTGTGACTTGGGTGTTGTGTCACCTGCAGGTTTCACATTCCTCTTCTTCTTCTTCACAGCTTGTGGGGTCCGAACAGGAGGGGGAGGAGTGGTCCTGAGAGTCTCTTCAGATGGTCTGGATGGTGTAGGCTTGGTGGAGGGGAGAGCTGGTGGTGGTGAGAGGGCTTCCTCCGTCTCCTTTGATGTTGTTGGAGTTTCGTCCTCTTCTAGGTTTTGCTCGAAGATGTTAATATATGGAGACATCTTCAGTTTTCCCTTGAGCTTGGTGTTGGAGTTGCAGGTTGCTGTTGTTGATTTGACAGTATATATTGTGTCAGGAGGAGATTTCTGTCTGCTTAATGGGGGGGACAGAGGGAGTTGAGGGCGTGGTGTGGGTCTTGGTACCTGTGTGCTGGCTCGTGGAGTCTTCTTGTTGGGCTCCATACGAGGGATGATGATTGTGGAAGATTATTAGCTGTCAGGAGTCTTTGTAGCAGCTCATTGAGGAGATTTGGGTCCCCATCAGCGAGTGTTACAGCAGTAGGTGACAATGATTTGGATTTTTGCAGATGTTCTTTTGTCTGTCCTCTTGTCCCTGGCATGTCTGGAGTCTTTTTGAGTGACTCCCGATGGTACGGTGACGTTGGTAGCCTCTTCTCCTTTCTTCCCCGTTTTGGTGGTGAATGTTACTCTCTCGCCGTCAATGAGAGAAAGAATTGATTGGCGGGCGTTTGGGCTGTTTATGTTGATTCTGTGAACGAATATATCCCTTTGTGTGTTATTGAAGGTAATAAATCCGTAGCCCTGCTTGTTGTTAAACCACTTAACGGTCCCAGAATGGATGGTGGAAGTGTCTGAGTCCATTGTTATATATATATATATTTACTGTATATATATTGTGGATTACTGACCACATTTATGTATTTCAAATAATTTGCTCCCGAGTTACACAAACCAAGAGTGAGAGGGGTGGAAATGAGCTACTTGAGAAGTGTGTGTGGAGTTACATGGAGGGGTAGACAGATGAACGAGAGCGGTGTGGTGTGGATGTAGATGTGCAGGAAAGTGTGAAAAGGAACACCTTGAGATGGTTCGGCCATGTGGAACGTATGGGAAGCAAGTGAAGAGAGTGTACAAGAGTGAGGTTTTAAGGACAGAGAGGGAGAGGTGGAAGGATGGAGACAAGAAGTATATGCATGGTGCTGGATGGGAGGAGGGGCGTCAACTGACTGGGGACAGAGGTGCATGGGGGCGATTCGTTCATAGCCACCCCTTCAGGGATCACGGCGTCCTGCAACAGCTGAGCTCAGGAATTCTCTCTCAGAATCAGTCTTTCCCACTTCCTATGACTTAAATTGCTTCAAACTCCGTGTGTCCAGGCATTTTGGCTCGAACATCCCTTAATTTTGGCCCTGTCACTTTCTAGTCTGGGGAACAGTTTTGCCTTTTGTCTCCCTCACTCATATAGACAAAAAAATAGAAAAAGGTGAGGTCCCCAAACTTTTCTGAGTGACTGAACCTCGATGCAGGTACAACTAAGGCAATACAGGTAACTAATGGGGAACTAATACCACCTCATCTCTCATCATACCCCACCCCCAAGATGCCCATCGTAGCAGTAATCACCCCTCATTTCTCAACCCCGCCCCCACCCCCACCCCTTGTATCTTTGACTTTCACCCCTCCCCCCCCCCCCCTCTCCCCCCCTCTCTCCATCTTCATTATTGTCTCAAGGAAGTCTATTAAGGGGGGGGCTGATTTATTTCCTCATTTGTGTATCTTTTTATTGTCTTATTAGTTTCCTCCCAAGACCTCCATCAAGCTTTAAACCCCTCCCCCCCCCCCCCCAGACCCTCCTTCAAGATAAATTTGTAAATTTTTCGATAGAAAAATGTCCCGGCCTCCCTCTTAAAATACAGGCTCGCTATCGCTCGCCAGGTAAAAAAATCGACACCTAAATGACACGAAAAGTCTTAATATTGACAAGAAAAATGGGGCGAAAGGTATTAAAATCGCCAAACTATTAAACTAATGGGCCGAACGTCTTCCAATCTTCATAACCCCCCCCCCCAAAAAAAAAAAAACACACCCATCGTTGACTGTATAGCAGAAATAATACCCCCCCCCTCTCTCTCTCTCTCTCTCTCTCTCTCTCTCTCTCTCTCTCTCTCTCTCTCTCTCTCTCTCTCTCTCTCTCCATCTTCATTAGTGTCTCAGGGGAACTCTATTAATGTCCTCTGGTCTCATCTCTATCAATTATCGTGTGTATATATATATTTTGATCTCTCTTTATTCCATTCTCGTTAATTGATCTATTGTCTTTGATCTATGCCAAATCTATATATATTAATGTCTTCTGGTCTTGCTCTCTCTCTCTCTCTCTTGTTAATTATCTGTTTTCCTCCTCTCTTTATTAATTATGTGTTTTCTTCCTCTCTTTATTAATTATGTTTTCTTCCTCTCTTTATTAATTATCTTTTATCTTCCTCTCTTTTATTAATTATCTGTTATCTTCCTCTCTTCTGTTAATTATCTTTTTTCTTCCTCTCTTCTGTTAATTATCTTTTTTCTTCCTCTCTTCTGTTAATTATCTTTTTTCTTCCTCTCTTCTGTTAATTATCTTTTTTCTTCCTCTCTTCTGTTAATTATCTTTGTTCTTCCTCTCTTTATTAATCTATTGTCTTCTTTCTCTGAAAGGGGAGATTTCCATTTGAGGGATTTTTTTCTTTACCCCTTTCTCCCTCATGTTTAGCCCCATTGCTTTTGAAGTTTTAAGACGTTCGCCCCATTAGTTTGGCGATTTTAAGAAGTTTCACCCCATTTATGTCACTTTTAAGACCTTTCGTGCCATTTAGGTGTCGATTTTTTCCTGGCGAGCGATAGCGAGCCTGTAATTTAAGAGGAACCGGCCTTTGGCCGGGACATTTTTCTACCGAAAAATGTACAAATTTATCTTGAAAGGGGGTCAAGGGGGTGTAATTTCAAGCTTGATGGAAGTCTAGGGAACAAATTAAAAACCTCCCCTTAATGTAAGCTTGGCCTCCATTCTCGTCTATAAAGTATAGGTTTCCTTCCTCTCCTTATGACATTCTCTTCATGAATTTATTGTGTTTTATCTCTGGAAAATATAAATGTATTCAGGGTCGATTTGCATTTATTTGTTCATTATCTGTTTAATACTATTTTTAGCTTCTTACCTAGACCTCCATCAAACTTAAAATAACGATGACCAACACCTCCCCCTCGGGATAAATGTGTACATTTTTCGGTAGAAAAATGTCCCGGCCGAAGGCCGATTCCTAATAAGGCAAATGTCTCAGAATCTCAAAACTAATGGGGCTAAACACGAGGGAGAAGGGGGTTTAAAAAAAAAAGAAAAAAAAAAAAGTAAATCCCGTTTATGTCGTCTGGTCTTGCAATCTCGTCTATCAATTATTTATTTTATTTTCTGTTTATTCCCTTCTCTTTAATAATGTATTGCCTTTGATCAACGGCAATCTTTAACAATGTTGTCTAGCCTAGCACTCTTATAAAATGTGTTCGCTCTTATCTCTTAATTACTGACTCGAGGAACTCTTATTAATGTCCTCAGACTCTGCACTCTAGTCTATTGTGTTATTAACGTATCTGTTTATTCCATTCACTTTATGTTTTTGGTTTGTGTTTAGATCTATATAAAAAAAAAATATTAAGTGAAGGCTTGCATTTATTTGTTAATTTTATATATATATATACCGGTATATACTGTATATACGGTATATATATATATATATATTTTTTTTTTAAATTACACTTTTAGTATCCTACCTACCCCCCCAATATGCTTAAAATAAGATCACCAATACCCACTTCGCAATAAATGTGAAGATTTTTCGGTAAAAAGTTGTCCCAGCCGAAGGCCGGTTCCTCTTGAATTACAGGCTCGCTATCACTCGCCAGGAAATATTCGACATCAAAATGACATGAACAATCTTAGCATTGACAAAGAAATGGGGTGAAAGGCCTTAAAATCGCCAAACTAATGGGTTGTTATTATTGATGCGTTTATGTTATACTAGCCCACTGGTACTAACTAATGGGGCTAAACATGAGGGAGAAGGGGGCCCAGAAACCCAACCCATCTCCCCTTAATTAAGAGGACTCAACACCTGCCTCGTACCTCACATCACCTGTTCACTTTCACACCCTTTAATTTATCTTCAAGACACCTGTTTAAACTCCATTAGTTTGTTTGGAGTTGTTAAAGACGTTCTCATTCCATTACTTTGAAATTTTTAAGACGTTTCATTCCATTAGTTTGGAGTTTTTAAGACGTTTCATGCCATTACTTTTGAGTTTTTTTAAAGTTTCATTCCATTAGTTTGGAGTTTTTAAGACGTTTCACCCCATACAGCTGTCGGTTATTTTTCTGGACAAGAGATAGCGAGTCTGTAACGTAGATGAAACCTGATCACCCCCCCCCCCCCCCTGGCAGCTGGTTTGTCCGTCACAACACCACCACCCTCATATCTCTTTCACACCCTCGTCGTTAATTTACCTTCAAGACACCTCGTCGGACCAGACAGTGTTAAGAGGGGTTGTGTGGTTTCTTTCTGAAACTCCTTCTTCCTCGTGTTTAGCCCTATTAGTTTTCAGGTTGTAAGACCTTAGGGCCATTAGTTTGGCGATTTTAAGACTTTTCGCCCCATTTCTTTGTTTTCCTGGCATTTGGGTGTCGATGTTTTATTGGCGAGCGATAGCGAGCCATTAATTCAAGAGGAATCGTCCTTCGGCCGGAACATTTTTCTATCGAAAAATGTACAAATTCATCTTGACGAGGGGTCTTGGCGGTGTTCTTATAGCTTGCTGGAGGTCTAGGGAGGAAACTAAAAAAAATATTAAAAAAATAAAAAAATTAGCAAATAAATACTCCCATCTCCCCTTAAGAGGCCATGTAACAGCTGCTTCGTCCGTCACAAGACCTCCCTCCCTCCCTCCCTCCCTCCCTTACAGGTCTACTTCACACCCTTATTAATTTATCTTCAAGACACCTCCCTTGTATTTTCTGCCTTGGCTGTGTCTTCTAACTCATTAATCTCTCTCTCTCTCTCTCTCTCTCTATGACACAAACACACACACTCACTCTCTCTCTCTCTCTGCCATCCTGTTATATCCTCGCCTATACCTCCCTCCGTCTTCTTCATTATCTCTCTCTCTCTTTCTCTCTCTTTCACACACACACACACACACACATCCCCTCCCTTTCATCTTCCCTCCCACTAACCCGTCAAGTCAGGGGTAGAAAGGGTGGTAGGGGAGGGGGAGCCCGGCTGTCGTCAGATCAGCCAATTAGCACCTTATCCACCTGACAGGTTACACACACACACACCACCGCCCGGAGAGATGCCGACTCCGGTTATATTTCTTAACTCTCGACCCCGTTAAATTATTTTAGACTTGACGACATTAGATAGCTTTATTAATGTCGCTTATTATGGCTTTAACTTTATTCTTTAGATATCACTGATTATGTCGTTTATTGTGTCTTAACTTTATTCTTTAGATATCTTGATTTATGTCGTTTATAATGTCTTAACTTTATTACTTAGATATTCAACCTATGTTTATGTTTTTTGTTTTTTGTTTTTTTTTCCAACTACTCCCTCTCGGGCATAGGCTGATAGCCTTTACACTCAACCGCTGAACACGGTGAGGCCCGTGATGTCTTGCTCCAGTCTAGGGAGTGAGACATGCGAAGCTTCACGGCCCGAAGCAACTCCATCTCTGAAGCCGCCTCGCTTCTGCGCTTCACAGTCTCAACCTCACAGACTCGGACCCTCACTCTCAGAACGCCACCTATTGAGCAATTAACTCACTTATTATATCTTGATAATAATGTTATTATTTTTGGCTCTACGACATTGGATATCTTAATTAATGTCATTTATAATGTCTTACCTTTATCATTTAGATATCTAGCCTCTATTTATAAGAACATAAGAACATAAGAAAATGGGAGTCTGCAAAAACCCGATCGGCCCACACAAGGCAGATCCCTGTTTATGTCGCTTATTATATCTTAACTATAATAATGTCAATATTACTTTAGACCACATGGCATTAGATCTCTTCATTTAAGTTGTGTATTATTTCTTAACTTTATTATTTAGATATCTAGCCTATATTGATATTGTTTAGTAGGTCTTAAGGGGAGATTTCCACTTGAGGGATTTTTTTCTTGACTCCTTTCTCCCTCATGTTTAGCCCCACTGTGTTTCTAATTTTAAGATGTTCGCCACATTATTATGACGATTTTAAGAACTTTCAACCCATTTCTATCAATTTTAAGACCTTTCGTGCCATTTAGGTGTCAATTTGATCCTGGCGAGCGATAGCGAGCCTGTAATTTAAGAGGAACCGGCTCTCAGCCGGGAAATTTTTCTACCGAAAAATGTACAAATTTATCTTGAAAGGGGATCTTAAGCTTGAAGGATATCTAGGGACCAAACTAAAAACCTCCCCTTAACTATATTCATTCTATATAGAGTTACGGCATTATACATCATTATTTATGTCGTGTATGATATCTTAAGGGGAGGTTTTTAGTTTGGTCCCTAGATATCCTTCAAGCTTAAGATTACACCCCCTTGAGCCCCTTTCAAGATAAATTTGTACATTTTTCGGTAGAAAAATTTCCCGGCTGAAAGCCGGTTCCTCTTAAATTACAGGCTCGCTATCGCTCACCAGGATAAAATCGACACCTAAATTGCACGAAAGACCTTAAAATTGACGGAAATGGGGGCGAAAGTTCATAAATTCGCCAAACAAATGGAGCGACTGTCTTAAAATCTCAAAAGCAAATGGGGCTAAACATGAGGGGGAGAAAGGGGTCCAGAAAAAAAAAATCCCTCAAGTCGATATCTCCCCCTTAAATATTTAGTTATCTAGCAAATATTTAGGTTGTTGACCATGTTTAAACTATATAAATGTCGATATTACTTTAGACCACATAGCATTATAGATCTATCTATATTTAGACCACATAGCATTATAGATCTATCTATATACATGTCCTTAATATTTAGGTAACTAGCCTATAATTATGGTGTTGATGATGTCTTAAGGGGAGGTATTTACTTTGTTCCCTAGACCTCCATCAAGCTTAAAATTATACCCCCTCGAGTCCCTTTCAAGATAAATTTGTACATTTTTCGGTAGAAAAGCCGGTTCCTCTTAAATTACAGGCTCGCTATCGCTCGCCAGGATAAAATCGACACCTGAATGGCACGAAAGGTCTTAATATGGGGTGAAAGTTCTTAAAATCGCTAAACTAATGGGGCGAAAGTCTTATAATCTCAACAGCCATGGGGCTAAACATGAGGGAGAAAGGGGGTCAAGAAAAACATCCCTCAAGTGGAAATCTCAGACCCTGAACTATCAACATTATATTATAGGCTCTGTTACTCAGTTACTTGTTCGTCAAGGGGAATCCACACAATGCGAGCTAAGCTCATTATTATCGCGCCTCCTTAACTGGGAATGTATTGCGTGAAATGCATGTTAAGTGTTTTATGTACTGTTGGAATGGCTGTGGATGTGTGTGTAGTCTGTATTTAGCCAATTGGCGACATCGGAAACGAAGGCTTAGGGTGGATCTGTATGGTACCATTCTCACTATAGACGGTACCGTCTCGCCCGAAGGCTTAGGTAGCCATCAGCTTAGGTGAACCATATGATACCTATCTCGCCTTGTACCATTTTTGCCAACCCCAGATGGGACGTCACAACGTCGTCCACTTATTCCAGGTACCTATTTACAGCTAGGTGAACTGAGGCTAACACATGAAAGGAGACAAGCCCAATTTGTCTCCGCCCGGCCGGGGATTGAACCCCCGACCCCTCGTGTGTGAGACGAGAGCTCTACCTACTAGGCTACGGGCTGTGTGTGGTGGTGTGTGTGTGTGTGTGTGTGTACAGGTACACTCGGATACCATAGTTTCTACCCCCACTCATACACATTTCTGGACTTTTCCCTCGATTTCTAATTATGGAAGAGTATCTATCTATCTATCTATCTCTGGCAACGAATTTAGGAATATATATATTTTTTTTTCTATATATCAACTACAAAACCATGACATTATAACACTATTAAGGGGAGATCTCCACTTGAGGGATTTTTTTTCTCTTGACCCCTTTCTCCCTCATGTTTAGCCCCATTGCTTTTGATATTATAAAACCGTTTGTCCCATTAGCTTAGCGATTTTAAGAACTTTAACCCCATATTAAGACCTTTCGTGCAATTCAGGTGTCGATTTCATCCTGGCGAGCGATAGCGAGCCTGTAATTTAAGAGGAACCGGCCTTCGGCCGGGACATTTTTCTACCGAAAAATGTACAAATTTATCTTGAAAGGGACTCAAGGGGGTGTAATTTTAAGCTTGATGGAGGTCTAGGGAACAAACTAAATACCTTCCCTTAATTGTTAGCAAGGTCTATCCATAAATCGATCCAGATAGCCTAGTTGTAATTGCATAGAGACTAAAAATAGGGAGTCGACGAATGCTTACGACTAGGCTAGAGACTATGGTGTCCGAGTGTACCATTACAGTTACTGTGTACATGTACAGTTGCCCACATAAGTTATATTCCTTATTGTAATAGTATGTATGGTGTGTGTGTGTGTGTGTATGGTGTATGGTGTGTGTGGGTGTGGGTGTGGGTGTGTGGGTTGTGTGTGTGTGGGTGTGTGTGTGTGGGTGTGTGTGTGTGTGGGTGTGTGTGTGTGGGTGTGTGTGTGGGTGTGGGTGGGTGTGTGTGGGTGGGTGTGGGTGTGTGTGGGTGTGGGGGTGTGTGTGTGAGTGGGTGGGTGTGGGGGGGGGGGGTGGTGTGGGGGGGGGGGGTTTAAAGCTTGATCGAGGTCTAGGGAGGAAACTACAATAA
The DNA here is from genome assembly GCA_032716605.1 of Paralithodes platypus. Classification (NCBI taxonomy): domain Eukaryota; kingdom Metazoa; phylum Arthropoda; class Malacostraca; order Decapoda; family Lithodidae; genus Paralithodes; species Paralithodes platypus. The sequence goes on from CM064573.1 coordinate 2,069,736, forward strand.
TAATGATAATAATAATAATAATAATAATAATAATAATAAAACGATAAACATACAGGCACATAAATACGCTCACAATCCCCCCTCAAACCAATCGACTACCTCACCCATCCCTCAGCGACCCCTTTCATACCGTGTCCAATCTAATTATCACGCCGTAACCCCTTCTGTAACGGCAACCCTTTTTTTGTTTAACTTCCTTCTGGCTGTTATCAGACGATGTTATTCTGTTTTAAGGGGAGGTATTTAGTTTGTTCCCTAGACCTCCACCAAGCTTAAAATTACACTCCCTTGAGTCCCTTTCAAGATAAATTTGTACATTTTTCGGTAGAAAAATGTCCCGGCTGAAAGCCGAACGGTTCCTCTTAAATAACAGGCTCGCTATCGCTCGCCAGGATAAAATCGACACCTAAATGGCACGAAAGGTCTTAAAATGGACAGAAATGGGTCGAAAGTTCTTGAAATCGTCAAAATAATGGGGCGAACGTCTTAAAATTAGAAAAGCAATGGGGCTAAACATGAGGGAGAAAGGGGTCAAGAAAAAAATCCCTCAAGTGGAGATCTCCCCTTAAAATGGCCTCCAGCAACTAACAGGCTTCGAACTATCTCACTTAACGTCGACTCCGCTCACAATTCCCCTCAAACCAATCAACTAGCATACCCATCCCTCATTGATCCCTTCCGTACCGTGGCCAATCTAATTATCGTGCCGTAATCATGTTGATCGATCCAGCCACCAATCTAATTATCGTGCCGTAATCATGTTGATCGATCCAGCCACCAATCTAATCGTTCGTTTTCAGTGTTTAGCCTCCAGTTTCTATATTTCATTTCATTCTTATCTATTTGTAATGTTCTATTTGTCCATTCTGTTGTTGTTCGGCTTTCATTATGTTTATTTTGTGTACGGTCGCGCTAGTAAGTCACGTCTCAGCTGGTATTACGTTTGGCTTGCTCTGTCCTGTATTAATGTCTGTCAGATGTTGAATAGGGCGGGTAAGTGAAGGAACATGTTTGTATATTTCACTCGATATGAAGAAATGAAGCTTAGATATTGCTGATACCAATTATTGATCAAAACATACTTGGTGCCGAGACATGACTTATTAGCGCGATTTTTTTTTTTTTTTTTTTTTTTTTTTTTTTCTATGTGATTGAGGGAGGCAAAAGGCATAACTGCGTATAGCGAGTGCCTCCCCCATAGTTGAAAGAGTGACAGGGCCAAATTCAAGGGACGTTCGAGCCAAAATGTCTGGACACACGGAGTTTGAAGCAATTTAAGTCATAGGAAGAGGGAAAGACTGATTCTGGGAGAGAGTTCCAGAGCTCAGCTGTTGAGTAGAAGAAAGTTTGAGAGTAACGTTTCACTCTTGGGTTGGAGAGTTGCAAAGAGTAGGGGTGGGATTGAGTTGCAAGACGGGTACCACGTGCCCTACGTAAAGGAGGTGGTATGCACTGGGATAGCTCTGAGGAACACTGATTATTATAGTAACGATAGAATAGCGAGAGAGATGCAACATTGCGGCGGAGAGAGAGAGATTGCAGAGAGACACTGTACACTACTCCTTGTAAATATATACACGTATACAGTATTTGTTTTCATTCATGTCTTCATTTAGTCCACTCTATTTTCTTCTTTCTTTCGGTGGTGTAATAGTTAGGGGTTTTTACAAATATGAGTGTGATAACCCAGGTTCGAATCCCGGTGGATCACATAATATATGATTTCATTAATTTCATTGGAGGTGTTTTGGTGTTGGGGTGAAATTAATAAACAAATAATATCTAATTCGTCAGCCTTCGCACCTTCCCTCACTTTCATTCCTTGTAATTATATTGTACAGCTATCTTAGTTTGTATCCTCAAATCTCACTTCTTCCATTCCTCATCCCTCACTTCCTTCCTTCCTTCTCCCTCTCCTTCATTTCCTTCCATCCTGCCTTCACCCTCTCCTCTTCCTCCTTCCCTCTCTCCCCTCCTTCCTTCCTTCCTTCCGCCCCCTCCAACCCAGCCACCATCCAGTGCTCAGTGACCCGCTCTCCACGCTGTCTATTTGTCCTTCCGTCCTTCCTTCCTTCCTCCTCTCCTCTCCTCTCCTCTACTTTCCTTTCCTGCCTTCCTTTCTTTCTTCCTTCCTCTTTCCCACCTCCCCTCCTCCTCCTCTTCATTCTCCCTTCCTTCCTTCCTTCCTTCCTTCCCCCTCACCTCCCTTCCTCTTCCTCCTTTCCTCCTCCTTCCTTCACCCTCTCCTCCTCCACCCCTCATCCTCCTCCTCCTTCCGCCTTCCCGCCCCCCCCCCCCCCCAAACCCAGCCACCATCCATCGCTCAGTGACCCGCTCTCCACGCTGTCTATTTGTCACGAAAACCATTAAGGGCGGCAGGCGAGGGGGGCGTGGGGGGGCAGGGTGGGTGGGTGATGTAGGTTAGGTGGAGAGAGAGCGAGAGGGAAGGAGAGAGGAATGGAAGGAGGAAGAGAATGAGGGAGGGAGGTAGGGAGAGAGGGTGATGTAGGTTAGGTGGAAAGAGAGACGGGAGGAGAGAGGGAGTGAGAGTAATAGAGAGCATCAAAGATAGATAAGAGAAAGAGGTGACCTGATGATAGTGGTAGGTACCATGAAGGTATTCTAGGTAGTGTCTCTGGCATAGTGTTGACTGAACCACCACTACCACCACCATGGGGGCCAGGTTTACACAACAAGCACCAGCGCCCCTCCTCCCACCCCGGCAACATTGACAAACACAGAGTTATACACAGACAGAGAGGGACAGTCAGAGATTTACCACAGAGCCATAAAGAACGATAGAGACTACAGATAAAACAGTTACGGTACAAATCAAAGACAAATATACAGAGAAACAAAGAGAGAGCGAGTAAAAGACAGGGAGGGAGAGATATAGAGAGATACATAGAGCATCACAGAGCAGGAGGTGACCTAATAGTGGTGGTAGGTAGTGGCTCTGGGATAGTGTTGACAGAGCCCACCACCACCACCAAGGTTTACACAGCAACCACCACCACCACCAGCGCCCCTCCTCCCACCCAACCCACCCCACCCGACACTGAGAAACGCACAGGCATATAGAGACAGAGAGAGATACACACAGCCGGGTAGAAAGACGGAGAGAGGGAGACAGAGTGTGCGAGAGAGAGATAGTGTGTGTGAGAGTGAGAGAGAGAGAGGTAGTGTCTCTGGAATAGTGTTGACAGAGACCCCACCACCAAGGTTTACACAGCAACCACCACCACCACGTCCCTCCTCCCACCCAATCCACCCCACCACCGACACTGACAAATGGTCTCCAGCATTACCTGCCTCACCGGTAGTCCCTCTGTATCTTGGGGTCGGAGAAAGAGAGAGAGAGAGAGAAAGAAAGGGAGTGTGTGTGTGGAGAGAGGGGGACTGTGTGTGTGTGTGGGGGGGGGGGGGGTGACAGAGAGAGGGGGGAGAGTGTGTGTGTGTGTGAGGGGGAGTGTGCTAAGTGTGTGTGAATGTGGAGACAGAGAGAAAGGGAGTGTGTGGGTGTATGTCTGTGAGAGAAAGGGAGTTAGGAAGGGAGAGAAAGGGTGTGTGTGTGTGAGAGAGAGAGAGAGAGAGAGAGAGAGATGAGAGAGAGAGAGAGAGAGAGAGAGAAAGGGGGGAGGGAAGGAAAGGAAATGAGAACGAGTGCGTCAGCGGTAGGAGTAAACTAAATTGACTATGCTAATTAAATTAATATAAAATACATATTGCTAGATTAAATCAAAAGTAAGAATAGTACGGATATATTTATCTAGTTTAACACTCAGTATTATATTATATTTATATTATATTGTTGCATGTGTCAAGCAAATATGTCAGTTTCCTCTAATTCAATACACGGTTCTTAACCCCTTTCGTACCGATGACGTCCTTTTTAATTGATTACAGCTAGATTTAATTGATTACAGGTAGATTTAATTGATTACAGGTAGATTTAATTGATTACAGGTAGATTTAATTGAATACAGCTAGATTTAATTGATTACAGGTAGATTTAATTGATTACAGGTAGATTTAATTGAATACAGCTAGATTTAATTGATTACAGGTAGATTTAATTGATTACAGGTAGATTTAATTGATTACAGCTAGATTTAATTGAATACAGGTAGATTTAATTGATTACAGGTAGATTTAATTGATTACAGGTAGATTTAATTGATTACAGGTAGATTTAATTGATTACAGTTAGATTTAATTGATTACAGGTAGATTTAATTGATTACAGCTAGATTTAATTGATTACAGCTAGATTTAATTGATTACAGCTAGATGTAATTGATTACAGCAAGATTTAATTGATTACAGCTAGATTTAATTGATTACAGCAAGATTTAGACGATTACATGAAGCTTATGACGGATTTATGGCAGCTAAAAGGATGAATTGAGAGTCTGTAGCCTTTTTAGCTGTTCGACGTCTTTCCTTAGCTAAATAATATCGTCTAATAGTTGCCAGAATATAATGAAAATGACCTCGTCGGTACTGAAGGGGTTAATACAAAAATCAAGCTAGATATATCGAAGGTTTATGCTGCGTCTTAAGGGGAGAATTCCACCTGGAGGATTTTTTTCTCAACCTCTTTCTCCCTCATGTTTAGCCCCATTGCTTGTGAGATTTAAAGACGCTTGCCCCATTAGTTTGGCGATTTTAAGAACCCTCGCCCCATTTCTGTCAATTTTAAGACCATTTGTGCCATTTAGGTGTCGATTTTTTCCTGGCGAGCGATAGCGAACCTGTAATTTAAGGGGAACCGGCCTTTGGCCGGGAAATTTTTCTACCGAAAAATGTACAAATTTATCTTGAAAGGGGGTCAAGGGGGAGTAATTTTAAGCTTGATGGAAGTCTAGGGAATCAACTAAAAAGCTCCCCTTAAGGGGAGGTGTGTCCTGTTTCTGGTCCCCCTTCTCCCACGTGTTTAGCCCCATTAGTTTTGAAATTTCAAGACGTTCGGCCCATTAGTTTGGCGATTTTAACCCCTTTAGCTCCATTCTGTTGTTAATCTTTATTTTATTAATTTCACCACAACACCAAACGCCCCCAATGAAATGTTAAGACCTATCGCGCCATTTAGGCGTCGAATGTTTCCTGGCGAGCAATAGCGAGCCTGTAATTTAAGACGAACTGGGATCAAGGGAATGTTTTTTAAGCTTGATAGAGGTCTAGGGATCAAGGGAATGTTTTTTAAGCTTGATAGAGGTCTAGGGATCAAGGGAATGTTTTTTAAAGCTTGATAGAGGTCTAGGGATCAAGGGAATGTGTTTTTAAGCTTGATAGAGGTCTAGGGATCAAGGGAATGTTTTTTAAAGCTTGATAGAGGTCTAGGGATCAAGGGAATGTTTTTTAAGCTTGATAGAGGTCTAGGGATCAAGGGAATGTGTTTTAAGCTTGATAGAGGTCTAGGGATCAAGGGAATGTTTTTTAAAGCTTGATAAATGTTTTTTTAAGCTTGATAGAGGTCTAGGGATCAAGGGAATGTTTTTTAAGCTTGATAGAGGTCTAGGGATCAAGGGAATGTTTTTTAAGCTTGATAGAGGTCTAGGGATCAAGGGAATGTTTTTTAAGCTTGATAGAGGTCTAGGGAGCAAGCTCAAATCTTCCCTTAGATGGGGATGTGTCAGTTGCTTGCTAGCTAAAAAAAAATATATATATATATATATCTAGGTTAAGGGGGGTGACCTGTTTTTGTTCTGTTTTTTTCTATCTTTCTCTGGTTTGTATCCATTTGGCCCCATTCAGCCTACTGTTTTAAGACGTTTATCCCCATCCAGGTGTCAATTTCTTACTGGTGAGCGGTAGCGAGCCAGCATATTTTTTTATTTTTGTTAGACAGCAGGCTAAATTTGTACATTTTTCGATAGAAAAATGTCTCCGGCGAAGCCGGATTTCTTCATATAATGCTGGCTCACTATCGCTCGCCAGGAAGAAATCGACACCTAGATGGGGATAAACGTTTGAAAATAGTTGGCTGAATGGGGCCGAATGGATACAAGCCAGAGAAAGAGAGAAAAGGACAGAAATAACAAAAAGCAGGTCACCCCCCTTAAGGGTAAGGCGAAGGTCGGTTTATAGGGGACAGCTTATAGGACACCGGCAGCGGGGGGGGGGGGGGAGAGAGAGAGAGAGAGAGAGAGAGAGAGAGAGAGAGAGAGAGAGAGAGAGAGAGAAAGTAGAAAGAGAGAGAGAGAGAGAGAGAGAGAGACGAGAGAGAGACGAGAGAGAGAGAGAGAGGTGAGCGAGAGAGAGTTGGAGAGAGAGAGAAGAGAGAACAAGTACAAAGGAGTACAAGGAAATCAAGCAACAGGAGTTCTAGGGACCCTTCTAGGCTGCTTGTCCTCCAAAACACTGAGGATCAAGTGTCCAAACAGTGGTTTAGAGTGGGTAAGGGAACATTGGAAAGGGAACTACTGCCCTGCCCCTATCGTGGCAGGACTAGGAAGTTAGTAGGGGACATATGGGTTAGTAACTGAGGGGGATAAAATAAAGTTATTCATTTACAAACGCAGTCAGTCGCGGGTTTGATGCGAGATATTTGTCTAGGCGGAATTTAAATGAATCAACGGTGCTGCAGTCTATAACGTCTCGGGGAAGCCCACCATTCCACAAGTTGACAACTCGATTGAAGAAGAAATTCTTAGATTCGGGTGAGTTAAAAGATTTACCAATAATTTTGCACCCGTTTCCCCGCGTGTAATTAGATTGGTCGATAGTGAAGTACTTACTACAGTTCATATTGTCGATGCCTTTGATGATTTTGAACACTTGAATTAAGTCACCTCTTAATCTGCGCTGGGTTAAAGGAAATAGATTTAATTCTCTAAGACGCTCTTCGTATGGTTTGTTCTTTAGGCTAGGTATCATTTTGGTAACTCTACGTTGAACTCGTTCTAGCTTGTTTATGTCTTTTTGGTAATAAGGGCACCAGCATTGAACGCAGTATTCCAGAAGAGAGAGAGAGAGAGAGAGAGAGAGAGAGAGAGAGAGAGTAATAATAATAATAATAAAGTTTATTTCCACCGACAGTGGTTATTCTTCTTACATAGTTTTGTTTTGCTTTGTAGATGTTTCGGTGACAATCACCACGGTCGATCTGGGGATCCGCCGCTAATGAGCTCGTCCTGGAATCTTTACGACTCTGAAACTCTTTACAGGACTGACCATGCCATTTTTATCGGCAATAGCTCAGAGAAGAGTGTTGAGAGGGGTGTTGGAGAGAGAGGAAGGTGTTGGAGTGGCTTTGTTATGTGTGTTTTGTCTATACGTCTTCAGGATGTCCCCTGACTGGGTGCAAGCATGTGAAACATGCTAGGACGTACTATCGCACCCACTAAATGTCCGCCGTGGCAGGGATTCGATCCCGGGTCTTTCAGATTCACACGTGAGCGTGCTCACCACTTGACCACTTGTATTTACAAATATAATTATATACAGTTTGGGGTTTAGTGTTTTCAAAGGAAGGAGAGAGAGAGAGAGAGAGAGAGAGAGAGAGAGAGAGAGAGAGAGAGAGAGATTTGATTTTGATTTTACCCCCGATGGCGAGTTTATGAGCAGCGCCCCCCCCTCCATCTGTGAGGGGACAACCCAATAGTTAAGGCGATACATACTGCTCAAAGAGCCATTATTCCACTGAAACAACAGCATCGTCGTCTGGTTACATTCATATTTGTGTTTATAAATCAGGTTGGCATTATTCAGATGCGTTATTATAGTTTCCTCATTTAATTGTCACATGGTCTGTATATACGTATTTCATTAAAAAAAAAAAAAAAAAAAAAAAAAAAAAAAAAAAAAAAAAAGCAAGCAAGCTTGTAGTGACTGAATTATTAATTGACAGGTTGTAAATAATAGCACTACAGAACTAGTGCAATCGTATGAGGAGACTATTCATATTTTCATTACATCAATGATTATTGAGATCATAGTTAGCTGAATACAATTATTACAAAAATAGGCAATGGTATAAATCAACATAATACATAATTTAATACAGGCGGACATAATCATGATCCGGTTCGTTGTGCACTGGGAGCTAAGGTGTCTTGAGATCGCCTCGTACCCATACACAACGAACGTATTATAGTCTGCATGGTTGGTATCTAATTGAATATACTTAGTGGGTATTTCAAGAATGTCAGGGGGTAAGGAAATGTGATTTGTATATTAGAAGACTGTGATTAACGAGACGTGTAACATGTGGAGGGAGGTGGTAGAAAGAGAGGGATCTCGTTGGGGGTGGAAGTTTCGCTCCCAGGAATGTTCGTTCCTGTGGTATTTCAATAATAATAATAAAATAATAATAATAAGGGGACAACCACTGGTAAGGCAATACATACTGCTCAAAGAGCATTATTCTACTGTAGCAACAGTATCGTCGTCTGGTGTTATTATAGTTTCCTCATTTGATTGCCACATATGCTGTATATACGTGCTCATGAAAAAAAAAAAAAAAAAAAAAGACTGAATTATTAATTGACAGGTAAATAATAGCACTACAAAACCAGTGCAATCATATGAGGTGGCTACAATTCATGTTTTCTTACATCAATGGTTATTGAGATCATAGGTAGCTGAATACAATTATTACATACAAGATGTGACTAATATTTCGAACTACATTAATTATTATGCAATAATAGTACGACAAATATATTACAATCATATGAGGGACACTCCACATTCTTCATTACATCAACGGTTATTGAGGTCATAGTTAGCTGAATACAAGAGTCACATACATAATGTGACTAATATTACCAACTACCGAAGTTATAATGGAATTATAGTAATACAAATATTTTACAAAGATGAGTTACATGGTTCAATTCTCTCATTACAATAATGGTTATTGAGGGGATAGTTAGCGGAATATGACCAGTGGAGAAGTTTACATGCCGATAGTAATATAATATTTAGTAGGGTGTGTGGTTATGGGAGAGAGGGAGGGGGGTTGTAGGAGGTAGAGGAATGGGTGGGAGAGGAGGAGGAGTAGAGGGGGGGGGGGGGGGGGAGGAGGAGGGTACTCCAGGGAGGAGGAAAGTGTGAGAGGGGAGGTGTGTGAGTGTGTATGTGTTCTTAAACATCCTAGAGGGACCTACTACATATAAATAAGTTGTTTAAGGCCAGCGATAGTACTGAAGATAAATATGGTAGTAAAAAAAAAAAAAAAAAAAAAAAAAAAATGAATTTCAACGCAAGTCTACAGATATCGGCAGTATCGCTTCATCGTACCTGACACAACATATCAATAAGTAGGGAAGGAAACTGTATACGTGCAATGAATGAATGAATGAATATAGAAAAGGTGGGTGAGGGTGAAAGAAGGGAAGTTTTTATTGGTGTAGTAAGAGAGAAAGTGAAAAAGTAGGAGCATAAAGAGTGTCGGGGCTTGACCTAACTTGCGTGAGTTGTTGATTTTAGTTTGGGGGTTTAGGGGAGGCACTGTTGGTATTGAGCCACATTTTCCGAGAGCCTCAGTATGGCACGTCAAGAAGGCTTGGAGATAAAAATGGGTGGTAAGGCAAAAGATAATTAATTTTGGGTGGTAAAAGTTAATTTGGTGAAGTGAGATTCAGAAGCTCTGATCGGTCAAAAGTGGCATGGAGGCTGGGCTGTGGACGGCATACCCCACCGCCTCTACCAGTCTGGACGAATCAGATGAGTCTGGGTGAATTGAATATAAAATTTGGTAATGGAGAATGTTTTAATGATGGTCTGGCAATTTTGGATGGTAGGGGTCTAAAGTGGGGCAGCAAGGCATGGTTGTCAACTGCAGTCTAGAGAAGATTACACTGTCTTATGAAGAGCTTAAAGATCAAGATTCAATTAAGTTTAGTAGCAAAACAATATTCAGAAGGAAGATACTAGTAGTCCTCCGGGATGGATATGCCGCATATCGAAGGTACTTAATTGTAGATCAAACCATTAGCAAAGAATATTGAGGACAATTATGTTGCTTACATATGCAAGGGTCATGTATATTGGCTTGCAAAAGGATATGAATTGGCACTTAACAGATTATTTAAATAAAAGCTGTGTTAGAGGCTCAGAGGGATGTATATACTGTACATTGTCAATCTATTAAATGAGAATAGCAGTGATAAGTAAAGAAATACTGACTGATATTATAAGTGTGACATGATCAATGAAAATATGAAATCGTGTAGAGGGCGTTACAAAGGGTTTAAGTGTGACCTTGTAAGAAAGAAGAGATGTGTGGAGGGCAAGGGGTGCATACTTATAAGGTTCATGTTTCATGTTTACAGTACATATTATTGTGGGGGGCAAAGTTCTTGTGTTTTTTTAGTATGTTATTGATTACGTTATTCTTTAGCATGTATATTGCTTGATCCTCAATTGTGGTTAACTGATTATTCCTGTATTCCCTAATCATTGGGCATTCCAGGATATAGTGCTCGAGAGAGTGTTTGTTGGGAGCTCTGCAAACCCTACATTGCCTGTGCTCTTCTTCTACCTGCCAATTCAGCTGCCATGGATAACAATAGCCAAGCCTTATTCTTGCATGTACTGAGTCTACCCACCTACTCGTTGTACGTTTACCATAGGTGTATTTGGTCGTAAATGCTACTTTATTGTAGTAGTTTATAGATCGGCTGGTATTATGATGTCTAGCTCTGTCTTCATCCACTCTTTCTTCTTGTGTCTTTTTAATTATAGTTCTCATTTGTTTCAATGACAGTTCAAGAATATGATCAGGTTCTTCTTTCTCTGTGGCCTCCTTGGCAAGCTTATCTGCCCTTTCATTGCCTGGGATGCCTACATGTGAAGGAATCCAGGCAAATTTGACCCCTAGCCCCTTCTCCCCTACACATTTTATCCCCCGTCTGATATCTTGTACAAGGAAAGGATAGGTGGGTTGGGGGCTAGAGATAGCTTCCAAGGCCGCCCTGCTGTCAGATAGGATAAGAATATTCTTTCCCCTTCGAAAGATACTCCCAATTCCCATCGCTATTGCCACCAGCTCAGTTTGAGTGGAGGAGGGCCAGTCCTGTAGCCTGGATAGTTCATCGTCTTCCTGAGCAAAGTTGCCACCACTCATAATAGTGATGGCAGCTCCTGCCCTCCCAGTTACGGTGTTAAGTGAGCCGTCACAGTATACCTGATCAGTGTTCTCATCTGTCATATCTTCTATTAGTGACATAAAGTTTGTCTTCAGAGCGTAGGACGGGATCTCAGACTTTTTTGTGTCGAGTTGTGTCACTATAATCTCAATAGTGGCCTCTTCCCAGGGCGGAAGGGGGACACTCAATTGCCGGTCATGTGGATGGTAGTCTGTAAGCTGGGTGGGCGGGGTGGGGTCAGTCAGTTGCCAGTCACCGATATAGTAGTCTGTAAGCTGGTAGTCAAGAATGTCAGCAGCAGTTACATGTGGCCAGTCCCTGCCTTTTAAGTCATCTATTCTAAGTAGCTCCATTAGTGCAGTCTTAGGTCGTGTTTCTCTGTCGTCTCTCAGTGTTCGTATGCCTATTATCATATTTGTTTCTTTTATTCTATCAGTGATGGACGATAGATTTAACTCATATCTAAGATTTTTTACCTTGACATTTCTCGGACATCCAAAAATAAGTCTCATGGCTTCATTTTGCAGTTTGTCAAGTTTTTCGATCTGATTAGCAGGTAGACAGGATAGAGCAGGTGCATGGTAGTCAATTACTGATCTAATATAGGCAATGTACATGGTCCTGAGGATAGTGATGGAGGCACCCAAGCCTTTCCATGACATTACTTTAAGGGGCCTTAGTCGTCTTTTACAGGTGGTCATTACATGATTAAATTCAGCATTATTACCCTGTGGTCCCCCAACATACACTCCCAGATATTTATAATAGTCTACCCTCTCCAGTACATTACCATGAAGATGTAGAGGCTTGTTACGATTCCAACCTTTTGTTATGGCTTTTGTTTTGTTTGTTGATATTACCAGGCCTAATTGGTCACAAGCTTCTCCTACCAAGTCTAGGGCACGTTGCATGTCCCTGTGACTATCGGCCTGGATCAAAATATCATCAGCATAGCTTTCACAGATCACTCCTCTGGGAAATTTGAGTCTAACAATAATGTGCATTAATGTTGAATAGTATTGGACTTAATACTCCCCCCTGTGGTGTACCCAGCTCAAGCTTACGTACTTCAGACTTTTTACCTTGAAAGACGACATATGCACTTCTATTGCTGAGGTATTCCTTGATCCAGCCCAATAGTTTACCTTTTACACCCATTTTCGCCAACTCGCAAAGTATTACATCCCTGTTTGCTACATCAAATGCACCCTTTAAATCTAAAAATACAGTAAAGTTACACCTATGGTTAGAGAGATATGATGTGATACAGGACATTGTACTTCTGCCTTTGATGTAGCCATTCAAATGCGGGCTCAATTGTGACTCTATTTTGTGCAGTAGCCTATTAAGGACAATCCTTTCAATTGTATTGCAATAACAAGAAAGAAGTGATATAGGTCTCATGGCTGTAACAGAACCAGCCTTGGGTACAGGAATTATGACAGCTCTTTTCCAGTCAGGAGGGATGACACTGTTGCGATAGCTAAGGTTAAAGAAATCCAGCAATGGATTGCCTGCAACCTCTGTCATTGCACGTAGAATGGGATATGTTATCCCATCCTCCCCTGGGGCACTACTTTTGTTGTTGGATAGGGCTCTTTGGAGCTCGTAAGTGTTTATATCTTTACACGAGTCATCCTTAATGGCTATTGCTTCGTCTACTTGTTGGCGAAAATCCGGCAGGTTGGGTCCTAGCTTATTCCTAACTCTGAGAGGCAGATTACTGTAGGTGGAGGCAGAGGCCCATTCATCCATAAGGGTTTGAGCATATTCCTGAGGGTGGGGATGTGCTGCAGCTTGGTTAGTTTTCCCCCTTGCAATATTTATTTTCCTCCACACAACACTGATGGATGTATCTTTATTTGTGTGATTTAAAAAGTCTAACCAGAATTTCTCCCTTGCTTTAATTTTAGCCTGATGGGCCCTTTGACCACAGATTTTTATATTTTCAAAGTTTTCACCAGTTTTATTACCCTTCCAAATTTGTGTAGCAGTTTTTAACAAATTGGTGGTATCTTGTACCTCTTTATCATCCCTGTACCACCTTTGCCAGATTCCACCCTTGGCATTTGAACGGTATTTGTTTCCCCTATTATTTTTGTTTTTTTTTCTTGTTTGATTGCTGTTTGTTTGTTGTCTTTTTATGAGAGATTTGCTGTTCAGCATATCTTGTTAGATCTTGATAGAAAGTATTTATTGAGTTAGTCTCACGATATGACTCAAACCACTTACTCATTCCTTCCACAAATTCTTTGGTATGCTGTGGTAGGAGTTGGAGCCTCTTCCTCCCCCCATCAACCCGCCTCTTTTTAACATCTAGCTTAGTTAATAGTGCAAAGTGATCAGATAATAGTAAGTCCTGCTTGTGAACAGAACAGGTACGATATGGCTCGTTATACAGACAAACATAATCTAGCCTGCCACCTAGGACATGCGTTGACTCCGGCTGTCCTATTAGTCTTACCTCATTACAGGAGTTTATATAATTTAACCATCGTTGACCATTAACATTAGTATTATTCCTACCTTCATGCGAGGACAGAGCTCTATGGTGAGCATTTAGGTCGCCCATCAATAGAGTCTGTTCTTCATATAGCAGGTCAGGAAATTCTTGTGTATCGAGTGAGTTGCAACCTACATATATGTTGATTATATTAAGTTGGTAATCATCAAGGTATAACTTTAAAGATATATTTTCAGTGTCCCTACCAAAAGAACAATAAAACCTCTTTACAGGTATAGTCTTTTTTACATACGTAATCAAACCCCTGGCAGATGTTTCAGTGCAGTTGTGTACATGGGCAATATAATTAACAAATCTAGGGCGAAATGTTTCATTAGCCCTGGTTTCTTGGAGACATATTACATCCACGTCATGCAACATTGCAAAATGCTGAAGCTCTACAAAGCGTTGGTTAATGCCATTGATATTCCAACATAACACCTTTAGGCCTGTATCACAATTTCCTGTGTTATTCATTATCACTACCTACTTGGGTTTCTTCAACACTAGCTGAGAGAGAGAGAGAGAGAGGCGGAGGGGTGTGAAAGACAGCGTGTGTCTGTGCGTGTGTGTGTGTGTGAAAAGCAATATTGCAAGAGAAAAGAATGTAATAAAAGAAATGGGTAGGAGAGAGAGAGAGAGAGGCAAAGGACCCAAGGATGAAAGGTAACAAGTGAGAAAGAGAGTGAGTGAGTGTGTGTGTGTATGTATGTATATATACAGTATATACTGTATATATATACTGTATATATACATATATTTTTTTTTTTTTCTTTTTTTTTATTTTTTTTTTCCTGGTCCATACGCCTTCTTAGTATTTAGCCCAGATATATTAGGCATAAGTAGGAGAGAGGGGGGTGGAGAGGGAGAAATAGCACAGAATCATCCAAAGTGGAGTTTTTAGCGAACGTGTTAGCGAAGAGTTCAGCTTTGACAGAGGAAGAAGTGACAGTGGTGCCATTAGAGTGGAAAATAGGAGGGAAAGACGAAGAAGAAAAATTGTTGGAGAGGTTTTTGGCTAGATGCCAGAAGGCTTGAGAAGAGCTAGAGTTGCATAGTTCAGTGCATTTATTATTATTGAACGAATGTATGGCGAGGCAAAGAACAGATTTGGTTTGATTCCAGGCAGAAATATAGAAAATATGAGATTCTTGAGTTTGAATGCTTCCTCCTTATTGCGGACAGCAGTAGAGCAAGCGTGAGTAAACCAAGATTTGTTTTGCATTAGACTGAGAGAAAGAAAATGGAATGTATGCTTCGATGCTCGAGAGGATTACCTAGGTAATATGCTCAGCACTCTGCGAGGGTCCCCGGCCACGGAAGCAAAAGTCATTCCATGGGAAATCAAAGAAGTACTGCCGAAGAGCCTCCCAGTCGGCAGCGCCAAAGTGCCACAAGCGCCACCGGCTGGGAGGATCAGGTCGCCGTACCGGAGAGATAGGACAGGTGACAGAGATAAGTTTATGGTCAGAGGAGCCCAAAGGAGAAAAAATATTTACAGTATAAGTAGAAGGGTTAGAGGTTAGAAATAAGTATCTCCGAAGCGATCCGGGATATGGGTGGGTTTCTGGACTAATGCTCTAGGTCATTTAGGATAGAAAAGATGTAGGCTTGTTCACCAGGTTGGTCAGTGGAAACAGAGGAGAGCCATTGTCGGTGGTGAACGTTGAAATCTCCTTATATGGAGTTTTCTGCAAAAGGAGAGATGTATAGAATGTGTTCCACTTTAGAAGTTAGATAGTCAAAGAATTTTGGATAGTCAGTAGAATTAGGGGAGAGATAAACAGCGCAGAAATATTTAGTTTGTGAGTGACAAGAAAGCTTTAGCCAGAGAGTTGAAAATTCAGAAGAATCAAAGTTGGGAACACGAGAGAAAGCAAGATTGTTGCGTACATAGACGCAACATCCATTTGTATCGTGTCTGTAATTACGCAAGTGTACTGTAGGTATAGAATGCTTGTTTTCCATTCAGTACACTTCTTTGTCTTTAATCGATAACTGTTCCATGTGTAATAATTCCGAAAATATGAGGGTCATAGCGTAACATGGTCTTATTTGGTTCGGCTGAGTATGAGAACGTTTATATATACCGGTATATATATATACACATATATATATATATATATATATATACATCATAGTGTATGAGAGAGCGTGTATACAGTATATATATTTGTGTGAGCGCGTCTTTAAAAGCAATATGCCAAGAATAAATATCAATACAAAAACCTAACTTGTGTTGAAAGGTAACTTGGGGATAAAACTACATGAAAGGAAGGGGGCGAGAAATATATTACTGAGGAAAAATGGAGGGAGCTTATAGACTCACAAGCAGGGGTATACACTAGCTGTAGGGTATACACAAGCAGGGGTATACACTAGCTGTAGGGTATACACAAGCAGGGGTATACACTAGCTGTAGGGTATACACAAGCAGGGGTATACACTAGCTGTAGGGTATACACAAGCAGGGGTATACACTAGCTGTAGGGTATACACAAGCAGGGGTATACACTAGCTGTAGGGTATACACAAGCAGGGGTGTACACTAGCTGTAGGGTATACACAAGCAGGGGTATACACTAGCTGTAGGGTATACACAAGCAGGGGTATACACTAGCTGTAGGGTATACACAAGCAGGGGTGTACACTAGCTGTAGGGTATACACATTTACAGAGAGAGATTCAGATTTTTCAGATTCAGATAATTATATTTTGCCTGTGGATTACAACAGTTTTATGTTACAAGAGAAAAAATAATATCTGGCTAAGCCTTATGAGAGTAACTCTCCTTAAGGCACCTAGTATATATTACTCGTACTACACAAACATAAAAAGTCCGATGCTGTACATGAATTGAGAGAGAGAGAGAGAGAGAGAGAGAGAGAGAGAGAGAGAGAGAGAGAGAGAGAGAGAGAGAGAGAGAGAGAGAGAGAGAGAGAGAGAGAGAGAGAGAGAGAGAGAGAATGAGAGAGAGAATAGGCTTTACAAAAAAAACGAAAAAACACATTAAGTATTGTTATGTCGGGCTATAATATTTACAGCTCGTGATATAGTCTTTACTAAAATCCAGATCTGGACTTGTAGACCATAAATAACTCAACAGGGTCAAATCTAACACCGTCTTACTCTCACCAATAAGTATTCAATTAGGTAATACAGTACTCAAACCGTCTTACTCTCACCAATAAGTATTCAATTAGGTAATACAGTACTCAATAACAACACACATAACAATTAGGTACTACAGTAATCAATAACAACACATAATAATCTAACACCGTCTTACTCTCACCAATAAGTATTCAATTAGGTAATACAGTACTCAATAACAACACATAATAATTATAACACCTGTTTATTCAATTAGGTAATACAGTACTCAATAACAACACATAATAATTATAACAACTGTTTATTCAATTAGATCTAATACCTGAAAATCAGAATGTAGCTTCACCTAGATAATTATGGGAACTATCAGGCAAGGATTACCAGGCATATAAATGGTAGATCATAAATGGGGAGCAATCGCTCTTCAACTGAGGTTATAACAAGGTGAATAATCTGCAACTCAATAACATAAGTAACTTATAGAATCAACCTTAATAATAATCGTGATGTGAGTCGAGTGTCTTTAGTGAATAAAACAACTGTGAAAGCACTAGAACACAATCTCAAACAAGAGAGGCTGGAAGAGTTGAGAGAGTAAATAATAACTCAAGTTTGGAGACTGAGTCAGACGACTGGTACTGGCGGGCCGGCTAGGTAGTCGCGGTATACTCAAGTGACCTTCCTAATTAACCTGTGGAGGTCAGGTCACCTACTGGACTGAGGTGGCTGAAAGTAATTTGAAAGTTAATGCAACTAGAATGGTAATTTATATAATATTACTCTGAAATAGGGGGCAAGAGAAGAGTTAATTTATTTCACAAAAGATTAAGTGGGCGGATTAAATTATGTAATTTCTAATGAATATCTTACATTCACATCAACGATCGTATGTAAGAATAACGAAACGAGCCGAGGAATTCAGATATAAATTGAATATATAATTAGGAATGGAATATAGGGGAATATCTATTAATTAAATTTAAGAATAGATTATAATTGATTAAATGAGCTTCGATAATGAAAGCTCTGAAACTATCAAGGAATGACAGTATAATTAATAATTCATTCAATATTAATTATGAATAGAAGGTGGCGTACACGACAAAGTTGTACTAAGGTAACTCAAAATAGTGTACCCAAAAGGCCTGAATTAATTAACAGGAAGGTGACGCACACGACGAAGTTGTGCTAAGGTAATACTCAAAATAGTATTTTCAAGACGTCTGAACGAGTTAACAGAGTCTTAAATTAAACCTACACCAAAATTCGGGTGTAGGGTAAGTGATGTTGAACTAAGTAACAGACTCTATGCAATACCGGAATTTCCAAGCATAACTTACATCAGTAATCAAATGAATGTAAATATTAGTTCATTAAATAATTACAATGGAGTTTAAGTAAGAGAGTAAAAATGGGGGAATGTGTTGGTAAAATACAACACTTCTCAATGAGGGTACTGTGGTAAATAAATTATTAAATTGGGCGTAGGCTCTAGGTAATTAGTGATGACTCAAGAAGGGTAATTACACACGAAATACACGTCGACCTCAACTTGCAAACTACACAACAGAATACATATATTAGGAAAATCTGTGAAGTGTGCAAGGTAAGTTAATTAAAACAAATGTATATAACATATGCGTAGGACGTTTCTAGAGGAAATAAATAAATTATGAACACTAGGTCTTAACACAGACCTTAACTAAGTCTTTATATAATGATTATGAAGGATGAATACAATACGTAATTAAAGATCTTGGGCACAGATCTCAGAATTAATTATCACAACACGATTCACATATTTTAACCTATACCTCAACAACAATAAACACAACGAAAAGACACAGAACTTTAGGGGATGTTTGGAGGGCTGGTGAAGAGAGTGCAGGGCTGGCCAACGAAGATCGTAGGTCCTAGGGGCAGCACTTCCGGGGGGCAGGGCGTCTCTGGCAGCACTTCCGGGGTGTAAGGCATCCTCCGGCAGCATTTCCGGCTCTAGGCTTCAGGAAGGTGGGGTGTGCCTCCTACAGGACCCCAGGGGGCACTTCAGGATCGCATACTCTCCGGGCAGGGCAGAATCAGGCTGATACAAACCAACACTTTTACTTAATACTCAGAGCCCATCATTGGGTTTTTAGAATAGAAGCGAGATGTGATTTGCATACTCCTCTACTATTTCTTGGAGGTCCTATGCAAGATTATCTTTGACTCTTGGTGTTCTGGTTTCGGAGTCACAAGGCTATGGGGAAAAAGGTTTTGTGATCATTGTGAGATACATACTTAACCTAACCTTGGAAGTGAGGTATTAATAGAATGGCATACTTCCAAGGTATAATCTTACATATATAATACTTGCCAACTTGGCTTAAGGTAGGTGCAATCTTACCTAAACTAGGATAGGCCCTTAATCCTAGTTACCTCTTCACATTGATATAGCTCGCTTAATATTTGCTCTTGGTCGAAGTTTATGGGATCTCCCGATCCGCCACAATGTGTCCTCTCGTTTATATCCATTCCTGTCGGTAGAATCCAGGCCGTTGATGTTTTATTTGCATAACCACTTTTCATTCGTGTCCTCCATATCCAGGAGCTGAGTACATGTAGCCCATGCAGGTATCGGGCTGCGAGGGGGCGTGACCCGAGCAGGTAGCTAATGAGTTTGGGTGACCTCCCATACCTTTGTCTCGTCAAAGAAAACGGTGAAAACAGGGGTCGCTCGGGTATTTGTCCAGGGCTAGAGCATGGGAGAATTGGGGTGTCTCTGCTATTTTCTTGTCTTGATTATGGGGTCTTGGAGTTGCAGACTGGCTATTCTGTAGCTGTTATTTGGGTGGCTCGTCTTCAGATCCGTCATCTCAAGTATACAGTAGAAAATCGATATACACATCCTATATTAAATAATGCTATAGCTATACAAAAAAAAAAAAAAAAAATCACTTCAAAAAAACATAGGAATAATAAAGGTGCATATCATCAAGTTTATGAAGGTACAGTATATTGCTATAGTCGGTTCAGTTTCAGCTGGTGGTAAATTGCAAAGTTCCCATCAAGATTTGTTCAGTCATTTGGAAGATTATGTAGTGAAATACGGTGCTAATTATATAAACTTGATATTTATAGGATGCAGAGACATAGTAGTTTCATAATTTGTCTTCAAGTATCGAGAAATAAGCTGTTAAAGAATTCAATTTATCATCAGCTGGAGAAAAAAAACGAGTATAGTGATTTACCCTAGATTATAGCGTATATCTGGCTATAGTCCATTTATTTTAAGTAGGCCAGAAATCGTAACCAATAACCTCTGTCACTCCTCAAGGGCTAGAGCAAATGGGCTGTAAATTACCACTCCTATTCCCTGGTTGACTCTTCCCAAATGGTAGTAATGACAGCTCAACTACTCCAATCCAGCCAGCCTCTTTTTTAATCGCCTTTTATGACACGCAGGGATACGGGGTTGGAAATTCCGCTCCAGATATTGTGTAGTCCCTTCCCTCTCTTGTTATTGTACGGTGTATAAGAACCGAACCGAACCAGGGAAATAGTTGACATGGAATAAACGGGGAAGGAAGAAGTGAAAAGAGAAGGGTGGAAACTAGACGAGAAATGCCCTGCCAAATAAAAGGAGGAGGGCGAAAGAGGAATTAAGTAATAAACAAGAGAAGGAGGAGGAGGAGGAGGAAGAAGAAGAAGAGATGGTGGTGATGGTGGAAGTTAGGAGGGTGGTGGTGGAGAAGGAGGACGTGTTGGTGGTGGTGGTGGAAGGAAAGTATGCACGTAGGTAGCTAGGAAGCTATTTAAGTAGGTAAGCAAGGAGGTAGGTACCGGTACTGTAGGCAGGTAGCCTATGTAGGTAGATAAGCTGGCATAAAGGGAAATGTACCAGTAATAAAGGGGGCTAGCGAGAATAGAGAAAACAGAGAGAGAAATGCACAGAGACAAGAAGAGGGACAGAAAAAGAGGGAGAGGGATGAATGAGAGTGTGTGTGTGTGTGTGTGTGTGTGTGTGTGTGTGTGTGTGAGAGAGAGAGAGAGAGAGAGAGAGAGAACTGAAGCTGACACAGGTCATTTTCACGGTCTATTTAACCCTTTTATATGACGAGTTTGAGAAGCCAGCCAATTTATACATTTAACCCCTTCTGTACCGGCGACGCCTTTTGTATTTTATTCTAAGTATATTAAGACGCTTTTGTGCAGCTAACGAAGGTGTGAGAGAGAGAGAGTGTGTGTGTGTGTGTGTGTGTTTAGAGAGAGATTATTTCAGATTCAGATTATTTTATTTCCATTAAATATTACATTAAATATACAAAGAGAGAGAGAGAGAGAGAGAAGTGAATTAAAGGGGAGGGAAGGAACTCTTGGTAAAAGATAGGAAGAGGCAATAAGACCGAGAGAGAGAGTGAGTATGAGCGTGAGAGAGAGAAAGAGAGATATTTGATTTTGATTTTGCCCCGAGGGGCGAGTTTATTGAGCAGCGCCCCCCATCCTGTGAGGGGACAACCACTAGTAAGGCGATACATACTGCTCAAAGAGCCATTATTCCACTGAAACAACAGCATCGTCGTCTGGTTACATTCATATTTGTGTTTATAAGTCAGGTTGGCATTATTCAGATGTGTTATTATAGTTTCCTCATTTCATTGTCACATGGTCTGTATTAAAAAAAAAAAAAAAAAAAAAAAAAAAAAAAGCAAGCAAGCAAGCTTGTAGTGACTGAATTATTAATTGACAGGTTGTAAATAATAGCACTACATAACTAGTGCAATCGTATGAGGAGATTATTCATATTT
Organism: Paralithodes platypus; assembly: GCA_032716605.1. NCBI lineage: Eukaryota > Metazoa > Arthropoda > Malacostraca > Decapoda > Lithodidae > Paralithodes > Paralithodes platypus. Next base: position 2,091,236 of record CM064573.1, read on the forward strand.
TCATTACATCAATGATTATTGAGATCATAGTTAGCTGAATACAATTATTACAAAAATAGGCAATGGTATAAATCAACATAATACATAATTTAATACAGGCGGACATAATCATGATCCGGTTCGTTGTGCACTGGGAGCTAAGGTGTCTTGAGATCGTCTCGTACCCATACACAACGAACGTATTATAGTCTGCATGGTTGGTATCTAATTGAATATACTTAGTGGGTATTTCACAATGTCAGGGGGTAAGGAAATGTGATTTGTATATTAGAAGACTGTGATTAACGAGACGTGTAACATGTGGAGGGAGGTGGTAGAAAGAGAGGGATCTCGTTGGGGGTGGAAGTTTCGCTCCCAGGAATTTCGTTTTCTGTGGTATTTCAATAATAATAATAAAATAATAATAATAATAAGGGGACAACCACTGGTAAGGGAATACATACTGCTCAAAGAGCCATTATTCTACTGTAACAACAGTATCGTCGTCTGGTGTTATTATAGTTTCCTCATTTGATTGCCACATGTGCTGTATATACGTGCTCATGAAAAAAAAAAAAAAAAGTGACTGAATTATTAATTGACAGGTAAATAATAGCACTACAAAACTAGTGCAATCATATGAGGAGTCCATTCATGTTTTCTTACATCAATGGTTATTGAGATCATAGTTAGCTGAATACAATTATTACATACATGATGTGACTAATATTTCGAACTACATTAATTATTATGCAATAATAGTACCACAAATATATTACAATCATATGAGGGACACTTCACATTCTTCATTACATCAACGGTTATTGAGGTCATAGTTAGCTGAATACAAGAGTCACATACATAATGTGACTAATATTACCAACTACCGAAGTTATAATGGAATTATAGTAATACAAATATTTTACAAAGATGAGTTACATGGTTCAAATTCTTATTACAATAATGGTTATTGAGGGGATAGTTAGCGGAATATGACCAGTGGAGAAGTTTACATGCCGATAGTAATATAATATTTAGTAGGGTGTGTGGTTATGGGAGAGAGGGAGGGGGGTTGTAGGAGGTAGAGGAGAGAGGTGTGTGTGGGTGAGAGAGAGAGAGAGAGTAGGTGAGAGCGAGAGAGAGGCTGGGTGAAAATGAAATTCTGACATTCACAAGGGGAAAACATGCTGGGGGAAGGAAGGAGAGAGAGGGGGGGGGGGGGGGAGTCCCCAATATTGAGAGATAGAGAGCTTCAAGACATATTGGTCTGGTTTGATAGAAGTACAGGTAGAATATAATATATATATATATATATATATATATATATATATATATATATATATATATATATGTATATACAGTTTATATACTGTATATATATAATTATAATAATTTTCGTTTATTGGTGACTTGCAGCCGTGGAGCTGGAAATCTACAGAGTTTTTGTTAACCTAGGTACAGTGCAATGTTTATTCTACCTTAACTACGAGGTCACATGCGACCTTTGGCGACCGTGAGGTGCCGAGTTCCCACCATAGTATATACGCAGATGCACTGATGAGAAGTACGTGTAGGCTAACACAGGCTGATAGTTGAGCAGCTTGGCTATGGCTAGGAAGGGACCACGATACAATCCTCTTCAGCGGGATAGCTGAAAATACCTTTATGATTCTGGGGGACTCGAACTCTCGACCAAGATCTATGCCTTCGTCCTCGGGGCCTGCATTATTTGTGTGTGTGTGCATGTGTGTTTCTGTCTGTATGTATGTCTGTATTTTTTTTTAATATATACTGGTATATATATATATATATATATATATATATATATATATATATATATATATATTTATTCCAACTACTCCCTCTCGGGCATAGGCTGAGAGCCTGTACATTCTACCGCTCAACGCGGTGAAGCCCGTAAGGTCTCGTTCCAGTCAAGGGAGTGAGACACGTGAAACACAGAGCTGCAACCAGCCTTCGCCATCTTGCCTTCTCAGACGCACAGCGCTTGGTTGCCCACTCACGGCTCGATGCTCGATGCTTCGCCTTTGTGCTTCTTTGTCTCACCCCAATGACTCGGACCCTCACTTTCAGAACATAAGAACATAAGAAAATGGGAGTCTGCAGAAAGCCGATTGGCCTAAGCAAGGCAGATCCCTGTCCCACACAACCCCAATTACAAAGCCCAATTATAGGCTCAACACTCTAATACCCTGAGGATCATCTTACCAAAACGGTTAGAGATTAACGCAGGATTACGGGGTTCTGCAGAGCGCTGATTGGCCCAACCCGGCTTCAAATCATTGCTAACAAACACACCTAGATCTTTCTCACAGTCTGAGTTTTCTAATTCCATATTAGCTAGTTTATATTTAAAATTTGTATGCATCTTCCCTATCTTTAATACATTGCATTTGTCAATGTTAAACTTCATCTGCCATTTTACTGACCATTCGTGTAAGGTATCTAGATCCCTTTGCAGACACTCTATATCTCTAACTGAATCAATTTTTCTCCCCATTTTGGTATCGTCTGCAAATTTACTTATCCTACTAGTTATACCTAAATCAAGGTCATTTATGTATATAATAAACAACAGAGGACCTAATACAGATCCCTGGGGGACACCACTCTTGACTGATCCCCATTCTGATTTAGTACCATTTATGCTGACTCTCTGCTTCCTACCAATTAGCCATGACCTAATCCATCCTAACAACGCCCCACCTATTCCATGTGCCTCAACCTTTCTCATCAATCTCTCATGAGGGACTCTGTCGAAAGCTTTACTGATATCTAAATATATAATATCATATGACTTGTCATTATCTACTGCTTCATATACCTCTGAGAAAAAACTAAGCAAATTAGTAAGGCAAGAAACGTCCCTGAGTGAATCCATGCTGAGAAGAATTGATTAAGTTAAATGTTTCTAAGTGGTTTCTCATTTTCCTAGCAATAATTGACTCTAGTAGCTTTCCTATGATTGAAGTGAGACTAATGGGACGGTAATTGGATGCTATTGATTTATCACCTTTTTTGAAAATTGGAACTACATTTGCAAGCTTCCAAGCTTCTGGAACTATACCTGTTTCTAATGAATTGTTAAAAAAAAATGTTAATGGGTAACTTAACTCATCTCTGCATTCTTTTAATACTCTAGCATATACCTCATCGGTACCAGACGATTTCTGAGGTTTCAGTCTGTCAATTTCCTTAAGCACATCATTTCTACTTATAGTAACCGTACTTAACCTATTTTCTATACTATCGCTATATACCTTACGGACTTCTGGAATCTGTGCCAAATTTTCATTAGTGAAAACGGAAAGAAACTGACTATTTAATGTACTGCACATTTATAAATCATTCTCTGTCAATTCTCCTATCGAAGTTTTAAGGGGGACTATTTTATCTCTAACTTTAGATTTATATAGCTGGTAAAAAGCCTTAGGGTTATATTTTGAGTCATTGGCTATCCTGATTTCATAATTTCTCTTGTCTGTCCTGTTGATATAGGTTAGTGCACACACAACATATATACAGAGTGTACACATGCCTTAATCATATTGCAACATACACACATGTACTTTCAGGGCAATACTATCATTGTTTAATATCCCATGATAATATACCGTACTCTGTAGTATCGGCAGCGTTGCACCAAATATATCCGGCACCGCTGCACATGTTTTCATCAGTAACATCCGGTCGGCACTCAGCATAGCAGTGCCACCCCAGCTCTGTATATCTTTGGCTAATAAGAACCTATAAACTTATCTCTGGACTTTTATTCTACATCCTTGTGCAAGAAAGGATTATCAAGGTTGTTGTAGCTTCACATGACAACCATACATGGCGCAGTCAGTGTATTAAAGCCAGGAGATACGAGCCAAGACCGGATTATCAGCCAGCCATCTTGCAAGACCTCGCCTCTCCAGCCCTGGATATATCATTGTGCAGTGCTTTAACACCTTACGAGCGGCCTATGCGGTTTATTTATGTGTACCGCACAGCGGGGTGTTTTTAGCCAAAATAGGGCTGTTTACGTGATCATTTTCATGCCTAAATAAGACCCAGAACGTAAAACAAGTACCTATCCCTGAAAGGGCATAAACAGAGCTTTCGAATGACACCATAACGATCCTTGTATGATGGATAGTTTTCTTGCAATAACCGTGCAACGCGAGTGCAAAAAGCAGGTAATTCGGTACTTTCAGTACATAATTGAGTATGTAGAGAGGGAGGAGGGAGCTGAGATTTGTGTCAGTACGTTCGCCGCGGTGGTCTGGAGCAGTCATACGCTCGCTAGTCTCCTGCCACCACTTGTCTCTCTCTCTCAGCCACATACGTGCTGAAATTGCCACTCGAGTTATGTCGAGCGCCGCCACATAGTCCAGCTTTATTTAACTCGACTTATGTTGCTCGCCGCTAAATAAGGGTTAAAGTGCAGTGAAGTGCTTAAGTGTGGAGTGCAGTGCCTTTATTATATGTCCCATGTCATTTGTGCCCATTCCCCGACTTGCTGTGAGGGTTATAGCTGCCGAATCATTGCTGGACAAGAGCGAGGAGTAGCATACCCTCCCCCTCTAACATCTCCAGCAACACTAAAGCTCTCACCCCTCACTGGGCCCTCAGTGCCTTCCAGCTGTGCCGGCACATGCGCACACGGACACACGCACATCGTTGCCAAGTCAACACAGTGTTGCCAAGCCTACCTCACTCACTCACAGATAATTTCTCTCACTATTAAATAAACTGTTCCAGTTGTACTGCACATTTTTATCGTTCCTGCAAGACTACAGTGTGTCAGCTATCAACCAATTATGGAGGGAGATGAGCAGATTCATGGGGAGCCCAGAGACACCCTACACGACCTTACTGGGGAGGGAGATAATGGTGGAGCTACTGGTGGAGATAGTGGTGGAGATAATGATGGAGATACTGTTGGAGTTGCTGGTACGGGGTACCAGTCAGTTCATTCCACTCCAACCTCTCCTCTCACCACCCCTCATTTTACTCCACCTCCCCAACCTCCCCCCACTTTACCTCCCCTACACTATAGGGGGATGCCACCCCTGTCACCACACCCTGCAAGTCTACAACCTACCACAAGTGCAGACCTCCTTCAGCTCATACAGTATATGGAGCAATGCAGACAACGGGACGACTATACCAGAAGACAGGAGGAGGACCGCAGAAGACAGGAGGAGGACCGCAGACAACAGGAGGAGGACCGCAGAAGATGGGAAGAGGAAAACCGCCGACAGGAGGAGGAAACAAGACGACGCACGGAGGAGGACTACAGGAGACAGATGGACGATGCCAAGTTCTCCGCCCTTGTCCAGGCTCTGGCCCAAATTACACCACCTGCCGCCGCACCTACACCCACCTCACCGGGGACAACACCCAATTCCACAACATCCTCCACCCCTACAGCTCCACCTCCACCATAGAAGGCTATCACCCAGAACCTGCCGCCCCTTCGTGCTGATGCCACCTTCCAGGTTTTCAGAGAATGGAGGCGTCGGTGGGACGATTACTCTATTATGGTAGACTTATCTAAACTACCGAGGGAGAAACAACTGATCCAGATGCGGATGTGCTTAACCCTGGAGACACAGCGGCTTTTGGAGCACACCTTAAGCATACCCCCTGACACCGACAAGACCGTTGATGCAGTCCTCGATGCACTTCAGGAGCACATCAAGAATTCTCGCAATGAAGCTCTCCGCCGCAGGGACCTGTTCAGTTACAAGCAAAAACAGGGCGAGTCATTCAACAACTTCTACGTTTGCCTCTGCCACATCGCCGAAGAAATTGACATCTGCCCAGGGAACTCTTCAGCCTGCAAGGAGACCCAACTCAAGATGGTCATTCTGATGGGCATACACGACGAAGAACTTGTACAGAAGCTGCTTTCCCTCGACGCCACCCCTTCATTACAGGACATCGTCAACACTTGCCGTTCCTACGAGGCCACTCGAAGCGCTACATCAGCCATACGTGCCCCACCGTCCCAGGTTAACGCCGTGTCAGCGTACAAGCAGAACAAGCAGGTTAAGCAACGCGACAAGTTCTCCACATTGCGACAGTCCTTGGCGTCGGCTGCCGCCTGCCAGCGTTGCGCTCGCCGGCACGACAAGAACAAGTGCCCGGCTGAAGACTACACCTGCACTAACTGCGGCCGTCGTGGTCATAAGCCTAGGACTCCTGCTTGCCCTGCAGCCACCGCCCAGTGTCGTCGCTGCAACCATATGGGCCACTACGACAAATGCTGCAGATCTTCCAAGACGCCCGCCACACAGGACAACAACGCTTCCTCCCACAACAAGTCTACAGCAAAGAAGACCACAAGTTGCCGACGTGTGGGATCACCTGTTCAGGCACCCACACTGACATCTGTGAGTCTCACCTACAGCGGCACCACTAGAAAACTCCACATGCTTCCTGAGACAGGTGCAGACATCACAGTGATCGGTCGACGACACCTCGACATACTTCGGATTCCTCTCAGCAGCCTACGACCTCCGCCTCCGACAACAACGCTCAACGCGGATGGCTCTGCAATGGCTCCTGCTTTGGGGACGTTTCATGCACAACTCACCATCAGCAAACGTTCCTGTTCTGCCACAATCCAAGTCCGCGCGGGTGTTCAGACGCCGCTTCTGTCCAAACGCCACTGTCAAGAATTGGCCATCATCTCAGCGAAATTCCCCAAGCCAATTCTACAGGTCAAACACATCAACAGGTGTAAGGAGCTACCCTTCACAGCCACCACATCACCTGCACACAGGCTGACCCTGGCAAAGTCGGAGCAATCAAGGACTTCCCGACACCAGCCAACATCACCGACCTTCGCTCCTTCATGGGTTTGGTGAACCAGCTGGCAGAGTTCACCCCCGACATCGCCACTGCCGCTCAGCCCCTGCGCCCCCTGATGAGCCCGAAGAGGTCGTTCATGTGGACCGCTGACCATGATGAGGCTTTCCGCCGGGTCAAGGCTGCCCTGCTCAGTCCACCCGTCCTGGCCCCATTCGACCCTTCCCTACCAGTGATTCTACAAACTGATGCGTCCCGCCTCAACGGTATTGGATACGCCCTCCTACAGGATCATGGCAACAACCGTCTCCGCTTAGTTCAGTGTGGCTCGAGGTTCCTAAGCAACCCCGAGTCCCGCTATGCCACCATTGAGCTGGAGATGCTAGCCATGGTCTGGGCCATGTCCAAGTGCAAGTTCTACCTCATCGGACTGCAACACTTCACCCTCATGACGGACCATCGCCCCCTCATCCCCATCTTCAACAACTACACCCTTGATGCGGTTGAAAATCCCCGCCTCCAACGTCTGAAGGAGAAAGTCGCACCTTACCTCTTCACAGCTGTCTGGCGCGCTGGCAGGTTGCTCTGCATCCCTGATGCATTGTCACGGGCCCCTGTCAGCCACCCGACGCCAGAGGATGAGTTAGCATGTGCCGATGCCACGGTTCACCTCAGGTCCCTCGTGACTGTCAACGCCGCCGCCACCGACGTAAACTCTCCTTCACAGGACGCAGACAAGATTCTCCAGGAACTCCGAGACGCAGCCAGAGCGGATATTGTGTACATCCACCTGCGTGAGTGCGTTACTTCGGGTTTCCCCACCAACAGCTACGACCTGCACAACTCTCTACTCCCATTCTGGAAACTCCGAGACTACCTGTCAGCAGATGGTGAACTCGTCCTGTACGGAGCGAGGGTTGTGGTTCCAGAAGCCCTCCGCCGCCGCACCTTGGCTCGCCTGCATGATAGTCACAGAGGAGTGGAGGCCACTAAGCGTAGGGCGCGACAGGCTGTCTTTTGGCCTGGCATCAACTCGGACATCGCCAATACAGTTCAAGCTTGTGAGCCGTGTCAGGTCTTACAGCCTAGTCAGCAGCAGGAACCCATGATCAACGACGACAACTCAACTAGGCCTTTCGAGTCTATTTCAGCCGACTTCTTCGCTGTGGCGGGGAAATCCTTCCTCGTCGTAACAGACCGACTCTCAGGCTGGCCCGTTGTCGTCCCCTGCAAAGGAGATACTACCGCTTCAAACACCATCAGGATCTTCTGCCGCTACTTCAGGGAAGTTGGTGTACCCCTCCGTCTACGTACAGATGGAGGCCCACAGTTTACTAGCCGTGAGTTCCGGGACTTCATGGAGCGTTGGGGAGTCAATCACTTGGTCTCTTCCCCACACTACCCACAATCCAACGGTCATGCGAAGTTTGCCGTCAAGTCCGTCAAACACCTCATACTGAAGACGGCTCCCTCAGGCAACATCGACTGTGAGGACTTTGACCGTGGACTGTTGGAGCTCCGCAACACCCCGAACTTCACAGGCCGCTCCCCGGCACAAATCTTGTATGGCCACCCACTACGGTCTTGTGTCCCTGCTCATCCCCAGTCCTTTGCAGCAGAGTGGCAAGCCAAGGCCGAGGACTGTGACTGCCGTGCAGCCGCCCACACTGCGCTGGTGCAGAGAAACTATGACCAGCACGCACGCCCCCTTCCCAGGTTGAGAGTCGGCACCACAGTGCGGATCCAAGACCCGACTTCTCACCGCTGGGACAAAGTTGGGGTCGTCATGGGCTGTGGCAGGTCCAGGGATTATGAGGTTCGTCTCCCCAGTGGTAAGATATATTGGCGGAACCGTCGCTTCCTCCGCCCAGTGAATTCCCCTGGTGTTGAACCCCTCCCCCATAACCCTGAGATCCCTGTGTCTTGCACGGACCCAGAAAGAGAGTCCTTCACTTCCCCCATGGCTCCACGTAGGTCTGAAAGGCTCCTAGAAAAAGAGTCAGCTCGACAACGTCTTGCGAGCTTGAAGGGGGAGGGAGGTGTTGATATAGGTTCAGTGCACACACAACATATAGAGTGTTTCTAGTCTCTCAGTGGGGATCGAACCATCGACCATCAGAACGATAGCCGACGCTTAATCAATTACACCACGGCAGTCTTAATGATTAAGCGTCGGCTATCGTTCTGATGGTCGATGGTTCGATCCCCACTGAGAGACTAGAAACATTTAGTGGCTCACGTGTATTTGTTATTCTCAATATATACAGAGTGTACACATGCCTTAATCATATTGCAACATACACACATGTACTTTCAGGGCAATACTATCATTGTTTAATATCCCATGATAATATACCGTACACACAGAGTATCGGCAGCGTTGCACCAAATATATCCGGCACCGCTGCACATGTTTTCATCAGTAACATCCGGTCGGCACTCAGCATAGCAGTGCCACCCCAGCTCTGTATATCTTTGGCTAATAAGAACCTATAAACTTATCTCTGGACTTTTATTCTACATCCTTGTGCAAGAAAGGATTATCAAGGTTGTTGTAGCTTCACATGACAACCATACATGTCCTTACCTTTTTTAACCTCTCTTGATAGATTCTGATAGGCGAAATTCACCTACTTGCTTACTTTCTTAATTTTTCGATATATTCCTCTCTTTTTTCCTAGGTCTAATAGTCTATTATTCATCCATTTGGGTTGGTTCTGTGTTGATCTAAATTTTATTTTGGGGATATATTTATTTTGCGCATTGTGGAGTGAAGAAATAAAATTATTATATGTAGCTGTCAAATTATCCTGAGTTAAGACAGGTATCTGAGAGAGAGTATGTTCATTGGTCGATTAATGTAGGTGTCATTTGATATTTTCCTCCCCTGACCTCCATCAAGATTAAAAACATATCCTCAAGTTAACCTCTTGATATATTTATAAATTTTTCAGTAGAAAAATTTCCTGGACGAAGGCCAGGAAATTGTAAATTACAGGCTCCTTGTAAATTACAGGCTCGCTATCGCTCGTCAGGAAAAAAATAGCACCTAATTGGCAAAAAAGGTCTTACTATTGACAAAGAACATAAGAACATAAGAAAATGGGATTCAGCAAAAAGCCGATCGGCCCACACAAGGCAGATCCCTGTCACACCCAACCCCAGTTACATAAGAACATAAGGTCATAAGATCGCGGGAAACTGCATATGGCCATGCGGCCCACATGAGGCAGCTCCCATTCACACCCAGCCCATATCACCCATATGGGAATCCAACTTATGCTTAAAGCTTTCAACTGTTTCCGAGCTAATTACTGTTCTGGGCAGTGCATTCCACATGTTAACAACTCTATTCCCAAACCAGTGCTTTCCTATATCGTCCTATATCTAAACTTATCTAACTTGAAACCATTTGAGAGGGTTATGTGGCCGTTCTTAGCTTAAATACCTAATCTATATCGCCCTTATTTAAACCTTTTATCCATTTAAATACCTCTATCATGTCTCCCCTGCATCCTCGGCTCGCTTGGTGTAGTGACTAGCGTCTCGGACTTCCACCCAGAAGGCCCGGTTCGCGCCCACGCTCGGCGCATTAAGATTTTTCACAAGCACTGAGTCGTTACCATCCCTCATGAGCAAAGAGATGGGTAGTAGTACAGGACCCCAATGGAAATACGCCTAATCGGCCTTATTGAGCTATCCTTAGCTAGCTTAGCATGCGCTAGCTTTAAGAACTATTATTATATTATTATAACCCTAAGACTTTCAACCTCTCTTCATACGATAAATTTCTAATATTATATATATTTTTCGTCATTCTTCTTTGGACTGCCTCTAAAGGGTCAATATCCATTCTGTAATATGGGCACCAAAATTGAACAGCATAGTCTAAATGGGGTCTTACTAGTGCTAAGTATAGTTTTAAGAAAACTTCAGCAGTCTTGTTGCTAACACTCCTAGATATGAATCCTAGAATTCTATTTGCCCTGTTCCTAACACTTATACATTGTTTTCTGGGTTTCAGATCATTACTAAAGAGCACCCCCAGATCCTTCTCACACTCTGAGTTATCCAGTTCTACATTGTCTAGTTTGTATTTCTCATCTAAATTACGATTTTCAATCCTTAATACCTTACATTTGTCTACATTGAAACTCATATGCCAATTTATGGACCACTCGTGCAAATGATCGAGATTATTTTGAAGACGATCCCTGTCTCTAGCTGACTCTATTATCCTACCTATTTTAGTATCAGCAAATTTACTGATCCTACTCTTTATGCCTGAGTCAAGATCATTTATGTAGATAATGAACAGAAGGGGCCCCAAAACCCACCCTTGGGGGACCCCACTTTTAACTAAGAAATAGAACGAAAGGTCTTAACAGAGCCAAACTAATAGGGCGAATGTCTTAAAATCTCAAAACTAATAGAGCTAAACATGAGGGAGAAGGGAATCCAGAAAAACAAAACAAAATGCCTAGCCTGGGTTATAACCTAATTCCGCGCCACCCTCTATAAGAATCAAAGGTTTATAAGTATCAATATACCAAACTGTAACTTGGTTTTATTTACCATTATCATGCTTTTGATTTTAAAAGTGGATCAAATTATTTTCTACATGCACTTGCAGTGTAGAACCAAAAAATACTATTTTTTCGTAAGTTTTAGCTTATATTAGCCTATTATATAAGAAACTACATATCACTAGTATAAGCATCTTGTAGGATGTTGATATTGTCCCTGAGCGACCTTTTCAAAATTAATGGAAACACAATACTTCACTAGCCATTACAGGTTATGAACAAATACCCAGAGTTTTGTTTATATTTTTTGCAAATGTCTGTTATTATATATTTATATTTGACAAATGGGTTTTGCTAGTTGTTGTATTGTTTAAGGCACAAACGAGAAGATAAGAGAAAACAGGGAGTTGATGTCGATACTGGGATGACTAAAGTAAAAGTATAGCCTGTTCTCCTTCGCTCCCTTATACACACTTACACACATACACACTAACACACATTACACACATACACACTTCCACTCTTTCCCCAGAGTAGTTGGGGCTTGTACTAAAGGGAGAATAAACAATATCTACAAATCTCGCGGTCAAGTTTATATAGGCCTACATAGTTTTTTATTTTTACAGCATTTTGTCTTTGTTAATATTATTTCTTTAAATACAATGCCTAGCTACGAAAATGATGATAATACTGTAAATATAATTATAGTAAATGAACATTAACTAATTAATTATAGTTATTGGATGTGTGTAGCTCAAACAGTTTGTCAAAATTGTTCCCTATTGTTTCATTATTGAAAAAAAAAAAAAAATCAAGGCATTCCTGTTCACTACCGGTACGGTAGACGCCACTTAACCCTTTAAAGATCATGACAACGTTTTTGACAGTTTATTCTGGCAATTATTAGACGATTGTATGCAGATTAGGAAGGGTATATGGATATCAGAGGGTTGATTGAGACATCTTTATTCTTAATAATTCCCCCATCCTTCCTAAGCTATTACAGTATATATAATCGTCTAATGATAGCCAGAATAAACTGTCAAAATGCATCATAATCCTCAAGGGGTTAAACAAAATTGCATGTAAAAGTAAATGTGTGTTCAAACGGTAAGAATAATGATACACTTGATAAGTCTTCCAAATCGTTTGTGTGTTCAAATTATCCCACACGTACGATTGATAACTTTGTATGGTGGCTTGTTTGTTAATTATGGGGGGGAGGGTTTATTTATTGGTCGATTAATGTATTTGTCATTTTACATTTTCCTCCCCAGACCTCCATCAAGATTAAAACATATCCTCAAGACAATTTATATTCTTGATAAATGTATACATTTTTCAGTAGAAAAATGTCCTGGCCGAAGGCTGGTTCCTTGTAAATTACAGACTCTCTATCGCTCGTCAGGAAAAAATTAACACCTAAATGGCACAAATAGTCTTAACTATTGACAAAGAACATAAGAACATAAGAAAATGGGATTAAGCAAAAAGCCGATCGGCCCAATCAAGGCAGATCCCTGTCACACCCAACCCCAATTACATAAGAATAAGAACATAAGAAAATGGGAGTCTGCAGAAAGCCGATTGCCTAAGCAAGGCAGATCCCTGTCCCACACAACCCCAATTACAATGCCCAATTATAGGCTCAACCACTCTAATACCCTGAGGATCATCTTACCAAAACGGTTAGAGATTAACGCAGGATTACGGGGGTCTGCAGAGCACTGATTGGCCCAACCTGCCTGATCCCCCTTCACACCCAACCCTTCTCGTCCATATGCTTATCCAATTTTATCTTAAAGCTCCCTACCGTTTTTAATCCCACTATAGCACTTGGTAGTCCATTCTACCCATCTACAACTCTGTTACCAAACCAATATTTGCCTATATCTTTTCTGAAACAAAATTTATCTAATTTGAAACCATTGGTACGAGTTCTTTCGATATCACTGAGCTTTAGTACATTTGTCATGTCCACTTTGTTAATCCCAGTAACCCACTTGAACACCTCTATCATATCCCCTCTAACTCTGCGTCTCTCTAACGAATGTAAACCTAATTTCTTCAACCTTTCTTCATACGGAAGATTTCTAATATTATGGATCATTTTTGTCATTCTAACGCTGTACTCTCTCCAATGAATCTATGTCCATTCTATAAGAAGGACACCAAAATTGGACAGCATAATCCATATGGGGTCTCACTAATGACAGTAAAGTTTTAAGATAACATCAGCAGTTCTGTTACTCACACTCCTAGAGATGAACCCGAGTATCCTGTTTGCCTTATTACGAACTACACTGTTTTCTAGGCTTCAAATCATTGCTAACAAACACACCTAGATCTTTCTCGCAGTCTGAATTTTCTAATTCTAAATTAGCTAGTTTATATTTAACATTTGTTTGCATCTTCCCTATCTTTAATACCTTGCATTTGTCAATGTTAAACTTCATCTGCCAATTTACTGACCATTCATGTAAGGTATCTAGAATCCCTTTGGAGGCACTCTATATCGCTATCTGAATCATTTGATCTCCCCATTTTAGTATCGTCTGCGAATTTACTTATCCTACTAGTTATACCTAAATCTAGGTCATTTATGTATATAAGAAACAACAGGGGACCTAATACCGATCCCTGGGGGACACCACTTTTGACTGCTCCCCCCTCTGACTTGGTACCATTTATGGTGACACTCTCTTTCCTACCAATTAGCCATGACCTAATCCATCCCAACAACGACCCTCCTATTCCATGTGCCTCATCCTTTCCCATCAATCTCTCATAAGGGACTCTGTCGAAAGCTTTACTGAAATCTAAATATATAATATCATATGATTTGTCACTATCTACTGCTTCATATACCTCTGAGAAAAAGCTAAGCAAATTAGTAAGGCAAGAACGTCCCTGAGTGAATCCATGCTGAGAAGAATTTATCAAGTTAAATTTTACTAAGTGGCTTCTAATTTTCCTAGCAATAATAGACTAGCAACTTTCCTATGATTGATGTGAGACTAATGGGACGGTAATTGGATGCTATCGATTTATCACCTTTTTTGAAGATCGGAACTACATTTGCAAGCTTCCAAGCTTCTGGAACTAAACCTGTTTCTAATGACTTGTTAAATACAAATGCTAATGGGCTACTTAACTCATCTCTGCATTATTTTAATACTCTAGCATATACCTCGTCAGGACCAGGCGATTTTTGAGGTTTCAGTCTGTCAATTTCCTTAAGCACATCATTTCTACTTATACTAACTGTACTTAACATATTTTCTATACTATCACTATATACCATATTGACTTCTGGAATCTGTGCCAAATTTTCATTAGTGAAAACGGAAAGACACTGACTATTTAATGTACTGCATATTTCTAAATATTTTTTGGTTATTTCTCCTATTGAAGTTTTAGGGGGCCTATTACATCTCTAACTTTAGATTTATATAGTTGGTAAAAAGCTTTTGGGTTATTTTTTGAGTCACTGGCTATCCTTATTTCATAATTTCTTTTTGCTTTCCTGATTTCCTTTTTGACCTGTCTTGATAGAGTCTGATAGTATATATGTAAATGATTTTCGCCTTTCTTAATTTTTCTATATATTCCTTTCTTTTTTCCTATAAGATCTATTAGCTTATTAGTCATCCATTTTGGTTGGTTCTGCGTCGATCTAAATCTTCTTTTAGGGATATATTTATTTTGAGCATTGTGGAGTGAAGCAATAAACTGGTTATATGTAGGTGGCAAGTTTAACTCTGGCATATCTTGACTTAATTGCTTAACAATAGGGTCCACCCTTAAGTCTCTTCTTAGCCCACCATAATCGGCTTTCCTGAAATCTGGGATAAGTCGTATTATCTTTAGCATTCCCTGTCCATTGTATATTAAAATAAATAGATTTATGATCGCTATTTCCTAGGTGGTCACCAATCTCTACATTATTTATCATATCTTCATTGTTACTGAAAACTAAATCAAGAATATTAATACCTCTAGTCGGCGTATCTATGAATTGAAATAAAAAACTATCTTGTACTACCTCAATAAACTCTACTGAATCGGAGTCGCCTATTTGGTGCTGCCAATCAATGTTCTGAAAATTAAAATCCCCATAATGCACACCTTGCTAAACCTTGATGCTATTTTAATTTCCTCCCATAACGATGTTCCGCCATTTCTACTCATATTAGGCGGTCTATATAAACTCCAATAACTATGGTCTCACTACCTTCGTTAACCTCTACCCAAACACTTTCATTATCATTATTTAGTCTAATACCTGATTTAATACAGCTTTTTAATGTACTCCTGACAAACACTGCTATACCCCCGCCCCTCCTACTTGTTCGGTCATATTTAAACAAACTATATCCTGGAATATCAAATTCTGCTAAAAATGCCTAATTCTGTATTAATCCACGTTTCAGATAGCGCTATTATGGCTGTATTTTCTGTGCTCACGAGTGCTCTAAGTTCGTTCATTTTTACATAAACTCCTACAATTTGTATAATATACCCTCAACCTATTACTTTTATTTGCAACTAATTTTCTATTGTATTTAGCTAACTTATTATTTCCTGTTGAACTACTAGCTCTAGACGGAAATTCTACTCTATCAGTAATCTCATCTTTACTATCAGTTACATGTGTAGTGTTATCCGATACAGAACTATTACACATCACTATATCCGCACTATCTTGAATGATTATTTCTATTTTACTCACTGGTTTGTCACATGAAGTAGGCTACCTGCTCCATATAGAGACAGTATTTTACTTACACACCCAGGTTTTTTTAACGAAACCCCGCAATAATCTTGTCGAGTGAGCTGGCCAAGGTCGAATCTCCTATTCGAAAGAGATGTACTCCATCCAGGCATACAGTTCATCCTTCCCATAAAAGAGGGACCAGTTACAAAGGAATGGAATAGTATTTGCCTTGCAATACTTCTCCAGCCGGCTATTTACACCAATAGCCCTGGAGGACCATTCCTTCCTTACCCCTCTTCTTGGCAGGATACTGTTTACCACAGGAACTCCACCCTTTTCCTTGATCCTCTCCAACATTTCCTGATACTTGGAGAGCAACTCCTCAGTCCTGCATCTCCATATATCGTTGCTCCCTGCATTGAGAAAGATGATGGGGTCCACTCACTTCCAGGACAGCATCTATCTTCTCAGCCACCCTCCCGACTCCGGCACCAGGCACGCAGACAACTTTACCAACCTGAGTGTTTGTTGCCCTGCCAAGGTATCTAACCAATGAATCACCGACAATGAAAACAAACTTAGCTTTTTTCTTTTGTCGGCGTGTAGCAGCAGTTGTAGCAGCAGCAGCAGACTTCCTCCCCTCCCCTCTCACTGCCTCGCTGTAAGACGGGTCATCTCCTCCCCCACTCCGCCTTCACTTCCATCACACTCGTCCTCCAGGATGCTGTACTTGTTGTTTACAGTACACTGCTTTTCAAGGTACACTTCGTTCCACTTGAAGCTACTTTTCCAGGAAAACTCCGGTTTTCCTACACCAGTGGCATTTTTCGTTCCTCTAATGCCATCTTCAATGCTAGGTTCTCGTCCTTGAGAGATTGGACCTCGAGCTCACACTCCCCAGCCTTTCTTGCAAAGCAAGACAAAGCTGGAGAACATGGAGAGGTGACAATCTCATCAACACAGCCATCACTAAGAATGTTCACCTCACTAGGGATAAACAGGTATGTCATGAGCGGTCACTGGGGACGTCCTCACTGGTCAAGGTCAGGACAACTGGTCCAAAGTCAGTAGCCAACTGGGAATAAGCGATAAGATCGGGGAATACTGCATATGGCCATGCGGCCCACATGAGGCAGCTCCCATTCACACTCAGCCCATATCACCCATATGGGAATCCAACTTATGCTAAAGATTTCAACTGTTTCTGAGCTAATTACTGTTCAGGGCAGTGCATTCCACATATTAACAACTCTATTTCCAACCATGCTTTCCTATATCGTCCCTATATCTAAACTATCTAACATGAAACCATTTGAGACGGTTATGTCGCCGTTCTTTAGCTTAAATACCTCAGCTCTATCGCCCTTATTAAACCTTTTATCCATTTAAATACCTCTTATCATGTCTCCCCTGCATCCTCGTCGTTCTAGTGAGGTGCAACCCTAAAGCCTTTCAACCTCTCCTCCTCACGATAAATTTCTAATATATATCTTTTTTCGGTCATTTCTTCTTTGGACTGCCGTCTAAAGGGTCAATATCCATTCTGTAATATGGGCACCAAAATTGCACATCTAGTGCTAATGGGGTCGTACTAGTGCTAAGTATAAGTTTTAAGAAAACGTTTTCACAGCAGGTCTTGTTGCTAACACTCCTAGATATGAAGCCATAGAATTCTATTTGCCCTGTTCCTAACACTTATACATGTTGTTCTCTTCTGGGTTTCAGCCTCATTACTAATAGAGCACCCCCAGATCCTTCTCACACCCCTGAGTTATCCAGTTGCTACATTGTCTAGTTTGTATTTCCTCATCTAAATTAAAACGATTTCTTCAATCCTTAATACCTTACATTTGTCTAACATTGAAACTCATATGCCAATTTTTATGGACCACTCGTGCCAAATGATCGAGATTATTTTGAAGACAATCCCTGTCGCTAGCTGACTCTATTATCCTATCCTATTGTTAGTATCATCAGCAAATTTACTGATCCTCACTCTTTATGCCTGGAGTCAAGATCATTTATGTAGATAATGAACAGAAGGGGCCCCCAAAAACCGACCGCTTGGGGGACCCCACTTTGTTAACTCAAAAATAGAACAAAAGTTCTTAAACAGAGCCAAACTAATAGGGCGAATGTCCCTTAAAATCTCAAACTAATAGAAGCTAAACATGAGGAGAAGGGAAATCCAGAAAAACAACAAAATGCCTAGCCTCTGGTAACCTACGAATTCCGCACCACCCTCTATACAGAATCAAAGGTTTATAAGTATCAATATACCAAACTGTAACTTGGTTTTATTTACCATATTACAGGCTTTTGATTTTCAAAGTGTGGATCAAATTATTTTCTACAGGCACGTGCAGTGTAGAAACCAAAAATCCTACTTTTTTTCGTAAGTTTTTTAGCGTGATATTAGCCTATAATATAAGACGACTACGTACTGTCCTGTTATTGCTCTAGTTATTAGTAAAAATGGCCCTTTGTTTTTGCACTGGGGGTCAAAGTGCATTGGTATTTTTAGCCCGATTGTGACTGAAATTGGTGTATCACAAAATTAATTATGGTATTGAAATGTAAGTATTGTTTGCCCGCGGAAAATATGGTTATGAAGGTCAAATCAAGTCTCCTCTCTCTCTCTCCTCTTCAACACCACACCCACCCACACCACACACTCAGACAACACACCCACCACACACACACACACACACCCACACACACACACACACCACAACAACTTAATATATCTCTCACCTCTCCTCACATCAATCACTGCGCACGACGCTCACTCACTCACTCACTCCCTCATTCACTCACACTACACGCCTCTCACTTCTCTCTCTGGGGCCGAAAGTCTCCCCTTGTTACCAATTAGTGGGGCTCGTTCAGTGCGGCTGTCCTTTTTTTCGGCTTGGGTTAGTATCAAAAATTATCTTTGAGTTAGGAGCAAATTGGTTTTGAATCAGTGAGCAAACGTCTCGATTCGGAGGTCCCAATTCCGTATAGACGGTTCCATGAGCGCTTTTTTTTAGGGCACTCTTTCTGGCAATTCTATTCTAGTAGCTTTATAACGATAAATAATAATTATTTATGGAGTTATTCGGAGCAGGCTTTTCCAACACTATTGGAAATTTACTTAGTGTTTGGTATTAAGTAATGTTGATGAATTATAGAGGGTCGTCTATCTATCTAATCTATCTACTGTATATCTCAGGTGGGACCCTAATCCCCACTTTTTTTCCTCCTATTTTATTTTGTTTAATTTTATTTTTTTTTATTTTTTTTATTTTTTATCTCTCTCTCTCATCGGCCTGGTCCGTACTGTTGATAAGAGTGTCCCCACCGATCCAGAAAATGAATTGGAAAAACGAAAACCCGCGGGATATTAATATTTAATGAGGAGATCAGGTGTCGAATTTCTTGATTTTATCCAACAAAAATGACATCCAAACACCCACCCACACACACACCACACTAACAGCAGGCATACAGATACACCACCCCACAAACATACCCGACATACATATATACTAAGAATATACAGACAAGACAAGACAGATACCCATATAGACACAATAACAAGCCATATATCGACCACACACACAGGGGAGGTGTGGTGGAGTGGTCTTGTCCACTGGACTGGTAATCCAATGGTCCCAGGTTGAATCCAATTGTGGTCAATGGTAAGATATTATTGGGACATAATTTTTTTGCTGTACCTAGTATTCAGTGCTTATTACCACAAAGCCCACCGGGGGAACGCCTAACAAATATTCCCTCATTGTTCCCTTGATTAAATAACACTAGTCCTGAATATTCCCACTATTCAAATATGGCTACAGGGGGTCAATGCCAAGTGAGTTAATTTGCTCCAAATAGGTTACGTTCTTATTGCTAGTAAGAATTAGAAGCCACTTAGTAAATTTTAAACATTAATACCATTTTTCCTCATTAGGGCCTTACTATTTGCTTAGCTTTTTTCTCAGAGGTATATGAAGCAGTAGATAGTGACAAGTCCTATGATCTATATTTATATTTTTCAGTAAAGCTTTCGACAGAGTCCCTCATGAGAGATTGATGAGAAAGGTTGAGCACATGGAATAGGTGGCGGTCGTTGTTTGGTGATGGGATTAGGTACTGATGGCTAATTAGGTAGGAAACAGAGAGTCAGCATAAATGGTACCAAGTCAGAGTGGGGAGCAGTCAAAAGTGGTGTTCCCCCCCCCAAGGGATCAGTATTTGGTCCCCTTTTGTTTGTTTTCCCTTATATACATAAATGACCTAGTATTTAGGAATAACTAGTATGATAAGTAAATTCGCAGCACGATACTAAAATGGGGAGATCAATTGATTCAGATAGCGATATAGAGTGTCCTCCAAAGGGATCTAGATACCTTACATGAATGGTCACAGAGTAAATTTGGCAGATGAAGTTTAACATTGACAAATGCAAGGTATTAAAGGATAGGGAAGATGCAAACACAATGTTCCTATGAACAACTAGCTAATTTAAGAATTAGAAAATTCAGACCGAGAAAGATCTAGGTGTGTTTGTTAGCAATGATTTTGAAGTCCTAGAAAACAGTGTATAAGCGTTTCGTAATAAGGCAAACAGGATTCTCGGGTTCAGTCTCTAGGAGTGTGCGTAACAGAACTCCTTATGTTATCTTAAAACTTTACTTGTCATTAGTGAGACCCCATATGGTATTATGCTGTCCAATTTTGTGTAGTCTCTTATTTACAGAATGGACATAGATTCATTGGAGATTAGATTACAACGTAGAATTGACAAACATTATCCCTATATTAGAAAGGTTGAAGTAAAGGTTGAAGAAATTAGTGCTTACATTCGTATATAGAGACGCCAGAGTTAGAGGGGATATGAAGAGGTATTCAGTGGGTTAGTGGGATTAATATAGGGGACATGAAAAATGTACTAAAGCTCAGTGATAGCGAAAGAACTCGTAACAAATGGTTTCAAATTAGATAAATTTCGTTTCAGAAAAGAATATAGGCAACATATTTGGTTTGGTAACAGAGGTTTGTAGATGGGTGGAATAGGCTACCAAGTGATATAGTGGGATCAAGAACGATAGGGAGCTTTAAGAGAAAATTAGATATGCATATGGACGATATGTGGTTGGGTGTGAGGGGGAATCCTACCAGGTGTGGGCCAATCGCGCTCAAGCAGACCCCCGTATTCTTGTGTTAGATCCCTGACCATTTTGGGTGGGGTGGGGCAGTACTCAAGGTTATTAGTGAGTTTGGGCCTTGTAATTGGGGTTGGGTTGGGACAAGGATCTGCCTTGTATGGGCCGATCGGCTTTTTGCAGACTCCCAGTTTGCTTATGTCGGTCTTATGTTCTTATTTTTCGGTAGAAAAATGTCGTAGATTAAGGCCGGTTCCTCCTAAATTAGCAGGTTTTGGCTATCGGGGCTCCCATTGGAACTAATCGACACATAATTTGCACAAAGAGTTTTTCAAGGTGGTCATCCCGTTTTTTTTTTCCCCTTTTATATTCCTCTCTTTCTTTGCTTGTATCCATTTCGGCCCCATTCAGCTTACGTCTTTTAAGCACGTTTATCCCCAATGCCAGGATTCGAATTTTTCCTTGGCGAGCGATAGCAAGCCCAACATTTATGGAGAAATCCTGCTTCGCCGAGAGACCATTTTTGCTATCGAAAAATTACAAATTTAGCCAGCTCGTTTATAACCTCCATTATTATCCAAAATCTGATGGCTCGCTTTCGCTCGCCAATCAGGACATCAATCTAACACGTGGAAATTGGGGATCAATGTCTTAAAACAAACAGTATGCTGAATGGGGCCGAATGGATACAAGCCCCGAGAGACAGATAGAAAACGAGAGAAACAAAAAGCAGGTGACCCGCCGTTAATCAAGGCTCCTAATATCGTGTATATGATGACCTTGCGAGTTGTTTTAATATTCACAAAAGAAATGGGCGAATGTCTTAAAATTGCCCAAACAAGGGTCCGAACGTCCTTAAAATTGGCCAAACTAAGGGGCCGAACGTCATAAAATTTGGAAAACTAAATTAATCCCTACTTCCTTCCTGCAGAACCCTACAGGTATAGTATTCATGGTCTCTCTATATCTGATGTTTTACGGCTCCAACAGCTCCTTATAGCCTGAAACTCGCAAGTTGGTCAATTCAATTTACTATATTACTATAGCACTGGACGATTGATGACTTACCATGAATGGATGCTAGATATTTCTCTCACTCTCACACAATCAAAGGGCTTAAGGGGGAACAAAAAGCGTTGGCCAATTTTTGTTAAGGTCTAGTAATTAATATATTCCATTGATTTTTTCCTTAAAATTACAAGGCTCGCTAATCGCGCTCGCCAGGAAAAATACAACACCGTAAATGGAGCGAAAGGTCTTAATATTTGACAAAGAAATTGGGCGAAAGATCTTTAAAATCGACTAACTAATGCCGAAGAACATCTTAAAATGTCAAAACTAATATGAGCTAAACAACAGGAGCTGAGGAGGTCCACCATAAAAAGCAAAGTAGTACCCCCTTAAGATCTAAACACAGTAACATCTAATACACATGAAAACAAATTACACATAGCACAAATTTACACATCGCACTGCCACATTGCAAAAATTACACATCGCACAATTACACATCGCACACAAATTACACATTGCACGCACAAAATACACCTCATCCACAAATTACACATCACATAATTACACATCACACATATTACACATCGCACAAATTCCACATCGCAACAAATTACACATCACAACAAATTACACATGACATAAATTACACATCACACAAATTCACACATCGCACACACAAATTTACACATCGCAGACGCACAAATTACACATCGCACTTCGCACAAATTACAACTTGCACAAAATTACACATTGCACTGACCTACAGACCTCTGCAAGACCACACCTCAGCTCTTCCGCCCTTGGTAGAATTTCCTTTGAACAATAGGTGGTGACAGGCTATGAATAGTGAATGTGTGAGTGGTGGTGGATCCTGTATTGTGGTGTGTTTGGCAGAGACGCTGGCTGTCCGGTGTAAAAGTCACATCAGGCAAGGGCGTGGGGTCTCAGGAATTGTCCACGGGTTTAACAGGGTTGTGTGTTGTGGGGGGAAGGGGGGCTGGTATCCTTGCTGATGCTTATGCTTGATACATGGGTGTTGTGTGTGTGTGTGTGTGGGTGATGTTTGTGGTGTGTTTGTGTGTGTTTCTGTATGTGTGGGTATGTAATGTACGAGACTGTGATGCTTGCTTAATGCGTATGCTTATGCTTGATACAATGGGGTGTGTGGTGTGTGTGTGTGTGTGGTGTGTACTTAACCTATGTTAAGGTAATTAAATAAGATTTTAGTCCCCCCCCCCCCCCCCCCCCCCCCCTAAGTTGCTAGTGCCTCTTGATTTTTCTATATTCGAAGCATATTTATCTTTAAACTAGAATAGATTGCATGTGTGTGTGGGTGGTGGTGTGTGTGTGTATAGAGAGGAGAGAGAAGAGAGGGGGGGGGGGGGGTTGAGTGTGTGTGGTTGTTGTGTGTTGTATGTATGTAAGGAGGTATTATACATTGTAATCCTTGGTGTAACTGTATGTATTATTATGTATGTATGAATGTGTGTGTGTAATATACTGTTTATCTCTCTCTCCTCTCTCTCAGTCTCAGAAAGAGATAGTCTCTCATCATCTCATCATTCTCGTCGTACATCTCTCTGTTCTCTCTCTCGTCTCTCCTCCTCTCTCTTTCTCTCCTCCTCACTCTCTCCTCCTCGCCTCCCTCTCTCTCTCCCACTCCAAGACGAATCTCTCAGCCCCTCCCTCACTCCTCTCCGAATCCTCTCCTCTCATCTCTCTAACACACACACACACACACACCATAATTCCTTTACACTAGCTATTTCTCAATTGTTATTCCTGACTGGGATTTGAAAGATGTTTTTCAACAGTTATTCATCTTGAAAATGATTCATGGCATTGCATTGACTCAAAAACATACACCAATACACTCTCAAACAGTGTCGGTTTTTCTTTTCATTTTTGGCACAAGCGAAATAAAAATACACATAATCCATTACCCTTCCTTAACACGTGATAAATGTTTAACTAAAAACTTTAATCTGGCTACTAATTAAACTATTTTTTTCAGTTTATATAGGGCCTCCAGCAATTTTACAGTCTTCGAACTATCTCACTAACCTAGTAGGGACCGCCAGGTCCTGGGTAGTCTGTGTATCTGTAACACACTCTCTCTCTCTCCTCAATATTATATATTTATATATATATATATATATATTATATAGATATATATATATAGAGGAATATATATATCTATATAAGATATATATTATACAGTATACCGTATATATATAGACGATATATATTTATGGTCGTCCATTAATATGGATCATGTGGTTGAGGGTTGGAATCCACAGTTGCTCGCGTGTTCTCTATAACTCTCAAATCACTAGAGTAAGCAAGCTAATGTGTTTAGCGTTTGGGAAAGGGTCGGCCAGGGCATAGGTGTGGTAATTTTTACAGGCTCATTTGCTCTAGCCCATTTTGAGTTACAGAGATTAGAGTTCTCAATGTATAGCCTACCTACCTTAATTGGAAAATAATAATAATAAAAATAAGAAGATTAATAATATAAGAATAACAATAATATAATAATGGTATAGCAACACGTTTTAATGATAATCTGGGACAGGTTGGGAAGAGAAATATCCTGACCATGGTTGAGTGGTGTCCCCAACTCTCCACAAATATCGGAGTGGGAGTGGGTTCCTAATCCTGGTCTGGACACCTCTCTCCCAAGACGTTATTGTGAAAAGCGTGTATCCATCATACTAACTTACCTCGACAGTAGCTAAAAAAATGCCTACACGAGAACAGCCTTTATCACAATACGTAGATAGAGGTCTTTAAAGGGGTATGCTCGGTCGTTGTGTCTTTATATGTATTATTTATTTGTGTTTTAGTTTCTTCTTCTTCGCTAGACCTCAATCAAGCTTAGAAAACCAGCACCCCTTGATGTCCCCAGACCCACTTTCACAATGTAAATTTGTAAATTTTTCGGTATAAAAATTTCCCAGCCGAAGGCCAGTTCCTTCTACAATTACAGGCTCGCTATCGCTCGCAAAAAAAAAAAAATCGACACCTAAAGGGCACGAAAGGTCTTCATGTTGATAAACAAATGAGGCGAAAGGACTCAAAATCCGCCAAACTAAACGCAACTAACGTCCTAAGACCTCAAAAACTAATATGCTAAACGCGAGGGAGAAGGGGGGTCCATAAAAAGCGAGTAGTTATACCCCCTTAACCAAGCACACAGAACAGAATATCCAGTGTGTGAATAGGTAGTCCGATGTGTGAGAGAGAGAGAATAAATGACCATTAATTTTGAAAAAAAACCCCTAATAGAAACGAGATGAGAGAATAGTAGAGTGAGTGGGTGGGTGTGGGTGAGTGAGATGTCGATGAGTGAGAACTTGTACCCCCGTGTCCGTCTGGACCCATTCAGAATTATTTAGAGAGGACTCATCTCTCTCTCTCATCGTTCTCTCTCCGTCGATAAATTTGTATGGTCAGTTTTCAGTAGAAAAATGTCCTGGCACCAAGACTGTGTTGCATCCATAAAATCTCAGGTTCGATAACGCTCGCTCAGGAAAAAATCGACACGCTAAATGGCATAGATGCGGCGGTAAATAGGTCTTAATATTAAAAAAGAAATTAAGCAAAAGGTGGCTTAAAATCGGCTCCAATTATTGGGGCTATGAAAGTCGCTAAATATCTCCAAAAAGCAATGGGCTAATGCATACGGGAAAAGGGACATCGCAGAAAAATAAACAAAAATAGTCTAGCCTGGGGGGTAGCTCTGAATTCTTGCGGCCACCCTCTATAAGAAGTCGAAAGGTTCGTGCTGCATATTCTTGAAACAATTATTTCCCTTCGGTGCCAAGAAACGCTGATACTGAAGGGGGGGCGATAATTGTGTGAATGGAGCAGTTGTTTTGTCAGAATACTGACTGAGACGGATTAGTACTTCGCGCTCTCATATCCCTGCAAGCTAACGCCTGATTTTCCATTTATTTATCGTTCTTGCTTTGTGGCGCTATCGAAAAGCAAGAAATGTTTAAGAACTGGTGTTTAATAATTCTATCAATATACCCAACTGCAACTTGGTTTATATTTACTCATGGAGTCATGCTTTTCGGTTTTAAAAGTGTGGACAAAATTATAATCATCTAGCACGGCAGTGTAGAAAAAACAAAAATATAAAAGAAATTCTACAATATTTTCAGAAAAAATGTTAAACGGGCTTTCATAATGAGCATGCAGTAAGTTTAAGCATCTTGTAGCTAACGGGGCTAAGCCTAAACCTAACCTAAACCAACGCTAATTGGATGATTTGTTCCTGAGCGTAGTTTATTTTTTCCAAAATTAATGGAAATACAATATCTTCACTAGCCATTACAGGTTATGAACAAATACCGCAGAGTTTTGTCTTATTATTTTTGGGCAATGTACGGTTATTAATATATTATTTTATAATTTGACAAAATGGTTTTGGGGCTCGCTTAGTGTAAGTGGTTTAAGGCATAATAACGAGAAGATAATTAGACAAAACGGGGAGTTGGTGTTTATAGGCTGGTATGACTAACAGTAAAAGTGCAGCACTGTTCTCCTTCCGCCTCCCACCATACACACATACACTCACAAAGACAAACCTGACGCGTCTTCAGCTGAGAACATCTTTCGCCAAGTGTTGGTGGCTTGTAATAAAGGGAGAATAAAGAATATCTACAAATTCTTGGCGGTCAATTTTGTTAATATTAGTTTCTTTAATTTTATACAAAAAATGCCTAGCTCCGCAAAATGATAATAGAGAATGTCTGTAAATTATATACGTACACTGAACATTAACGTAGTTAAACAAACCCTATCAGTAACCCGGCGACCGTGCTTTCGAATTTATTCTTGCTACTGCTATGAGTTTATACTTGGACAATTTTGTGCAGGGCTTTATGAAGGATCTGATGGTAGTAAATATGGTTAAGTGAGATAGTTGCGAATTGCCTCTTAAATTGTTGCTGCAGGGCCCTTTTTAAAACTGAGTAAAATCATCGGTAGTAGCCAAAATAAAGAGCGAAAGGATGGCACCGGTATTTTTCTGGGGGAGGGGTTAATTGTAGCAGTTATTTGATTGTGTATCTCAAAACACTTTCAAAATTAGTCCGCATATTGTTGTCTTAATTGCCAAAAAAAAAAAAAAAAAAGAAAAAAAAAAAAAAAAATTCAAGACATTTCTGTTCACTTAGCTGTACTGTGCGCACGTCATTCTGAGTTGGAGCATCCACACCGGGGGGGGGGGGGAGCAGAACTACATATCGTCTCGCTCTCTTCACGCACCCACCACAGATGCGCTCCCGCAACTTCCAGACTCGTTGGCGCGCCGGCACTGTAAAGTTGGTTATAATGTGAAGAAGGGCTTGTTGGATTTTATCACGCACGCAGGAGACGACAACAGCACTGAATTATTTTTGTAATCGGATCTCAGAAAAAAAAAACACAAAAATCATTAAGAAAAAAACCAACCCGGCAGGAAGTATGTAGGGCCACGCCCTCTCTAGGTTGACGGAGGGAGTGGGATAGGGTGGGATTCCATTTTGCACATCAATACATGCGCAAAACAGGGGCAATAAGAGGGTCCTTGAGGGCTCACTCTTGGTCACAGGACGCATGGGCAAAACAGTCAACAGGGCTCCAAGTTCATCATGGCCCGAGACTTGAAGAGAGAGGCAGGGTATTATGACAAAGGTTGACAGACTAAAGATGCACTGGTACCATGCCTAATGATATATGCAATTAAGAATCGCGATATTATCATCAGGTACGGTCGTTGCTCTTGCTGGGGAGCGAGGAAACAACATCCCTCTCTCCCAGCAATACCTGATCTGCGCCTCCTTGCAGTGCGCGAACAATCTCCACAGGAATATTTCTTGTACGCAGGAGGGTTGGTTGGACAATGCCCAGAGGGGTCCTGTGTTACAGACAGAGACCTGACTCGCATAGAGGCGCTTGACGCATCAAGCAAGGCAGCCTCTAAACAGAAAATAACTGTCCCCCTGGACCTGAAGTGGGCAGTAACCTCCAGAAGCTTGATCCTAGTAGAGGAATGCTGCTGAAAGAAACTACGGCAACACTCGACTCACCTCGACACACGCTGCAGCAGAAGAAGTAAGAGGGCGATGGAGGAGAGCCTCTGCAGTCAAAGCATCACCTTCCAGCAACCGGCGCTCACCACCTGTTCAGAGCGCTCCTTCAAAACCTGTAAAAGGTGCCTCCATACTCCGCCTCCTCATTGAAATAGAACCATTGAGTACAGGTAGAGGAGAAGAACCAGTCACAGGCCCCAAGACCGCCTCTCAGCCAATTGTTCTTGGATATTCTGCCTACTCACACACCTGTCTAAGGACCTAACGACATGACAATGAGTTATGCTTAGCAAGGACTGCGTCCCACGCTGAATACAACGGATTCCATGAGCTACTGGGCCATGTTAAGACTGGTAAGAAGGAAGGCTGCAATTGGCTATTTATTTTCTCGCACAAAAGGCAAATACAACTACCATCGAATGGCAGCCTAACAATTGAAGCAAGCTCTGAAGCAAGGCTTTCCGTATCCTCGCCGAGGAAGTAAGATCAATCCAGAGCCCACCACCTATCCCACCCTGGCACGCACCAACACCTCATGGCCCACCAGCGGGCTATTAGTAACGGGACTCCCAGATTCGGGCCGGGCAGGAATAAATTAATTCCACCCTACCCATCACAATACGGCCCACAATTACCAGCCGGCCCAGGCTCTCGACCTTTACACTGCCTCGCCTGGTCGGGTCCAGCGCGTCTTGCGTAGTAAACGCCGGATCATCTCCCAATACTACTTGAAAACCCTCAGGGCAGCTGCCATGTGTAAGCCTGGACACCTTTTTTCCTCTACCCCGCTCCTGCTAAAATTCACTTTAACATCCAACTAATTCTTGTCCTGCGAACTCCCCACTTCCCCCGATAAGCGTCAGGCGCCCCCTGTGCAGTCTACTACAATTTTAGCTTAGCTTACTGTAGTCTGTATACGTCCACTTAAGGGAAGAAGGTTTCCACTGGAGGGGATTTTTTGATCGAACTTGGCGTGGACTTCTTCTCGCCTCATGTTAGAGCCCCCATTGTTTTTGAGATTTTAAGATTGTTTGGTGGCGCCCCATTAGTTTGGGGCGATTTTGAGATACTAACTTTCAAGCGCGCCCATTTATAAAAATGGTCAATTGTAAGTAACTTATTCGTGCGCATTGTATGTATCGATTTTTTGCACACTGGTGCGAGGCGATAGCGATTCCTGTAACTTAAGAGGACATTGGCCTTCGGCCGGGAGCATGTTTTCTACCGAAAGATGTACATATTTATCGTGAAAGGGGGGCTTAGGGGATGTAATTTTAAGGCTTGATGGAGGTACATAAGGCAACACACTAGTAAACCTCCACGTTAACCCGTTTCGAGGATCATGACGCGTTTTTGGGCGATTATCAGCAGACTGATTGTATTGGCAGATTTATGAAGGGTATATGGAATGATCAGAGGGTTAATCTGAGAATAGTCTTTATTCCCTTTTAATTGCCGCAGCATAATCCATTGCTAAATTAAGTCTATAGAAAATTTCGTGCTATGAAATGATATTCCAGAATAAAACTTCAAAAAGGGCTGGCATAATCCTCAAGGAATTAATGGGAGAGGGTCGTTTTTCGGGTCCGGAGAAACGAAGAAACCCTTCTTCTTTAAAAATGTTAAGCCTCCCATTAGTTTTCAGATTATAAGACGTTCAGGGTTTTCCTTTATGTTTGGCACTTTTAAGACCTTCAGTTCAGAACGACCCCCATATCCTTTGCTTGTCATAATCACATGAGACATTTTTTGTCATTTAGAGTGCTTAATTTTTTCGGCTGGTCGAGGCGATAGCCGAGCCCTGTAATATAACAAGGAGATCGGTCCTCTCGGCCGGACATTTTTCTTAGGACTAATACACTTTAGCAAATTTATATTTGAAGAGATGTCCTTGGGCGGATGTTTTTTTAAGTTTGATGGAAGTCTAGGGAGGAAAACTAAAAGACCTAATAAAATGATACATAAATTAGCAAATAAATACGCCCATACCCCTCTTAAAATAAATACGCCCATCCCCTCAGTTAAAATACAGGGTGTTCCAGAAATATGTGCCGAAAATAACAGGGGATGTATTCCTGACATAATGAATGTAAATTACGAAATGACCATATTGGTCAATATCTCAATAGTTTTTTTGCGGGGGGGGGGGGGGGGGGGAAGTTAGGGCAGGGCACCTCCTCCGAGGTCTGCGCAGGAATGTGTTGTAACTACATCCATGGATTGTACAAAATGTCTGATACAGATGGCGAAATTAGCTTAACGAGGACCGTGAAGTAATACAGCTACACAGGGCAAAGATGAGCTATGGCTTTGTCAGGAATGTGTGCCTGAATAGCTGGTAGGAATGTACAGTATTGTGATAACGTCTGATACTCTAAGTTAAGTAATAAGAATCGTAATGATACGTTCGGGGTGCTAGTATCAGATACTGGAGAGAGAGAGAGAGAGAGAGAGAGATTAGATTAGAGACTAGATATAGTGTGTTATCACCCTGTACGCCGGTAACATACCTATAAACGTACTGGCAAGGTTTTGCTTAGAGTATTTTTGTTAATAAATCAGGCGTTTGTCCTTGGTAATGTTTCATTTACACGGAATTTTGAACATTTACTGTAGGGAATGTTATTGTCATACTGGGAATACTGTATTGTATATTTTGTAATACTCTGACGTTTGTCGCTTGGTAAAGGTTTCATTTACTCAAGCAATAGCTCCAGTTTTATTTTGTTTTAATTACATCAGCGTTGTCGGGCTTGGTACAATGTTTCATTTACAAGCTAATTCCTTTGCGCCGGAGTAAAAAACGTCACTCCCATTCCAAGCAGATAATGTTAGGGTGCTGTTAACTCGACAACTATTGATATTTTGCTTTATATGGTCATTTAGAGTGATTTATCATTCAATTATGTGTGTCATGAATACTAATACCCCTGATTTCTCGGCACATATTTCTGGAAACACTCCTGTGTATTTGTCAATGAAAAGTAAATGTGTGTTCAAGGCGGTAAGCAAAATTATAAATCATGATAAGTCTTCTGCGAATATCTTTTCGTGTGTTCAAATTATCCCACAGCAACGATTGATAAGCTTTGTATGGTGGCTTGTTAATTAGAGGGGGGAAGGTTTTATTTATTGGTGTCAACTTTATATATATAGATATAGATATATATATAATAATATATATATAATAATATGAGTCTTAATATAGTATAGATAATAATATATAGTATCATATATTATATATAATCTTATAATATCTTAATAGTTACAGTCCACTAGGAGCCTCCATCAAGCCTTAACGGTATAACCTGCCTCAAGCACCCCCCCCCCTCGCGCCCCCCCCCCGCCCCCGCCCTCCAGATTACATAAATTTGTAAAAAAAATCGGTAGAAAAATGTCTATAATGTGGCTCAAAGGCTGGTTCGGGCTCAATTCGGCTAAAAT
Source organism: Paralithodes platypus (assembly GCA_032716605.1). Lineage (NCBI taxonomy): Eukaryota > Metazoa > Arthropoda > Malacostraca > Decapoda > Lithodidae > Paralithodes > Paralithodes platypus. Next base: position 2,122,971 of record CM064573.1, read on the forward strand.
GCGCAGGTTCGATAACGCTCGTCCTAGGAAAAAAAAAATTCGACAGTCTAAATGGCATAATACCGGGTAAACAGATCTTAAAAACAACGCAAACCTATATATATAATATATATTATATATATATAACTATACCTATACTATATATATATATAATATATATATATATATATATATTAACTATATATAGTATTACCTCATGTCGGGAATTCGAACTGGGCTAACGGATGGTTTCATGTAGGCTCACAACGTGTATTTTGTTAGATTCATATACTGGCATATCGAATATAATAATGTTCTTATATACTATATAAGTAATATAATCTCTTCTCTCCCCCCGTCGGCCCCGTTTGCGCTCGTGCCTGCAATCGCAGGGGGCAGTTTGTAAGTGTTCTCATCTTGGAATGGAGTCAGTGGTGCCCTAGCTTGCTGAGAGAGAGAGAGAGAGTGAGAGTGAGAGGGAGGGAGAGAGAAACAAAATCATTATTAACAACAAACTATAGTCTGTTTACTTTCAGCAGTCTGACGATAGTATTGTGCTAGTTTGCTTATTATAAATAAAAAATCAGTTGTTTAAACATTTTGTAGATATTAGAACTTGTCATTGAATGAGATAGAGATATAATAATTTCATAATTTGCCTTAGAGTATGGATATAATTGCAGCTGTGTGTAAAAGGATTCAATTGACGGGCATATTGTTTGAATTTCAGGCCACACTATAAGGAAGGTTGTATGTTGTATAGGGTGGCATCACGATTGAGGTGAGCAGAATTCGCCAGCTAAAAAAAAAAAAAATATTTCTGGTAGTACGCCAATGCATGATATATATACATAATTATTGTTGAGTGTCGGGTTATAATGACTTATAACTTCGTGATAATAGTCTGTATAACGATGCCAAAGATATGGACTGATAGACGCTTGATAAAACTCTGACAGGGTCAAATCTAGGTGCACGTTCTTCTATTCAGCACACAATAGGTATTCAATTAGGATAATAGGGCAGTTACGTGCAATAAGGCGAACAGCGAATGTAAGATACACAGATGGGTGGGTTTATTTGAAGAGTGGTCTAGTACAGGGAGCTAGAGGAGCTGTAGAACCCTATCTTGCATGTACTGGGTAAATAGTGGCAAGGTAACTCAATTAATAATTATGGTATCTTTATTTAAAGAGTGATCTAGGTCTAGAGGAGCCGTAGACTATATTCATGTAATGGGTAAATAGTGGGCAAGGTAGCACGTATAATCTGGTATCATTTGATATCCGTCCTCTTCTGTATGTGCAGATGAAGATACATTAACAAGCAATGTCACTGGGGCAATATAGGTGTGAGTGAATTGGTGCTTGTAATCAGAGAATCTGTATAAACTACTTGTGGTTAAAGCATAAGGTATATAACCTGTATGGCCAACTACCAGACAGACAAGAACATATAATAAATATCAACCCTCAAACACAATAATTCAACTCGGGGTTGAGGGTCTTCCGTGAAATAAGAAGTAAATGCATTAATCAAATATAAATAATCATCAAATGGCGAGCTGGGGATAATGTGATGTGGGAAACAAACAGCACTCGGAACTGGGGGTGAGATCACACGGGGGGGGGGGGGGGTAAACAGGGGGTGCAACAGGTAGGGGGGGGGGGGGGGGGTGAATGTATCCTAAAGTGACCTTCCTGACTTAAGGTAAAGTCAGGTCAGGTCACTAGTTGGACTGCGGTTTTGAGAATTTAATTTAGAGTTAATGCAACTACGAGGGGCTGAGTCGCAAAATTAGTTCAAAATAAGCTGGGGGGGTACAAGGAACGAATAAAGCAAATTAATTTAGCAGGCAAAATTAGATCCATCGCATGAATAATAAACTATGCGTGATTATTTTATCCTTTGTATTCACTCAGTTTAACGGCCATTCTCTACCCGGACATTCTAGGCCTTAGGATAAGAGACACGCTTGATTCAGAAGGGCCGCTACCCGGTATGCCCATTAACGCTTAAAGGTCAGCAGGCTTAATAGGCCTAAATTAAGCTTGTTCTGAAAAGCGCCGTGCGTAGGCGACGTATGTCCGAGCAAACCTCAAGGTCGTTTCGTCACGTGCAGGCACCTCCGGAAACAAGAAGAATACTCTTCAATGTTATGTGTTCTGACGTGAGTACGAAAATTAGTGTCTGACTGAAAAGCCGCCCATATTGGCATACTATCTCTGGCAATATTGTCTCTCACTGAAATCGTCATCGAGCAACTGAAAGAGCCCGTTGACTTTCATAGTGCTCTACTCAACGCGCAAATACAGATTTGAAAACTGCGCACTAGCGATTATAGATGAGTGGGATAAGTTCTAGCAGTGAAAATAAACATACATATCTGTAGCCTTAGGCCGAGACGTTTTTCAGGGGCCATTTCGGCCGGGCAGGGTAGGGGGCGACCGGTCATTGGGTAGAAATATCAGCCCGGGTAGTAAGGGTTACGGCATCGTATGTAATTATAACGAACGACCTGGAGCTTAGGATCCATTGCATGTATATAAATATAATGAACTAAATGGAATCAGGAAGGAGCTGACTACATCAACATGTCACAAAGTGCTATACTGATAGAGAACTTACTAAATTGAAATAAACAAAGATTACTCAAGAATAGCTGCTGAGATAGGCGCTATTATAATTGAAGCGTAAAAGTAGAATGAAACTGAATCAGTAGCAATCAGAACAGAACTTGGGTGCGCATACGACGAAGTTATGCTAAATAATTACTAATACAGGTGCAGTATTAAATAGAAGTTCTGAACGAAGTTAAGCAGAGGGATGCTGTTAAATTATGGGCATCGCACTAAATCTACGAATTGTGTGTGAGAAATAAATTGAACTACGACGCTCGGTATGCTGGGGAATGTATGGTCAAGCAACCTTGGCTGATAGGGGAACCTCACTAGAGTGAACACTTTCCTTACCTAGAACCCGGTGATTGTATATATTTTAGTTAGATTAATTAATGTTAGGTAATTAGTAGTTTACTTGTATACATGATTATCCTTGATTCAAGTTAATTTAGTTCATAAAACCTTGTAGAAATGAAGTTTAGAAGAACTGTTACAGCCGTATGGTGCAGTTTAAATATCGCCAGCGGCGACGGCCTAGCAGAACTGCGATCGTTTCACCGTTCTGCATTTAAGGACTGGCTAATATCTTGATAGTTAGTGTTCGCTAAAGTCGTTGTGAAACTGATTTTCTACCTTTATAAGTATATAATTTAAATGGCTGATAATTATTTATATGATTATTCGTGAAAGAGGGAATGAACGTCCTTGGTAACGAATTAATATATAGTGTTATCTAAGAGTCGGAAATTGGGAAGTTCCCGATCAAGCGCTATAATAGTATAAGCTTTTGGAAGCGGTAGATACGTTGTTGTAGGGGGGGGGGGTTCGCGGCGGCGTGATCTCCCTCCACCAGTCATCCCGCGCACCAGGCCGCGAGTCCCTGACCGCTTAAATCTACTGCCTGGTCTACCGAAGCTCGGAATGCCTGCGAAACTACACCAGGACGGCCTAGTATAAAGCTAAGTCATTGTATATACATGGCCATTGATACAATGTTTAGTTTAGGGGCATCCTGAGAGATCAGGGGCTACCATAGTTCATACGCATAAGGTAGGCGATGCTTCAGACTTTATTTTTATTTATATGTTAGTTAATTTTATATTTCGATTGGTGTGGTAAGTAAGATAACCTTTGGCTCATAATTATCAACGCCACAAAGTGTCGGAATCTGATGGTGGAAGTAAGTAATTGAAACTATGGCATATCCTTGGAATTCTCTGAGCGTGAAGGATCGGAATCAGAATTACTTTTACTTATCAGCGGTAATCACATGAATGGTCGATAATATGAGTTCTATAAAATAATTGCAAAGCTAGAATTACGCAGCTGAAAATGAGCGGTTGTATGTTAATTCTATCAAATACATAGAAATCGGCAATTCAACATAGCTGCGTTAACAATACCAGCATAGTAACCGCTGACCATTATTTATTATTGCATTCATGTTTACTGTCGTTGTCTACAGCTCCAACTTCCTTATAGCCTGAAACTCGTAAGTGGTCAATTGACCATCAGCTGAAAATATTCTGAGTATAGTGATAATTACGATTTTGTGTTATATGTGTGACTATTAATGAAATGTTTTAATCTGTTTGGCTACTCCTTCAATATAATATAATTTCATCAACACTTAGGTTCCACTATAGTCACTCCCTCATTTATGCCACTCTGGCTACTGATTAATAGCTTCACATACTGTAACCCCTTTAATTCAAGTGGGTAAAGACTAGTCATGCAGTATCTCGGATAACTCTGATCTTGCTAATATTTTCATCCATACTGTCCGGCATATATATACAGTATATATATATATATATATATATATATATATATATATATATATATATATATATATATATATAAATATATTTATTTATAAAGTATCTCACAAATGCATGTGAGCTACTAAATGTTTTATACTCGCGGCCGGACTCAAGCCACCCTAAAGTTTTCCACACCCAAGACGTTTTGTGAGCTTACCCTATTTCAGGTACAGTCGGCCTAATAAGTGATGTCTCGGCACCATTTATGTTTTGATCAATAATTATTGGTATCAGCAATATTTACACATGATTTTTTCTTTTTGCGTGAGATATGCAAACATATTTCTACATTTACCCACCCTATTCAACATTAATACAGCACAGAGCAAGCCAAACGTAATGACAGCTGAGGAATGACTTATTAGCGCCACCGTACAGCCACTCAGAAAAAATTTGGACCTCTATTATCGTTCAGTATGCAGCCTACAGTTGCGGCGTCATTTAGTATTTCTGTTCATTTGGAAACTACTCTGCA
>CM064573.1:2127968-2196706 GCA_032716605.1 Paralithodes platypus
ACTTGGGGCTGTTCGGCCAGGCAGCGAGCTTGGGGAATAAACAACCAACACCCAAACAAAAAACAAACAGTTTAACCCACTATTCAGATATACACTAGCAATTTGTGACCACCACACAAGGTTCATCGGCTGCCCCATCAAGGGAAATTACAGCGTGCCAGTACAACAATAAATAAATAAATCCATATCAATATATAAAATCGTTCCAAAGAGTGAACCATCCCCCCTTAATACAAATCTAAATACACCAAAACTAAAGTGGGCTAGGTGCCAGAGTATATAAAATAGAGACATGTTGTTCCTACCTTTCAAGGAGTCATGTATGACAGTGTGGTATGTTCATAATTACCTACATATTTCACTACAACAACAACTATTTCTCCTACTCGACTGAGCCCAGAGAAACGGCGGTGAAGGGTAGCGCCGCAAAAGTGGTCCCGGAAACTTTAATTGTTGTTTCTGTTCAGGCTCTGTCTAGTGTCGGCCACCCCCCACCAAAGGTCCCGGTATGATGAAAATATGAAATGGTCCCGGAAAACTTTGGGTGTTGGTTCTGTTCAGGCTCTGTCTAGTGTCGGCAACACCCCACCAAAGGGGTATTTGCTGATTGATATATCATATACAGTACATACATCATCTTAAAACTATAATTAGCTACTGTATGATGAAAATATGAAATGGTCCCGGAACTTTGGCTGTTGTTTCTGTTCAGGCTCTGTATAGTGTCGGATCACCCCCAGCAAGGGGGTATGTGCCTGTGAGATCCATACTGAGTAATAATATTCCTAACTTCCTCATTCAACACTTACAAATAATTGATATAAAAAGAACATAAAAGACTATACTGCTTCCAAAAATATCCATGACTAATTTTCTGTAGCCCTTGGAGTAGAGCAGAGTAACCAGACCACTGAGTCTCCATTACGGAACTATCATAGGTCTGGATTTTCAATATATAATTTTCTGTACGGATTCTCCATTATTCCTTGTTTCCCCTTCCTTTCTGTCTTGTGGTAACTTGCGGAGAGACGTACGAGAAGCGCCGTGAGCAGCGTTGTTTTGAGGTTGAGCAGCCTCCTTCAGCCGATCCTCACGGCCACAGTGCCACCCCGGGGTGTCCTCCCCTGGAGTATGTTCAGCACCATCACCCTGGAGGGATTTGCAGATTTATTATATACTGTATAGGAAAAAGTGGGGATTGAGGCCTGAGTATATAGATAGATAGATATAGATTAAAAATTGTTTGTAAAACTTGCCAAAACTAAACAAACAAACTTGGACAAAGACAATACCAGGATAAATGAACTAAAAAACTTATGGTTTTCAAATTATAACAAACTCATTACCAATTAACAAACTAGTGAACGACCAACCACCACTAAATAAAATCTAGATTAGATGTAGAAAACAAACTAAAAGGTTACGGGTTCAAATTATAACTAACTCGTTACAATTTTAAAACAACTATTGAAACGACAACACACTAAACAGATATCTATGTGAACAAATGCTTATAAATTTATCAGATGAAATTAAAAACTGAAAATGACAAAACAATCCAAGGTAAGTTTTCCCTGTATTGCCTTCATAACACCATGCTCCAAAGGGCAATGCGACACGGAGAGAAACGCCCCAAAGCAGATACGCAATGCTTCAGCGTATGACCCTCAATTGTACTTTTAGGAGGACTTCTAGAAATATTAAGGGGGTTTACTGAATAAATGATCTTAATTGACCCTCTGATATTATCACAATTAAGTTCCTAAACTGTATTTTTTATATATGTAAAAACTTGCCAAAATAAACAAACCAAACACTTATACGAAAACACAGTCAAAAAGACAAAACAACATAATGAAAAATACGCTAGGTTCTATGTCTATGGGGAAACAATAATTTACAGCACCGCGTATTTTGTCTTGACAGCGTAGTGCATAAAGGTGCGCGCAATTTAGATGCGAGTATCATAGGGGTTCGGAGTCCTTGGAGTGCCGCATGTATTTGTTGATTTCATTAATTGAATTTAGAGCCTAGAGGTGAAGTTGGTTGGTGGAAAAAACATAATAATCTTACCCCCAATATAATACAAACAATGTAATACCGGTATTGTATAACAAAATTAGTCCCTGATGAAGGACAGTTTTCCAAAGATGAATATAACTATTGGTCTTCGAAAGGGGTGAAGTCACAGAGTGTGAGGTGAAGCTGAACGGTCAGGCTATGGAGATCGTCAACTCTTTTAAGTATCTGGGCAGTGTGTTGAGTAAAGATGGGACTATGAATGAAGAAGTGCGGGAGAGGGTACCACAGGGGAAGAGGGTTGTAGGAATGCTAAAAGCAGTAACAAGAAATAGGGTGGTCAGTATGGAAGTGAAGAAGTCCTTGCATGACAGTGTGGTAATCCCGACACTGACTTAAGGAAGCGAAGCATGGACGTTGGTTGAGAGACTCAGCCCAAGAGTGAGAGCAGTGGAAATGAATTACTTAAGGAGTGCGTGCGGAGTTACATGGAGGGATAGACAGACTAATGAGGAAGTAAGAAGGAGGTGTGGTGTGGAGGTAGATGTGCTGGAAAGTGTGAAAAGGACCAACTTGAGATGGTTCGGCCATATGGAACGTATGGAAAGCGCATAGAACGTATGGAACACACTAAGAGGGTGTTCGAGAGCGAGGTGGAGGGACAGAGAGGAGAGGTAGACCGACTGAGAGGTGGAAGGATGGAGTGAGGAAGTACATGAACGAAGGCGGTGCTGGTTGGGGGGAGGGGCGTCGACTGACTGGGGACAGAGGTGCATGGGGGCGGTTCGTTCGTGGCCACCCCTTCGGGGATCACGGCGTCAGGCAATAGATAGATAGATAGAATACAACTATTCTTCCTAAACTTAATAAAATCTCTTAGTGTTCTATCTATATACTCTATAGAGATGGAAACACTAGCAGATTTGATTAAGTTTAGAGATGTTTAGGTATAAAGAGTATTAGCGAGGTGATGCGTACAAGTAGACTGGGATGGTATGGACATGTGGAGAGAATGGATGAACAAAATTGGGTGAAAACATGCAGGTCTGTGATTGTGGAGGGAGCTGCACCAAGGGGTGGACCGAGGAAGACCTGGGATCCGACTGTACGTGCCAATCTCAAATTAAAAAAGTTTCATTACCAATACAAAATTTTTGTTTCTAAATTCTTCTGTTAATGTAACATCTCCATGTAAAGTAAAGAATGTTATCTATTTAATAACCTGTGAGAAATGTGGTATACAATATGTTGGAAAGACGGAGCAATGTTTAAGAGAAAGAGCCTACGGCTAGATCAGGAATTAAGAACGGCATCGACTCCAAGATTCTTCTATATAAGCATTTTAACACAGATTGTACTAAATTTGATTGTAAATACAAAATTATAGAAATTGTTCAAAGTAATCAAAATGTTTTAGATAGAGAAAATTATTGGATTGGAAAATTAATGACCATCTATCCATTTGGACTTAACAATCAAATAAAAAATGTAGGCAACATTTTGTATAAAGATTTATTAAAAAACGATTTTAATAACCCATATTTTAACTTCCCTGTTTTAAACAGAAGACCTGGTAGACACGGTAATAGAAGACTAAATACATTTAATAAAAAGAAAAGCAGGTCTGCTATTATAATTATTGTTAATAATTTATATGCAGTATATCGAAATTTCGGAATTAAAAAAATAAAGAGTCATTGAAAGGCATACAAAGAAAAGTTTTGCTCCTTTTATAGAAAATATTCTAAATAATAAACATAATTTCACAAATAAATTTAAGAATATAGTCTTTGCTTTTATGGGATATATTAGAGCTAATTCTAAGAAATCCAAAGATAACCGTATTAAAGATAAAGTCCTGTCCACTTTAAATTATTCCTCTAAAATTTTAGACAAAATTAATGTTAACAGTCTTATTAATTCAAAGAAAGTTAAGTCCATATTACCAGATGGTTGTAAAGATTTCAAACCATTAATAGTGTATTCATATGAACGACCTGTTGGGTCTATTATTTGTAATCATAATAGTTTTAGGAAATCTTTCAGATAATGATATTTTCAATAATAAATGGGTGTGTGAAAGAGTCATGGATATGCCAGCTAGCAGACGTGATGCCACTAGCAAAGTTCATTTATAGTCCGATATGTCACATAGTTAACAGGTGATGTAGAACTAGTTAAACATTTTGCAAACGACAAATTAGCGGAGCTATGTCGTAAAGGGTTTAAATTTAGAATAGGGAGTAATAAAGTAACATGGGACATAATTTTAAAAGATATTGTTTTTTCAGTCAATAAATTAAAAGATAAATTGTTAAAAATTGCGTGCTGCAATGCGAGAGAACTAGAAGCATGGTCTAAATTATTAATTAAGTTAATTAGAAATAAAATTTTCTCGGTTAAAAATGAATTTAATCTTTCAGATTTTATAGACTATAATTATAATAAGCTTAAAGCTGATTTAATAAATTTACATAAACAATTTGTAATCACTAAGTAGATAAAGCCAGCAATAATTTATAGCTTCACATGTAAGAAATTTTATCTTGAAAATATGAAAAAAGAATTAAGGGTATTAAGGGTAACATATTACGTAAAAATATTTGCGGTAATTCTGTTTATGAAATTCAAAATAATCTGAATATTGATAACTTAATCGATGAACATACCAAGAAAAATATAATATTTGATATTAAACTTTCTGATAAGAACAAGTGCATTGCAAAATTATACATGTTACCTAAATTTCATAAAAGACCTTATAAATATCGCTTTATTGCCGGAGCAAAATTTGCTACCACTAAAACTCTATCAGAACAAGTAGTAAATTGCTTAAAATACATTAAAAGTACTCATAAAAGATATTGTAATACCATCATGAGAAGAACTGGCATTAACTATTATTGGAGTGTTGACAATTCGTTATAAGTTATTGATAAAATAAATACCATGCCGAAAGTTACCTCGGTACATAGCTTCGACTTTTCAACTTTGTATACCAATTTGCCTTTAGATTTAGTATATTCAGAGCTTTGCTTTATTATAGATTTGCACTTTGACAGGTTCGTTAGGAATGGTAATTATTTCATAAATGTTTATACATATTTTAATAATGCATCACTTAGCTCTACTCCCACTAGTTCTGTATATTTTGATAGAACTAAACTTAAAGATGCCCTTAAATTCCTCCTTTTCAATACTTATGTTAGATTCGGGCCGTACATTTTCAAACAAATATTAGGAATTCCTATGGGTGGAAATGCTAGCCCTTTAATTGCAGACTTATTCTTGCTTGCTTTAGAATTTAAATATAAAAGACTTAGTTGACAGTAGCAAGAAAAATAAAATTCCAGAAAAATTAGCACTTGCTAAACTGTTAAGTAATAATAGTAGATATATTGATGATATTCTTGTTTGCAATTTGTTAAATTTTAATCAAGTTGCTAAACTTATTTACCCTAATTCTATTCCCCTCACACAATGTAACGTAAATTATAAAGTTGAAAATTTTCTTGATATAAATATAGAGATTGTTAATGAACAGTGCATACTTAAAGTATATCACAAAGTTGATGATTTTAATTTTAACGTAATAAACTTTCCTTTCCCTAGTAGTAATATCGATAGTAAAATCACTTATAATTGTTTTTATTCCCAATTAATAAGATTTTGTAAAATCTGCACTAAAGTAGATGACTTTTGGGCTAGAGCTAGGTTACTATACAGACTCTTAGTGGACAGAGGTTTTGAGGCAAGTAAATTGTTCCATAAATTTAATCTTTTTAGGGTCAATTATTGTGACTGTATTCTAAAATTTGACATCAATAATTTTAATCAAGCATTTTTAACTTGAAGTTTCTTGTATAACCTCTGCTTACTTTTTGTCTGTATTTATTGTTTATCTTTTTCTTTTTCTTTTTCTATTATTATTATTATTATTAATATTGATGATTTTTTAAATTTATTGTTCTTGTTAAAAGAGTACTCTTTGTTTAAATCTGTTGTTACTTCATATTTTGCAATTATTTCTCTTTATATTATATGTATTCATTGTCGATAGTATCAATTGCTTACTTTTGCGATTTCCTTAGTTTATTTGTGCTATAAATGTAGGTTATTTGTAGGGTAGTTATTGATAGGGGTCACTTGAGGCATGCTATGCTTACAGGTACCTACCCGATAGCACTATCGTTAGTGAGTGCTGTACTGTATTTTATATATTATTTTGTAATAGTATAGATATCTTATCAATATTTGTATTTTTTACTATTGTTAATGTCTTGTCCATGTTGCAAATTTGATTTTAAATAATATTTTGACATTTAACATGTAGTTTCTTTATTCATGCAGAGTTTAGTAAAATTTGCCAGAACGTCCCGGACTTCCCAAACTTGACTACTTCCTTTAACGTGACGATAGTGCGTTGTTATATGTGCGATTGGTTTGCTTGGGAAACAGATTAACTTGCTCATGTAGTGATGTACACCCTATGTGGTGGATTGTGTTCTTTTATTTAATAATTTTCATTTTAGTAAGCGTTGTTTCCACATAGCGATTTTGATAATTTAATTTGACTTTATATTGTCCTTGTCCCAATTTTGATTTGTTTAGTTTGCAAGTTTTACATTTTAATCCAAAAACTTGACAAGTGAAGCAGCCCTTAACAGGTGCCTGGAACGCCACCATTAGGACAAGAGACTGAAACTGCACGTATGTGTGGAACACTCAGTCTTAAAATGTTATGTATGTATGCATCCGATAATTCTGAAGCTCTGTCTTAAGTCGACCACCCCCAGCTAAAAACAATTATAAATAAATAAACAAATAAAAACAATGGGGAATGTGCCTTAGATATAGATAATTCTGAGAGGGTTACAGTTACTGACAGATAATTGTACTGTACTCAACTTAAGAACAACCTAAACAAATCAAAGGGATACAAAACTATTGCAATGAATCTATAACTCCCACAGGTTCTCCTTAAACTTAATAAAACAGGCTAATGATAGCCAGAATAAAGTTAACATAACTACACACCAGTATCTTTATTAATCCTCTGCTTCCCACAAACTTTTTAACCTCAATTATAATGTAAAACTTGCAAAATAAACAAACCAAGAAAGGGACGGACACAATATAGATTAAAGACCTTATCAAAATCAATGTGGAAATAACGCTGAAAAAACTTGCAAAACAAACAAACCAAAACTGGGACGAAGACAATATAAAGGCAAAAGAACTAATCAATATTGATATGTGGAAACAACGCTTTAGCAAAATAAAACTATGAAATTAAAATGTAAAACTTGCAAACAAACCAAACCAAAACTGGGACGAAGACAATATAAAGGCAAAAGAACTAATCAAAATCACTGTATGGAAACAATGCTTTAGCAAGATAAAGTTATAAAATAAAAGAACACAATCAACCACATACAGCGCACATCACTACATGATCAAGTTAATCTGTTTCACAAGCAAACTAATCGCACACATAACAACGCACTATCATCACGTTCAAGGAATTACTATTTTTTTAAATAGGACTACACAAAACTAACATTGTTGAATGCTAGCCACAATATACTGGAGACATCTGTCAATACACTGAAAAACTTCATTAATGCCGGACCCACTCACATTAGGGTCTTCCCGTGCCGCCGCACCTCCTCTGTCATCTCCATCATCTTGGCATCTGCCCGCAGATCCCGCTGTCAGGCCGGGCGCTGTAACTCTGTGCGAGGTGGCAACATGTCCTCCCGCTACATGAAGGCTGAGGCTGGGCGGGTGTCTGACCTGGGGGGGGGTCAGGGGCATCATGTGAGGCGGGGGGGGGGTACGGTTGCGGGGGTCAGGGTGGAAGGTGATGTTGCTGGGATGCCGACCACCACCACTCACACCGGGATAACCTCCTTCACTCAAGTTCTGGGTTGATCTGGAAAACAAGCAAAATCATAATCAACGTTACAAATGCTCTATACATGAAGTTAAAAAGGAAAAAATACCATGAACATTTTTCAAAAGCCTTTAACCCACAGAACACGGATGGCCCCCCGGGCGGACAAATTGAGTCTTCATCGCGCAACCCGGAGCCAACTCCTGCTTGACTCAGGGCCAAAAGCACTTGATCGATGATTTTCTGCAGTCCGAATCGATGCATAAAACCAGTGGACAGTGACTTAGGAATGCTTACAATGGTGGAATAAATCAATAATCAAGAATAATCCATAGTTGATCAAAAATAAACAAGCTTAAGTCGTAGGCGCCGATAATCCGATATGTCGGCCGTGTAATCAAAAGAAAAATGGAAACGGTGCCAAAACCCCATTTTTATATTATTACCTTGGGTTCTGGCCAAGATTACATTATTTTATGCAGTTTAAGAAGGACCTATGTTATTCAGAGGATCAATTGAATGGCAACCACAATACGATGAAGATTGTGTGCTAGTGTTGAAGGGTTAACAATAAACTATAGTCTGTTTCTTTTCATCTGGCGGTAAATTGAATCCCTTAGCTACTCATTTTTCGATACTTAATGCACAAATATGAAACTACCATGTCTCTGCATCCTATTAACACCAAGTTTGTATAATTAGCAACATATTTCATTACAAAACCTTTCAAATAACCTACTGTATATTACTACTATGTGTCTATCTATCTATCTATCTATCTATTGCCTGACGCCGTGATCCCCGAAGGGGTGGCCACGAACGAACTGCCCCCATTAACACCAAGTTTGTATAATTAGCACCATATTTCAGTACAAAACATTTAAATATCCTAGAAATCTTGATGGGAACTTTGCAATTTACCGTCACTTCAAAAGTCCCCGATTCATTAGGGCATCCACCCTAGCCTTGCTATTCAGCAGGAAGTGTATGGTGGTAAAAACTGCATCATCAATACTTAATGTACCGGTAACATGACGTCACTTCGGACACTCTAGAAAACATTATACAATGAACCTAAGACCACTGAGTCACTATAAGAGACTCTCATAGGGCTGGCCTTAGCTAACGCTAAGGATTTACCAACAATTGGTATGTATCAGGGCTATATGATGTAAGTGGGAGGGAGAACAATCAAATGTCATGAATGAGTGAGCAAGATGTTACAAAACAAACTATTGGGTAGATGGAGAAAGTTGGCGAGTCCATCAAAATGTCATGGTAAGATTTCGTACGAAAACAGAGGCGATGTGAGGGTGAATAACGCGGGTATTCAGCAAGTAAATGGCGAACAGTGATGGTGACACGACAAGGCTGACCGTGATGCCACTTTACCTTGGATTCTGGCCAACATTAGATTATTTTATGCAGTTTAAGAAGGACCTATGCTATTCAGAGGATCAATTGAGACTGTATTTACCCCTATGAGGCATAGAGATAGATTATAGGCTAAGTTAAAGAAAAACGTCTAATGGCAACCAGAATACGATGAACATTATGTGCTAGTGTTGAAGGGCTAACAAGAAACTATATTCTGTTTCTTTTCAACTGATGGTAAATTGAAAAGTTCTCATTTATTTTGAAGATTTTGTAGTGAAATAGGGTGCTAATTATATAAAGTTGGTCTGGATATGATGCAGAGACATAGTACTGTACTTTCATATTATATAAAGTATATGATGCAGAGACATAGTACTGTACTTTCATATTATATAAAGTTGGTCTGGATATGATGCAGAGACATAGTACTGTACTTTCATATTATATAAAGTTGGTCTGGATATGATGCAGAGACATAGTACTGTACTTTCATAGTTTTCCATTAAATATTGATAAATTACCTACTAAGGGATTAAATTTACCGTCACATGAACAGAAATAGACTTTACTACAGTAATTAAAAGACTGCATAAATACCTTTATTTTCTGTTGAGTATGTTGACCTTCTCACATGGTTTTCTGTTGAGTATGTTGACCTTCTCACATGGTTTTCTGTTGAGTATGTTGACCTTCTCACATGGTTTGGTTCTTTCTTCTTCTACAAACATCTGGATCACTGGGAACATTGCCATTTCAATCATCTTCACCACTTGTTCCTGAAAGTAAAATACTAAATTAATAAACCTTATAATACTACTACTATCAATCTACTGTACCGTATCTATTTACTCAGGCCCATTCCCCATTTGTTTTGTTTTTCTGGGGGTGGTCGACTCGAGACAGAGCCCGAACAGGGACAACACAACATAATACAACAACAATGAACACACAAAAGCAAAACACACATTCACACACATCTAGGTCATACTACTGTAGGCTACTATTTATAATAACACAATTATATCAATACAGTACACTTACAATAAATATCCTGATGTGGCGGCGTCTACGCCGTGGGGCCACCTCCCGAGGCTGCCAACCGCGGATGGCTGCCGACCCTCCACGGCCGAAGACAAAATCAACGACCAGTGGAGGAAAACCGGATGCCGGCCGCGGGGAGCAGTTTCGGGAGCCAAAACCGTCACAACCATCCCCTGCCCCCTCCCTGGGGGCACGGGTCCTTGGAGCGGCTTCGGTCGCGCCGGGAATTTCCACACCTCTCACACCTCACACACACACATCACACAGTTTTTCCTACACCGAGAAATGACTCTCCGGCTGTCATTTCTCGAAGACTTCTTCTAGCCGGAGACATTGAGAGCAACCCAGGACCCACATACACATACATATGTCCAACTTGCTCAAAACCCATCACTTCGAGTCGCCATACTAAGGGTTCAGTTCTCTGCAATTCATGCGGGAACTGGACCCACTTCACCTGCACAACACTTGCCTCCAAGAAACACTACACAAACACCTGGACCTGTTCCTCATGCCCCTCCCTCTCCCAGTCAAATCCCTCACCTAAAACCCGTCCACCTCTCCTCCCCAACCCACCTAACCTTCCCATATCATCCACTCCCCCCTAAAACCCGTCCACCTCTCCTCCCTAACCCACCTAACCTTCCCATACCATCCACATCCTCAACTCAACACACCACACCCCATCCTAATCCATTCCAACCCCCATCTCCTGCTCCCCATTCCCCACCCACACCTCACCCATCCCCACCCCCAGCCCCTCCCTCACCCCCCCCCCCACCCCATCCTCGTGCAGCAGCACCCAACATACATCGTGCACATAACATTAACATTCTTCAACTGAACATAGATGGCATCAACACAAAGAAACACGAACTCTCACACTTCATCAAACAACACAACATACACATTGCCATTTTACAAGAAACAAAACTCCGCACAACACAAAAAACACCCACATTTCATAATTTCACCACCATCAGACAAGACCGGGCTGTCGGCGGGGGCGGTGGACTCATCACCCTGGTACACAAAGAAATATCATACATAGTAACCAGTGTACAAACCAAATCCCTCCTCCCCCCAAATGATAACACAACAGAAATACAGTCAATTAAAATACGCACTGGCAACAACTCCAACATAACCATCCTAAACACATACATCCCTCCCCAAACATCCCCTACAGTACCAAATGAATACAGACCACACTTAAAACACATCACAAACACCCCACACACCCCACACATCATCCTGGGTGGTGACTTCAACGCCAAGACGTCGGCCTGGTTTGTCGACAACCCCGACACAGACAGAGGGCTGGTACTACAAAACCAAACCGATAACCTCATCATGCTTAACGACATCCATCAACATACCCATATTCCTCACCAAGCCCTCTATAACCCATCATCTCCAGACATCACCTTTTGCTCCCCAGAACTCGCCCCCACAACATCCTGGAGGGTGGTCAGAACATTAGGCTCTGACCGCCTCCCGATCATTATCACCACCAAAACCAGACTCACCCCAGCTAGCCACAAACACACATACACCAATTATAAAAGAGCTAACTGGGAAGCATTCACAAATGAGACAGAACAACACTTCACAACTCTAAACAGTACACCCATCACTAACATCAACAATGCTGTACACATACTCAATAAAACTATCCAAAACGCTGACAAGAAACACATTCCAAGAGGTAACAGGAAAATACACAACCCCAACTTCACACCAGAAATTCAAAACCTCATCAGACAACGTGACATACTGAAACACTCCCCAGCACCCCACACACAAGACATCACACAACAAATTCAAGCACTCAACACCCAAACTAACAACAAAATACAAGAACAACAAAAAACTAAATTGGAATAACTTCCTACAAACACTTGATCACAAAACAAACCCCAAAAAACTCTACAAAACACTAAACAGCATCACACTTTCCAACAGCAACACAACACAATCACATGCTGCAATCACAACAACAGACTCTACTCCTTCATGTAAACAACAAGCAAACACTCTCATCAATCACTTTTCACATGTCAGCCACCTAAAACCTCACAAAGACGACCGACGTGTCATCCGACGTAAGAGACAATTCCCCACAGACCCTGACTATACACCCTTCACCAATCACCAGACAAAGCATATCATCAACAATCTCAAGCATTCACCCGCCTGTGGCCTAGACAACATAAGCAACATACACCTCAGACACCTGGGACCACAAGGCATACAAGCACTCACTAACATATCAAACTACAGCTATTCACACAACACAATACCAGACATTTGGAAGCATGGTATCATCATCACATTCCTCAAACCCAACAAAGACCCCACGCTACCCTCCTCGCACCGCCCCATCACACTTCTTTGCTCCCCCTCCAAAGTCATGGAACGCCTAGTATTACAACTAATTACACCTGACCTACCCCTAGCTCCAACACAACATGGCTTTAGGCCACTGCACTCCACAAACACTCTTCTCACAGACCTTACACAAAGAGCTTTCGACGGCATCAACTCAGCTAGACCACCACACAGATCACTATTAGCCACACTCGACATTAGTAAAGCCTTCGATGCCATCCCCCGCCACAACCTAACAAACAAAATCTACAACACAAACATGCACAACAACACAAAAAGGTGGCTGGCCAACTTCCTAGCAGGCAGATGTGCACACGTATCTTTTGCCGGTCAGTCATCTAAAATCAGAAACTTTCCAAACGGAGTCCCACAAGGATCCGTCCTATCGCCCGCACTCTTCAATCTGTACATGCACGATATAACTACACCCAATACGCCCCAAATAAACTTAGCCTCCTATGCAGATGACATAACACTCACATGCACACACCATGACCCAAAAGAGCAACAGATCTCCTTCAACCCTATCTCAACACACTACATGGTTGGTGCACTACAAACAGACTTAATCTAGCCCCAGCCAAATCCACCGCAACCCTGCTCACAAGTTGGACAGGAGAACACGAATACATCCCTCAACTCACCATAAACAACACACCCCTAACACATACACACACACCCAAAATCCTAGGAGTAACATATGATACTCATATGACATTCAAACCGCACACCACAAACATTAAAAAGAAACTGACACCCAGACTTAACGCCCTCAGGTCACTTGCTCACACAAAATTTGGACACAACAAAGAAACTACCACCACAGTATATAAACAATACATAAGATCAGTGATGGAATACGCAAGCACAGCCTGGGCTTCTAACCTAGCTGAAACACATCATAAGACCTTACAGACTATTCAAAACAAAGCCCTGAAGATCATTACAGGCTGCACAGCTACTGCACCCACAGATCACCTACATCAAGAAACCAAAATCCTCAAAGTCAAAGACCATCTGGACATGAGAGGCACTTCCAGGCAGCAGCCTCCACGAACCAAGACCACCCACTAAACTACATGGCAACACACCCACAGACACCAAGAAATATCAAAACAACACCCAGCACACGGTATCACACACAATTATTGTCCTCTCTCCCTCCCTGCCCACCCCGAACCAACTTCCATACTCATATCTCTCACCGATCCATCCACTCACTCACAGACAACACGCAGCTGCATGCACGACCTCCCGAAATCCATCCTTCCGAATCCTCCCTTCCTCGCGAGGACAGAGTCCACCTGGCCAGGCTGAGATGCGGACACCATCCAGCTCTCCTGAGCTATCAGAAGAGACTGGATGACTCCGTTGTCGACGCCTGCCCGGGATGTAACACAGCACCCCATACCATTAAACACATAGAAGACTGCATTTCACACAACCACTTACGCCAACAACACAATCTACACTCAATGAGAGCTCTGTGGGAAAGCCCGATCGTGGCCATGGCCTTTCTCAGGGACTCGGGGCTGTTCGGCCAGGCAGCTTAGGGAACAACAACAACAACAATAAAACATGGTGATGGGCTGGTCTATCAGAGTGAGACCTGAGCGATCTCTGCCATACCCATAGCTTACTCTGACTGTTCCTTTTACTTATATATTTTCTAGATCTCAAGTGACGGCGTCTCTTCCGTGGATTGACCTCCCAATCTACCAAGATTGGAAGCTAAAGCGTCACATTTTTCCTTTGCCCCTCAACTTTCTCTTCATAATTGCTGAGGGGCACAGGGCCTTGGGTGGGGCTTTTGTTTCCCGGGCGTTTCCGCACCCTCCTCAGCTCCCCGCCTTTGAGTGGCTTCGGTCACCTAGGCATTATTAGTGGTAAGCTGGGAGGGTTCTGTGGGGGTGCTCGGTTATGGCCTTGGCCTTGCTCGGGACCTTGGGGCTGCTCGGCCAGACAGCCTGAGGAACAGCAACAACAACAACAAATATGAAACAAACCTAACACTACAAATAACAAACGATAAAGCCAATAACAAATTATGGGAAAATATACAACACTTAACACGAAACAGTCATGATAAGGGTAATAAAGAACTTCATATTTATAATGAAATAGGGTTGAAACTTCAACAAAATCAAGCCAAAACACTATTACAAACATACTGGTCACAGATTTTCATATTTTTTTCACCAACCAAAGACATCAAACCAATATAAATTATTATGTTCTATCCAACAACCAACTCTACTCCTAAAATCGATTAATGAAATATTACAAACACATGTGGCAGTCCGTGGATTCGAACCCAGGACGCTCACACCGAATATCAACACCTTATGCATTACACCACGAAGGCACTTAACCTGACAAGTGCGATATAGACCTAGGTGCTAGGGTAGTTATTTGTGCATTTCTAGCCCTGGATTCTGACAGAATTCATTATATTTACAATATAAACCATTATTTGTTTTCGGTATGCTTTATTTCATATATGATGTATATGAACCTTCAAGAGTGCTAAAATAAGTGGGAAAAGCATTTGGGTGGTGAAAAACGAAGATATTGGCCACCCGGTCATAATCTCAGGCGAGAGAGAGCCACAGGCAGCCCTCCCCTCTCGCTGTCTGGTCAACTGAGACGAGCGGGGCAGTGTGTGCCGGTGTCTGGGTGTTGCATAACGATCTTTATGCAACCCACTTGTGCTACATACTGAGAAAAAAATAACCGATAAATGATGATAATAAGTGGATAAATAGGTGATAATTGAGGAGGGGGGGGAGGGGGGAATAAGGTGGGGAAGGAGGGGAGGGGGAGGGGTGAGAAACACATGGATGAGTACTAGAGGGGAATTATCTCACCTAGAGACAAAATCTTTTGTTTTGATAGGCCCTTTTTTTTTGGAAGGCTTTTTTTATGGTCCTGCTTCCGTGAGGCCTATCGCGTTCCCTATAGGAAGCCTTCCGTGAGGCCTATCGCGCTTGCCGGGTTAAAGAATGGTGGACACTGCCTACGATTTATTATGCAGTGTGGAAACAGGTGGCGACCTGTTCCTGTGTAAGTTCTGTCTCGAGTCGCCCACGTATATTATGTATGTACTGTATGTCTTTTTTAAGACCTACAGTGGTGATACTCCAGGGAACACTGTACATCCATGATAGCAAGGTTTATTTAAACACTAGACACTATAGTCTATTCGCTGTAAGTAGGCAAAAATTCATGACCTCTATCCTCTATAACTCAAAAAACTACTAGAGTAACCAAGCTAATATTTCTACCATTTGGGAAGGGTCAGTCACGGAATAGATGTGATACTTTACAGCCAATTTGCTCTAGCCCTTTGAGTTACAGAGGATAGAAGTCATGATTTATCGCCTAATTACAGCAAATAAAATATAGCTCATTGGAACAATAAATTATAGGTTTTTAACCCTCTCACATCCTGACGCAATTTTTTAGCCTATTAGGGATACTTTAAATCCTTTGTTACTGTCAGGGGTATCTATAAACCTTTAGTTTGTTTACTTCAACCTCTGCAGTTGTCTTTGAGTTAGCTGTGGGCAGAAAACTAATTTTGGAGAGGTAATTATAACAGTGAGAGTAATCTATTTATTATTGCTAATCTGGCAACCTCTGCGTCCTATGGTCGTGAGAGGGTTAAGGTAATGCTTGTTAATCCTACCGGGATTGATGTATTAAAATGGGAAAAATTATCCACTACTGACATGCTTAATGTGAAATTCACTAATAAAATGTTACTTACTTTAGGAACAAATGACCTTATATGCTTGAAATTAGAAAGATAGTATAGTGTTAGTAAAGAAAGGCTTACAAAAAGTGGGAGAATTAACAAATATACCATTTGTATACTGTTGCACAGTAATACAGTCTATCTATCTATCTATTGCCGGACGCCTTACTCCCCTTACGAGGGTGGCCATACACAGAATGCCCCCAAGCGGACCTATTCTCTGTGAGAGGGACAACCCGAGCCAGTTTAGTGAAGGACTTACAGGATTGACCACTCAATTTAAGATCCGTCTGACTCCGAGGCCCTCTGTGTATCTTGTTAGCACTATTTTTCTACAGTGGTGTTCGGCTAATCCATCCACTAACCTGCCTTACCCTTAGGTAAGCAGTACGGATTTGTATCAGGTTTATTCCCCTAGACAGGTTGCCAACCAAGGCTGACGAGTCCCATCCACCCGGATTTTTATAAGGTTGTCTCCCCTAGATGAGTTGCCGACCAAGGCTAACGAGTCCCATCCACCCATACAGTAATACAGTAATGTTGTCAATATATTCAAATATTTGTAATATATAAAACAAACAATTACTTATGCTAGTCAAGATAGGAAGAAGATTCAAAGATATTCTCCTAACCTTATTAAAGTTTTCTGACATTAACCACAATACAATATCAGCAAAATCAGAGTGAAGCATTCCACTATCATACTCTTGGTAAATTTTCATAATAATTACAGCCATATAAATAAAATACTCACATTAGGGTCTTCCCGTGCCGCCGCACCTCCTCTGTCATCTCCATCATCTTGGCATCTGCCCGCAGATCCCGCTGTCAGGCCGGGCGCTGTAACTCTGTGCGAGGTGGCAACATGTTCTCCCGCTGCATGAAGGCTGAGGCTGGGTGGGTGTCTGACCTGGGGGGGGGTCAGGGGCATCATGTGAGGCGGGGGGGGGGGGGCGTTTACAGGAACAGGGCGGGTACGGTTGCGGGGGTCAGGGTGGAAGGTGATGTTCTGGTAGTAACGTTCCTCCTCCACTGCCAGGCTGGGGTTGCTGGGATGCCGACCACCACCACCACCACTCACACCGGGATAACCTCCTTCACTCAAGTTCTGGGTTGATCTGGAAAACAAGCAAAATCATAATCAATGTTACAAATGCTCTATACATGAAGTTAAAAAGGAAAAAATACCATGAACATTTTTCAAAAACCCACAGAACACGGATGGCCCCCCGGGCGGACAAATAGAGTCTTCATCGCGCAACCCGGAGCCGACTCCTGCTTGACTCAGGGCCAAAAGCACTTGATCGATGATTTTCTGCAGTCCGAATCGATGCATAAAACCAGTGGACAGTGACTTAGGAATGCTTACAATGGTGGAATAAATCAATAATCAAGAATAATCCATAGTTGATCAAAAATAAACAAGCTTAAGTCGTAGGCGCCGATAATCCGATATGTCGGCCGTGTAATCAAAAGAAAAATGGAAACGGTGCCAAAACCCCATTTTTATATTATTACCTTGGGTTCTGGCCAAGATTACATTATTTTATGCAGTTTAAGAAGGACCTATGTTATTCAGAGGATCAATCGAATTGCAACCACAATACGATGAAGATTGTGTGCTAGTGTTGAAGGGTTAACAATAAACTATAGTCTGTTTCTTTTCATCTGGCGGTAAATTGAATCCCTTAGCTACTCATTTTTCGATACTTAATGCACAAATATGAAACTACCATGTCTCTGCATCCTATTAACACCAAGTTTGTATAATTAGCAACATATTTCATTACAAAACCTTTCAAATAACCTATATTACTACTATGTGTCTATCTATCTATTGCCTGACGCCGTGATCCCCGAAGGGGTGGCCACGAACGAACCGCCCCCATTAACACCAAGTTTGTATAATTAGCACCATATTTCAGTACAAAACATTTAAATATCCTAGAAATCTTGATGGGAACTTTGCAATTTACCGTCACTTCAAAAGTCCCTGATTCATTAGGGCATCCACCCTTGCCTTGATATTCAGCAGGAAGTGTATGGTGGTAAAAACTGCATCATCAATACTTAATGTACCGGTAACATGACGTCACTTCGGACACTCTAGAAAACATTATACAATGAACCTAAGACCACTGAGTCACTATAAGAGACTCTCATAGGGCTGGCCTTAGCTAACGCTAAGGATTTACCAACAATTGGTATGTATCAGGGCTATATGATGTAAGTGGGAGGGAGAACAATCAAATGTCATGAATGAGTGAGCAAGATGTTACAAAACAAACTATTGGGTAGATGGAGAAAGTTGGTGAGTCCATCAAAATGTCATGGTAAGATTTCGTACGAAAACAGAGGCGATGTGAGGGTGAATAACGCGGGTATTCAGCAAGTAAATGGCGAACAGTGATGGTGACACGACAAGGCTGACCGTGATGCCACTTTACCTTGGATTCTGGCCAACATTAGATTATTTTATGCAGTTTAAGAAGGACCTATGCTATTCAGAGGATCAATTGAGACTGTATTTACCCCTATGAGGCCTAGAGATAGATTATAGGCTAGACTGTATTTACCCCTGAGGCCTAGAGATAGATTATAGGCTAAGTTAAAGAAAAACGTCTAATGGCAACCTGAATACGATGAACATTATGTGCTAGTGTTGAAGGGCTAACAAGAAACTATATTCTGTTTCTTTTCAACTGATGGTAAATTGAAAAGTTCCCATTTATTTTGAAGATTTTGTAGTGAACTAGGGTGCTAATTATATAAAGTTGGTCTGGATATGATGCAGAGACATAGTACTGTACTTTCATAGTTTTCCATTAAATATTGATAAATTACCTACTAAGGGATTAAATTTAGCGTGACATGAACAGAAATAGACTTTACTACAGTAATTAAAAGACTGCATAAATAGCTTTGAGCACTGTTGAGTATGTTGACCTTCTCACATGGTTTGGTTCTTTCTTCTTCTACAAACATCTGGATCACTGGGAACATTGCCATTTCAATCATCTTCAGCACTTGTTCCTCAAAGTAAAATACTAAATTAATAAACCTTATAATACTACTACTATCAATCTACTGTATCTATTTACTCAGGCCCATTCCCCATTTGTTTTGTTTTTCTGGGGGTGGTCGACTCGAGACAGCCGACAGGACAACACAACATAATACAACAACAATGAACACACAAAAGCAAAACACACATTCACACACATCTAGGTCATACTACTGTAGGCTACTATTAATAATAACACAATTATATCAATACAGTACACTTACAATAAATATATACCGGTATCACAAAATTCTATTCTATTGCCTGACGCCGTGATCCCCGAAGGGGTGGCCACGAACGAACCGCCCCCATGCACCTCTGTCCCTAACAATGTGCTGTACATTTTTGGTTACTGTACGTTAAATTTTGCTAAGCTAGATAAATCTATGATAAATATTTATTTCATTAATCATTTACTAACATTGGAAAGTTCATTTGTGTCTTCCTAAATTCGCAAAGACAACAACTTAATATTAATGAAAAGGCTAAAATGTTAAATCTTATAAAGCTTACCTTAAAATTACCGATGAATGAAGACAACCCAGGCGTCCTAGGTGATCTAGTCGGCTTGGTGTTGGACTGCTCGACTGCAGGCCCGGGCCAGGATATACAGATCTGCAACAACATTTTGGTCATTAAAATCGTACGGTCGAGGTTAATAAGTGTTGTCAGATATTTCACAAAGTTTGGGACACTGACTAATACTCTGAGGGATAAGCACTTTTCCCAGTAACTATAAAGACACCAATAACACTTCTTGAGTGAAACCCACTGGAATCTATGACAACACTTAATACCCCCGAGTGTATGTAACAATTATAAATACATATACTTGCAAGACCGAGTGATAATTTCTGCTCTTTCATTAACCCTTTCAGAACAGGTGACTGTACTGTACAGACATTTTGGCTCCAACATTCCTTTATTTGGGCCCTGTCACACTTTAAACATGAAAAGTAATGCAACATACATCAGAGATTACGCGACATCTTTCCTAAACTGAAACAAATCATATACTGTAATGTTACCTACAATATAATAATAAAAAACAAATTCCCTATATAAATAAATCTACTGTAAGCCAAAATGCACACACATGAATTGCAAAATTGTAACAAAATTACCAGTACTACCACTACACATCCTTCCTAATCTTAACAAAATCTTCTGCTTAACCCTCCAGACCCGGTTGGGCTCTGAGGCCTCCATAAAAAACACACCCCGCACTACCCGGTAGGGCTCTGAGGCTCCAGCAGCTTGGAAGCCTGTAAGCTGGGTGTGCGAGGCGTCCGTCCGACGCATGTAAACAACAGCCGGCTGGACCGACGCCGTGCATCTCCGACCACAAGAAGCAGAGCGTCGCTTGTTCGTGTGTGCCTGTATATTATTGTTAAGTATCGAAAAGTAGTGTAAAGTGGAAGTTTTTGCCACAAAGTTATCTCCTAAGAAATCATCATCGCAACTGAACCAGTTGATTTAGAGAGCTCTACTTAATGCCATTCTACAGGTACGAAACACATATACGCTTGAGGATGCACGGGAATGCGGAAGCAGTCAAAATAACAAAACATACGGTAGCCTAGGCGTAGACGTTTTTCGGCCAAAACCCCGGGTTTTTGGCAAATTATAGAATACAATAGCCGGGGCTGGAGGGTTAAGCGTTGTTTCCACATAGCAATTTTGATAACTTGTTTAAGGTGAAATTTCTTTCCTGACGATCGATAGCGAGCCTGTAGTTTTAGGAGGAATCGTCCTTTGGTCGGGATATTTTTGCTACCGAAACATTTATACATTTAACTTGAATGGGAGTCTAGGGTTTTTTTTTTAAAGTTTGATGGAGCTCTAGCAAGTAAATTGAATAATAAATATCTACAAAAAAAAAAAAAAATACACCAACAAATAATTAGATGACAACGCCATTTGTAAAGTTTTGGTCGAGGTGTTCTGTTCAATTAGAGTTAGGGCCCGATAGTGACGCACCAGCACACCGAGACCTCCGTTTGAACCAAAGTTTTGGTCGAGGTGTTCTGTAGAGTTAGGGCCTGATAGTGATGCACCAACAGACCGAGACCACCGTTTGAACCAAAGTTTTGGTTGAGGTGTTCTGTAGAGTTACGGCCCGATAGTGACGCACCAACAGACCGAGACCTCCGAGACCACCGTTTGAACCAAAGTTTTGGTCGAGGTGTTCTGTAGAGTTACGGCCCGATAGTGACGCACCAACAGACCGAGACCTCCGAGACCACCGTTTGAACCAAAGTTTTGGTCGAGGTGTTCTATTCAATTAAAATTAGGGCCCGATAGTGACGCACCAACAGACCGAGACCTCCGAGACCACCGCTTCAACCAAAAACAGTTCAAATGGTGGTGACACACTTTAACCTTATAACTTTAAGTTAAGGATATTTTTTCTACCGAAACATGTATAAATTTAACTCTAATGAGAATCTAGGGGGTGTTATTTAAAGCTTGATAGAGGTCTAGCGAGTAAATTGAATAATAATTATCTAAAGAAATACACCAAAAAATTGCTTGTTTTACAAGATTTACATTTAAAAAAACCAAAAGAAATTAGCAGCCTATACATAATGCAGGAAAAGGTAACTTAAGACAACCCTACCACTAAAGACAGATCCGACAGAACGGGTACCGTAAAAAGCCCTAACTTCCGTCAAGGGAGTATACTTCACACATTAGTGGATAAAAGTATATAAGGTACAGTTATAGAAAAATGGCTCTGCATTATGGAACAACACCGCAGACTTGCTTGTTTTTCCATAACATCATGTATTTATCCTATGACTGCGGTTTATTAAATTTTATTCCAGAATGTCCGAAATTATGTCCTCTTCCAAAGTTATGTAATTTTACCGGTACCATATATATTATCATGTTTCTTTACACCAACCAACTTCACATCTAAACTCAAGTAATGAAATCAACAAATACATGTGGCACTCCGAGGACTCGAACCCAGGATATTATCATCGAAATTCCGCGCACTATGCATTACGCTATCAAGACAGTTAACACAGGTGGTAATTTACAGTGTCTATATTTCCTCGGCATCCAAAACTAAAGAGTATCTGTTCTTATCAGGTGGCTATATACTGTTCATATCAGGCCCTACATAATAGAAAAAAAAAAAAGAGGAAGTCTAGACACCTTGGCATAATTATTTAACGTCTTGATAGCGTAATGCATAAATGCGCGGAATTTCGGTGTGAGTATCCTAGGTTCGAGTCCTTGGAGTGCCACATGTATTTATTGATTTCATTAATTGAATTTAGAAGTAAAGTTGGTTGGTGAAAAAATATGAATAAATGACCGCCACACAGTCTAGAGTCTATTCATTAATAGTACAGTACAGTAGCATCAAGAAGTTCCCTCATGCCACATCATATATTAACGCCCATTACCAAGTTATAATGTAAAACTTGCAAAATAAACAAACCAAAACGTATACGAACACAGTAAAAATACAAAATAACTAATCAAAATCGTTGTGGAAACGCTTAAATCAAAATTAAAATGTAAACTTGCAAAGCAAGCACCCCAAAACTGGAATCGCACAATATAAAGACAACAACTTCTAAAAAATAACTGGAATTAAAATGCACAATTATTTGCAAAATAAAAAAAACCTAAACTGGGACGACAATATAAAAGCAAAGAACTTATCAAAATTTACCTCAATTGCACGAGAGGTCCGAATATTGCTCAAGCAAACTGGGGGAAAGATGTTAAAATTGCCAAATGTTATAAAATTTCAGAACTAACGGAGCTAAACATGAGGGAGAAGGGGGCCCAGAAAAAACCAGCCAGCCCCCCTTAATGCCCGAGGGGATGGCCACAAATGAATAGCCTGCATATGCTTCCATAGGGCGAGGCAACTCATTAAGTCTGTAATTGTATTTATAGCTTGTTCCTGTTCACGGGAGGGTGGTCACTTAAAGGGGGGATGGTTGGTTTTTTCGGGGCCCCCATCTCCCTCATGTTTAGCCCCATTAGTTTAGAAATCTTGGGACGGTCGACCAACTATTTTAGCGATTTTAAGAACTTTAACCCTTTTGTTTGTCAATATTAGGGCCTTTCATGCCATTAAGGTGTAATTTCTTTCCTGACGATCGATAGCGAGCCTGTAGTTTTAGGAGGAATCGTCCTTTGGTCGTAATATTTTTGCTACCGAAACATTTATACATTTAACTTGAATGGGAGTCTAGGGGGTGTTTTTAAAAGCTTGATGGAGGTCTAGCGAGTAAATTGAATAATAAATATCTACAAAAAAAACAAATACACCAAAAAATAATTAGATGCCAACACCATTTGTAAAGTTTTGGTCCAGGTGTTCTGTTCAATTAGAGTTAGGGCCTGATAGTGACGCACCAACAGACCGAGACCTCCGAGACCACCGTTTGAACCAAAGTTTTGGTCGAGGTGTTCTGTAGAGTTAGGGCCCGATAGTGACGCACCAACAGACCGAGACCTCCGAGACCACCGTTTGAACCAAAGTTTTGGTCGAGGTGTTCTGTAGAGTTAGGGCCCGGTAGTGACGCACCAACAGACCGAGACCTCCGAGACCACCGTTTGAACCAAAGTTTTCGTCGAGGTGTTCTGTTCAATTAGAGTTAGGGCCCGATAGTGACGCACCAACAGACCGAGACCTCCGAGACCACCGCTTCAACACAAAACAGTTCAAATGGTGGTGACACCCTTTAACCTTATAACTTTAAGTTAAGGATATTTTTTCTACCGAAACATGTATAAATTTAACTCTAATGAGAATCTAGGGGGTGTTATTTAAAGCTTGATTGAGGTCTAGTGAGTAAATTGAATAATAAATATCTAAAGAAATACACCAAAAAATTTGCTTGTTTTACAAGATTTACAATTAAAAAAAACAAAAGAAATTAGCAGCCTATACATAATGCAGGAAAAGGTAACTTAAGACAACCCTACCACTAAAGACAGATCCGACAGAACGGGTACCGTAAAAAGGCCTAACTTCCGTCAAGGGAGTATACTTCACACATTAGTGGATAAAAGTATATAAGGTACAGTTATAGAAAAATGGCTCTGCATTATGGAACAACACCGCAGACTTGCTTGTTTTTCCATAACATCATGTATTTATCCTATGACTGCAGTTTATTAAATTTTATTCCAGAATGTCCGAAATTATGTCCTCTTCCAAAGTTATGTAATTTTACCGGTACCATATATATTATCATGTTTCTTTACACCAACCAACTTCACATCTAAACTCAAGTAATGAAATCAACAAATACATGTGGCACTCCGAGGACTCGAACCCAGGATACTCTCATCGAAATTCCGCGCACTATGCATTACGCTATCAAGACAGTTAACACAGGTGGTAATTTACAGTGTCTATATTTCCTCGGCATCCAAAACTAAAGGCAAGACAAATAAACCACCAGGCCTATATTTGATTCGTGTGTTCCAGGGCGTATCACGGACCGAGATCATTGGGGCCGTCTGGAGAGCTCTCATAAGCGTGCGACGCGACGGGACTCAAAGTTAACTGCAATAAATTATAGGTCTCGGTCGGCCTCAAGCACAACTGAATCCCGCGCCGCCACCCGGGTATTATTATATATTATACCATACTTACCGAGGCGAGCTATTGACCCCATCCTGATCCGGGAATCTCATTCAGTACCTGGCGGATATTTGATCTACCCCTTGAACACCACGGACTTAAACCATATCTGTTCTTAACAAGCCAAGCCTTATACAGTATCTGTTCTTATCAGGCCCTACATAATAGAAAAAAAAAAATAATAAATAAAAAAAAAAAAAAAAAAAAAAAGAGGAAGTCTAGACACCTTGGCATAATTATTTAACTGTCTTGATAGCGTAATGCATAAATGTGCGGAATTTCGGTGTGAGTATCCTAGGTTCGAGTCCTTGGAGTGCCACATGTATTTATTGACTTCATTAATTAAATTTAGAAGTAAAGTTGGTTGGTGATAAAATATGAATAAATGACCGCCACACAGTCTAGAGTCTATTCATTAATAGTACAGTACAGTAGCATCAAGAAGTGCCCTCATGCCACATCATATATTAACGCCCATTACCTTAAAATGTAAACTTGCAAAGCAAGCACCCCAAAACAGGAATCGACAATTTGCAAAATAAAAAAACCTAAACTGGGACGACAATATAAGAGCAAAGAACTTATCAAAATTGACCTCAATTGCACGAGAGGTCCGAATATTGCTCAAGCAAACTGGGGGAAAGATGTTAAAATTGCCAAATGTTATAAAATTTCAGAACTAACGGGGCTAAACATGAGGGAGAAGGGGGCCCAGAAAAAGCCAGCCAGCCTAATCGGCTCAAAAACGCGTCATATGTCGGAGAGGGTTAAAACAACTTTGTACTAGTTTGACACCCTGTTATAGTGTACGTAATAATAATAATAATAATATTAACCCTCCAGCCCCGGCTATTATATTATATAATTTCCCCGAAACCCGGGGGTTTTGGCCGAAAAACCTCCACGCCTAGGCTACCGTATTATTGTTATTTTGACTGCTTCCGCATTCCCGCGCATCCCCCAAGCGTATTATGTGTTTCGTACCTGTAGAATGGCGTTAAGTAGAGCTCTCTAAGTCAACTGGTTCAGTTGTGATGACGATTTCATTGGAGATAACTTTGTGGCAATATCAGCCACTTTACACTACTTAACAATAACATACAGGCACACACGAACAAGCGTCGCTCTCCTTCTTGTGGTCGGAGATGCGCGACGTCGGTCCAGCTGGCTGTTGTTTACATGCGTCGGACGGACGCCTCGCACACCAAGCTTACAGGCTTTCAAGCTGCCGGAGCCTCAGCACCCTTCCGGGTTGCGCGGGATTTTTTTTTTAAGGAGGCCTCAGAGCCCAACCGGGTCTGGAGGGTTAAGCATGTTACGGTACTTATTTCTTACAAGCGCCCATCTTTTCCGCAGAATTCAATTGCTCTCGGGGGGGGAACACACAAATCACTTAAATTAATGCAACACAAAACCTATACCAGTAATACACATAACAAAACAGGGATTTTTTTTATTTTAATACCACAAATTTTCCGAGTGTTTTTTATAAAAGAAATTGTTCATTTGCATCAATATATAGCGTTTGAAATTAGAAATCTCGGGAAAACCTACTTTCCCCATTAGGCCTATTGATCGATGTTGAGACACGCCCCCGATAGTGATTTTAAAAGACATTAGCCTAACCTAACCTAACACCCCCGCTGTTGAGTACTAATCCCTTAGTAAATAAAAAAAAAAAAATTGGCTGTAGATTATACGAAGGTGAAAGAAAAGTTGATGAAGTCTACGGTGTTCACTCTGCAATCTTCAGCTTTGATTGTACATTGATAACGGGAAAGTACCGTATTGACAACCTTGTTACGAAAATTAAATTTTAGTACCATACAATTATATTAAGTTTTTCCGAGGGTTTAACACATTTTCATATGATCTTTAGAGCTATCGATAACTGGAAGTACCGTATTGACAACCTTGTTACGAAAAAGACATTTTAGTACCATATTTTTTTATTAGGGTTTGCCGAGGGTTAAAACAAAATTTCTTATGATCTTTAGAGCATATAGATTCAATATTTATCTTCAAATATATCAACAACATTTGTGGTATTAAAATAACATTGAACCCAAAACAGTTGTACAGTACTTAGCTTAAATACTACCAGTCTTCAGGCTTCTATGACGGGTTATGCTGCTCGGCCATTGTTGACTTCATCTGCAAGAGAAGGCACTCATTAACCCTTTGAGTACCAGCAACGTGTGTTATATTGTATTCTAGCTATATTTAGACAATAGTATGCAGCTTAGGAAGGATCTGTGGTAGTTAAAAGGGTTGGTTGAGATTGTTTTAAGCCATCTTATTGCTAGAGGTCCTTCCAAATCTGAATATCATCATCTAATAGTTGCCGCAATATAATGAAAAGGACGTCACCAGTATTGTACTGGTTAAGACATTACCCGCTGAGGATTATGACGCATATTCAGTCTATTCTGTATATCAACAAATTTAGTTCACTAAAGGGATGGTGTACCTATTGGCAGGTTCGATCCGATCCAATAATTGTGACCGCAAGTGTGCGAATATCGCCCCAAAAAACTCCTTGGTATATAATTATGATGTTGGCGGAACCTCTCCGGGAGGTCTGGGACCGGGGGAGTGATGGAGGTCCTTAGTATCCCTGGGCAATCTACATGTGTGCAATTTTTTTTTTCTTTTTGTCCCTGTTTGGGCTCTGTCTCGAGTCGGCCATGGAATAAATAAACAAATAAACATTCAAATATCTACATTAGAGATACTGGTATCTCTATTAAAACTAGATAGAGGTCTAGGGAGCAAATACAAAAAATTCTACATTTAAAAAAAGAAAAAAAAAGAAAAAAACATAGCCGTGCCTAAGCAAACCTATCTAATAGTAACTAGCATACAAGCAAGAAAAGCATCTTCCACTAAAACACTTTACCGGTACTGCTGCTGTTGCCAGATGATTTTACTCAACATATAAAATTAACTTTTTAGAATATGTGGTTCAAATGCTACTGGTATCTTAATTGACCACTTGGGACTTTCAGGCTATGAGGAAGTTGGAGCAGTAATTGGTGCAGTTTTAGGTATAAAGAGTATTAGCGAAGTGATGCGTACAAGTAGACTGGGATGGTATGGACATGTGGAGAGAATGGATGAACAAAATTGGGTGAAAAAATGCAGGTCTTGGGTAAATTGTTTTGTTACCGGCCATGGGATACCATTATAGGATGAGGGGGGCTTTACCCCTATCAGCTGGTCATGGGATAATTTCGGGTAATTATTGGGAAAGGAGGGTAGGATGTAGTGAGCGGACGTACCGCCATCTTTGTTTACATTACGCGTAGTGGCGTCGGCCCTTTTCCATCATGTTCCCGTCTATTTTAACCTAACCTAGTATTCATGTAGTAATGACAGGGGGCAAATAACAGAAAATATAGGTCGAAATAGACGGGAACGTAAGTGCGACCGCGGCGATCGCCCTATGTAAACAATGACGACCGTACGCCCGAACTCTACATCCATCCCGGAAAAGGCTCGCACCGTTATTGGTAATTTTTTTGAAAAGACTCGCAGCGTTATTATACATAATTTATTAGGGAAAGTGAAGCTCTATGGAATCCTTATAATATACTCGGTCAATATTTACGAGTCACACCACAGCTGGAATCTCATTTCTAAGGGTAGTTTTGGGTTCCTATCATTCTATGTTTCATTGCTATATACTTTTTATCCACCGGAAAATATTATTTTTTCTTGTTTGTTTGTTTTTTTTTATTTTTTTTTTTTTTTTTTAGCATTAACCTAACCTAAAAACCTAACCTAACCTAACCTAACCTAAATGTATTTGGGGGCTATTAGGTTAGGTTAGGTTAGGTTTTTTGGTTAGGTTAATGCTAAAAAAAAAAATCCGGTGGATAAAAAGTATATAGCAATGAAGCATAGAATGATAGGAACCCAAAACTACCGTTAAAAATGAGATCCCAGCTGTGGTGTGACTCGTAAATATTGACCATATACTCACATAGATTCCACTGTGGGAGAATAGTTTTGATAGTTAACTATAGTTTTGATGTAAATACTACCGCAACTACGAATCTTGTTTCCGAGACCTAGTATATTAACCTAACCAAACAACCTAACCTAACCTAACCCTAGACCCAGTACGTGGGATACAACACTAGCCCTTGCAAGTTGCATGCCAGCTACTGTGGGTTCATATATTAGACATACAGTAACATCTTTGTAGAACATAACACTTTACCGTAGCGAGTGTACTCCATTTCGAACACGTCCGTAGCAGAGCTCTCAAGATTGCGGGACTGAGTTTGTTTACGCGCGGGACTATTTATATCGACAAAATCGAGTTACAAAACTTATCAAAACTATTCTACCACAACGGAATCTATGTGAGTATATTATAATGATTCCATAGAGCTCAACTTTCCCTAATAAATTATGTATAATAACGCTGTGAGTCTATTCACGATAATTATCCCCTTATTTTTCAGTTTTTGACAAACTAGCGTTTTCATGGTTTTAGTTATAATTCCAATGTGGGATAAAAGATGGGTTCATCCCCCACATGACTTATTGAAATCATCATCTATAATAATAATGAGGGGAGTGAGGGGGCAAAGCCCCCTCTCAACCTAGGATCAATTGTACCCCATGGCAGTCAAAATAGAAGGGAACATGATTGCTAGCGTGCGATGGTGCGAGTATCCTAGTGTAAACCAGGCGGGCGGTACACCCGAATACTACATCCTTACCAAAAAATAAATATAATATAGGCCTATAAGCTAGGCTAAATAAAATATCATACGATAAAAATAATATATAGGCCTAGGCTAGGCTAAATACAATAGTCAAAATAGACGTGAACTTAACTGTGAGAGTGCGACTTATGTAGGCTATACACAATGTGGATGCTACACCCGTAGCACCGTCTTAACTGTAGGGGCTGCCGCCCCTACCCTCCGCTGAACAGTAGGCTAGCCTATAGGCTAGCCATGTAAACAAAGCGACATGCCGAACTCTGTAAATCGGCGAAATCCATGAAATCCCTACGGTAGACAACAAAATATATTACTGGAGCCAAAGTAGCCTACATATTTAACTTAGCTAGCCTAATCTGAATGGGCCTATTTACCTTGGTTGCTTTCGGTTACTTTGATTCACCCTTGCATATTATTTGAGTACCTTCGGTTATACTGATGTTTTGGACCGACAGTTAGCCCATCGATCTGTTTAGGCCTAATAGGTCCGGTAGAGCATATACATCATTGCTATATATGGCATTAAGAGCGGAAATGTATTATAAGGGAGAAACAAAAAAAACGCTAAAATACATGTATAGGCCTAGGCTACTGTAAAATAATAAGTTTTTCAGCCAGTACCCAACCAGCGGGGGTGTGGGGGCGGCAGCCCCCACCCATAGCGGCAGCCCCCACCCATATACTAGGTTAGGTTAGGTTGTTAAGTTAGGCTAATGGCACAGAAAAAAAAAATAAAATAAAAAAAACAGTAACCCAACCAGCGGGGGTGTGGGGGCAGCAGCCCCCACCCATATACTAGGTTAGGTTAGGTAAGGTTGTTAGGTTAGGCTAATAGCCTAGAACATTAAAAAAAAAAAAAAAAAAATTCTAATAGGGGCGTGTTTTTAGATTGTTGGATAATGGGTAAATACTCATTTCCGCTCTTCTTCAGTATAAAACAACGCTATATCTGAAGGAAAAAAATACAAAAAACAAAATAAAACTTACTGAAATCGCTGTCGGTCCAAAAAGTCAGGTTTACCGTACCTTCTCAACCTAGATGTGTGTGAATTTGTGTTTTCCCTGTTCTTGCTCTGTCTTGAGTCGGCTACCCCCAAGAAAAAAAAAAAAAAAACGGTCAATATTTACGAGTCGCACCACAGCTGGGATCTCATTTTTAACGATAGTTTTGGGTTCCTATCAATTTATGCTTCATTGCTATATACTTTTTATCCACCGGAATTTTTTTTTTTTTTCTTTTTCTTTTTTTCTTTTAGCATTAGACCTAGGCCTAACCAAAAAACCTAACCTAACCTAATAGCCCCCAAATAGATAAATCTACAGTTATACTACCCCTATTTTGTCGCTATTCTGTTGGTACTAATGGGTTAATATTAATAGTAGCAGACTTAGTATGGTTTGATGATGCGCGGAAATGTATATTTGACTTGAAATAGGTACATTGAAGTATTACAAACCTTCGCGCACCCATAAACAGGGAACGTGAGCTGGGTTTAGACCATCGCGCACCCATAAACAGGGAACGTGAGCTGGGTTTAGACCGTCGCGCACCCATAAACAGGGGAAGTGAGCTGGGTTTAGACCGGTCGCGAGACAGGTTAGTTTTCGGTTAGGTTAGGTTAAGTTAGGTTAGGCTAATGTTTAAAATACTAAAATGCGACGGTCCTCGGTATTAAACAACACTGTATATCAAATAAAAAACAACAACAAATTACCTGAAAAACTCTTATCTGGTTGGTGATAATTTTTTATCAAAATACGTTTTTTTTCCAGTTTCCGCGTCTGCTGAACCATCCAAAAACACGCTAAAAGGCGTGTTTTGAAGGGGGGAGGTGGTGGGGATAGTGGGGGAGGGGTAGTATAACTGTAGATTTACCCCCAAATACATTTAGGTTAGGTTAGGTTTTTAGATTAGGATAAAAAAAAAAAAAAAAAAAATCCCGGTGGATAAAAAGTATATAGCAATGAAGCATAGAATGATAGGAACCCAAAACTACCATTAGAAATGAGATCCCAGCTGTGGTGTGACTCGTAAATATTGACCAAAAAAACAAATAGAATGAAAGGCTAGGCTAGAAAATAAAAATAGGAAAAATGGGCATATAGCCTAGGCTAGCTAGACCTCAACTTCAAAAATAATGGTTAGACCAATAGCGTCTGAGGTAGGGGGGGGGGGGGGGGGGTGGAGAACCCCCAAGGTAGGTCGTTTGACTAGGGTTAGCCTACTCAAACATTTAATAATTTACGATTAGCTTTCATTCTTATTAAACATAACCCTCAAAACACTAGAAAAACTCAAGCATATCAAAATCAGTGGCCTGAAAGTAAAATTATACCAAGTTTGAGAGGACACGTAACCAGTCAACATTTAGCCTAGATGGCTACCGGAAACGTCAACACAGAATATTCTAGATTTAAATTAAGACTCACGATCTATTTAACTAGTCTAATCATCACATTAAGACCTTCCACATATCCTTTAATGTCTGGAAACCAGCATAAGCACATAAATAGGCCTATAACGGAAAAATGAAAACAAAACAAAACCATCATCCAACAGGAGCAATCATACATCACTCACCTGACCCCTGCGCCTAAGTGACGGATTCCCTGTCAGCGTTGCCAGTCCTTCCGCTAAAATGTTGCTAGATTAGACCGCTAGATAATGATACCCTACATTTTTGGGAACTTTGGGTATAAATTTCTACTATACCGCTGTAATGCTTATAATCATCTCTAAAATCACGCATATGTGGTCCTCATCTCAATAATACAGGAATATATAATATATCCCATCATGAGTCTAAAAATACACAAACTCCGCTAGATTCGATTACAACTAGTATAATGACAAACTGCTAAAAACACACACATATATTGTTGTATTTTTTACAACTGTCACAATAATCACAAATAGGTGGTCTTAATCTCAATACTATAGGTATATACCCCACGAAAACTTAGACAATAGACGCTAGATGTAAGCAAATCTCGCTAGGACCGCTAGATCCAGCATAAAAGTTGCTAGATTGCGAAGCCAAATACAAAAACAAGCGCTCAAATATGCTTCAAAACTGGCTAGAATGTCGATAGATATTAAATAACATGCATAATATCATTAGATGATTGGCACAATATCTTATTATCGTTCTACAATCGTTAAATTCTCCAGACTATAGCCAATATTTATGTTGCTAGATATCAATAATTGCCGCTACACACAGCATATACTGTATATCTACATCTAGCAGAGGTCACTAAAATGGCAATGCTGTCCCTACATATTTTATATTTGATTGATGATTCGACTCGCTCAAACGAAACGACTCATTGTTTACTTTCGTATTTATATTTGTTCATCAATATTTGTTTATCTATGTAACACAATTATACAGTATATAGGTAATAATTATTTTAACTTTGATGTTAAATTAATATTAAAAACATTAGTAGAGTAAAATACCGAGAATAATGCGAAATTAGTATTTAGTCTGATTCGACTCATACCATATGAAGCACAAATTAGACTATTATCAGTTATTTAGATTTTACTCTGCAATGTATAATTGGATAGCATTTGCCATAACTTTTACGCTTTAATGTACAATGCACAAAATTAGAGTAGGCTAAACATTTAAATTATTTCTAATTAGGTTTGAATCCACTTGTATGTTTTTTAATATCAGAAAGCGAACTTGGAACTTGCTTTTCGACCAATGAGCATCCTCCACTTGCCAGTGACCCCGTGCGAGGCTAGGGTGGTAGATGCTGATTGGCTAATTTGAATTTACCCGAGTTATTAAACGATACAGTGATGCTCAAATGTCAATGCCTTTCCTAAGTTGTGTTGATGTTTATCAATATAGAGGAAAAATAAAGTTCTTAGCACACATAAAGTTCTTAACACACACGATGAACATAATTGAATTATAACTTTATTCATATATCAAATACGGGAAATAGACATGAAGGTCGAACTTGATTTTTGAGCATGACTGTATCATGAGCCCACGCATTCTAGGGGGAAAATTCCATGCTTTTAACGGCCGCAATTATATTATACGTAATTATAC
Source organism: Paralithodes platypus (assembly GCA_032716605.1). NCBI lineage: Eukaryota > Metazoa > Arthropoda > Malacostraca > Decapoda > Lithodidae > Paralithodes > Paralithodes platypus. The sequence goes on from CM064573.1 coordinate 2,161,949, forward strand.
ACTCAAATAACGGATGTAAAATGTTAATGGTCACCAACAGATGATTTTATTTAGCCTCTAAAGACCTATTATTATTATTATTATTATTATTATTATTAGGCTAGTAGTAGTAGTAGTAGTAGTAGTAGTAGTAGTAATAGTAGTATCATTACCAGCTTAAATACGATCGTAGTAAATATTTTAAATACGTCAATGATCAAACCAAATTAATTATACGTTCTATTCATCAGAAACCGACATTATTATTGCAATGTATTTATATCTATGTTTTAGCCAGTTAAATAAAAGCCAGTCAAGAGAATATAGTAGTTAATTTGACCGCTTGCGAGTTTCAGGCTATAAGGAAGTTGGAGCTGTAGACATCGATATTTAACAGAATTACCAGTTTAATTACATACAATCAATCTAACCATAAGATTGCTGATTTTATATTTAATTTATGTTTCATATCGATGTTTATGGCTCCAACTTCCGTATAGCCTGAAACTCGAAAGTGGTCAATTGCAATGGGCAGCACTATACCCTGTTCCAGATAAGTTGGACAACACTCTTGAACATTAAGGGGAGATTTCCACTTGAGGGATTTTTGTCTGGACTCCTTTCTCCCTCATGTTTAGCCCCATTGTGTTTCTAATTTTAAGACGTTCGCCTCATTATGTTGACGATTTTAAGAACTTTCGACCCATTTCTGTCAATTTTAAGACCTTTCGTGCCATTTTGGTGTCGATTTTATCCTGGCGAGCGATAGCGAGCCTGTAATATAAGAGGAACCGGCTTTCAGCCGGGAAATTGTTCTACCGAAAATTTACAAATTTATCTTGAAAGGAGCTCAAGGGGGAGTAAATCTTAAGCTTGATGGATATCTAGAGACCAAACTAAAAACCTCCCCTTAACCTCTATATCTCAAAAACGTCTAGAGTAATCGGACTAATATTACTACCATTTGAGAGGGGTTAGCTGGAGAATAGGTGTGACAAGTGACAGCCCATTTGCTCTAGCCCTTTAGGTTAGGGTTCATATTCCTGGCCTACTTATTGGGAACAGGGTATAGAATATCATCATACTGCTTAGTTTCGTTCTATAAGGAAGTTGGAACCGTAAACATCGATATTAACCCTTAATTAGCGGCGAGCAACATAAGTCGAGTTAAAAAAAGCTGGACTATGTGGCGGCGCTCGACATAGGTCGAGTGGCAATTTCAGCACGTAATGTGGCTGAGAGAGAGAGACAAGTGGTGGCAGGAGACTAGCGAGCGTATGACTGCTCCAGACCACCGCGGCGAACCTACTGACACAAATCTCAGCTCCCTCCTCCCTCTCTCACTCGCTACATACTCAATTATGTACCGAAACTACCGAATTACCTGCTTTTTGCACTCGCGTTGCACGGTTATTGCAAGAAAACTATCCATCATACACGGATCGTTATGGTGTCATTCGAAAGCTCTGTTTATGCCCTTTCAGGGATAGGTACTTGTTTTACGTTCTGGGTCTTATTTAGGCATGAAAATGATCACGTAAACAGCCCTATTTTGGCTAAAAACACCCCGCTGTGCGGTACATATAATAAACCGCATAGGCCGCTCGTAAGGTGTTAAACAGAAATACAATAATAAAGTAGATGTCTAATGGATAAAACGTAAGTTGGAATCGTAAACATCGATATTAAACAGAAATACAATAATAAAGTAGATGTCTAATGGATAAAACGTAAGTTGGAATCGTAAACATCGATATTAAACAGAAATACAATAATACAGTAGATGTGTAATGGATAAAACGTAAGTTGGAATCGTAAACATCGATATTAAACAGAAATACAATAATAAAGTAGATGTCTAATGGATAAAACTTATGTTGAATTTAGTTGTATGTCTTTATAAATGTATTTATTACAACCACATTTTAGCTGGTAATTATGTTAAATATCGATGTCTACAGCTCCAACTTCCTTATAGAACGAAACTCGCAAGTGGCCAATTGAATTCCTTCGTAAGTAATTTCTCGATACTTAACCCGTTCAGTACCAGGGACGCCCTTTTCATCATATTCTGGCAACTATTAGACGACTTTCTTCAGCTTAAAAAAGGACCTCGAGCAATAAGAATTCAGACTATCTCAACCAACTCTTTTAACTACCACAGATCCTTACTAAGCTGCATAATATCGTCTACATATAGCTATAATATCGTCTACATATAGCTATAATAAAATATAACACACGTCGCAGGTACTGTACTCAAAATATTAACCCTCTGACTTCTCTATAATCCTTCCCTGGTTAACATTAGACGATTTTATTCAGGTTAGGAAAGCCCTGTAGGGACCAAACGAGGTAATATATATCTCAATCAACCCTCTGTTTATATATCCTTCCTAATCTGATTAAAATTGCCTAATGATGGACAAACTAATATGAAGATATGCGTCCTAAAATAGTTAACCAGTTGGTTTGGTGATTCAAGCTCATTGAAAGGCTTAATTTTACAACACAATTTAAGGTATACCAATTATTACTACTATTGATATATTACTTAATAAATGTTCAAATACAACTGCCTCTATTTTATATATTGGGATGATTACAAGAATTACAACTGATTATCAAACTACCGAAATGAAGAAATTACTTGTTCTGATTGAAAGACGGTTCATGCTTTTCTTTGGTAATCGTTCGTTTTCCAGAATGTATTGGACTTGAGTGGAAATTCGACTAGGCCATCTTTGTATCTTCGGACGCCATATTGGAGACGTATTTATCAGACAAAGGGGTATTATTATATGTTTGACCATGTAAAATGTATATCAGATCACATTCTACCTCTTAGTATCAGTATTGCTGAATGTATATTATAGGTATAGATATATTCGAGTGTAAATATAGGCCAATAACACCAGTGGCATCAATATGGCGGGGGTTGGCCGATCTTTGTTTCTATAGAATCATCTTATGGGAATCTGACCTCACACGAGATAGTTCAAGGCTGTTCTAAATCGATTCCCTTTATTTTTAGTAACCTATTTGTTTTTATATATACAAAGTTATAATTAGGCTTTACAGTTCTTATAATGCCTTTGGTAACGATAGAACGAAATACAATTTAATTGTATGCTATATAAACAAACTAATTGTAGGCTATACTATATTTCCCGTTTTCCTACTCACACTCATTCCAGTTCTGAAACCATCGGATTGACCTGTTCATAGTTTCTCAGAAAGTGTAATGGTTTCGTCGGCATTCGTTTGTTTTTCAGAATGTATGGTACCTCAATTACCGCTCAGGAGGGGTATAAATATGGAGGAAATTCTGGGGAAAAATCAGTTCAAGTCTGGACACCATACAAGAAGGATTACCACCACCACCTCTCCAGTTTACCAAAGGTTTAGTGACTGTGTTGTTAAGTATCATGATTAAGTATTTTGGTTAATGTTTATGCTGTTTCTCAATACTATACTAAATATTAAGTTATATTAATGTGTTTCTAATAGTCTATACAGTAGACATCTGGTTAACGTAGTCTTAACATTTTTACCCTAGAATATGGTGAAATATATGAAACTTTAATCTGATTTCTACTTTAAATATTTAATGAACTCTTGCTAATTTGATTATCTCTTCCTAAGGTGCTGTCCACGGTGTTGGCAATGACTAGTGGACTCGGAACTTTCACCTATCAAAAACTACTGGAACTAGGAACTTGTGAACCTGTAAGCTGTTGTAAAAGAGCTTTTGCTAAATCCATATGAACTATAGCATTGGTGAAGTTCGCTAGAAGACTGTATTAAATTCCCAAGGTAGATGTTGCCTAGCCCACTAACCTGCTCCATCAACAGTTAAATTAAGCTCTAAAACACTTGGGTATTATTTAAAATATAAAATTTGCAAACTAAACTAACCAAAACTGGAATAAAGACTATAAAGTCAAATTAACATCTCAAAATAGTTATGTGGAAACTATGCTTACTAAAATAAAATTTATGAAATAAAAGTACCCAATCCACCACATAGGGTGTACATTACTAAATAAGAAAGTTAATCTAGGTATCTCTTCAAATTAACTCTAAATTAATTAGTATTTTATTCATTAAGGAAAAAGTGACTTGTAAAATTTATAAATAAAGTTTCTAAATATTTTAAGTTTTTTATTTCTATCTGACTTAATTACGGTAAATTAAAATTCATTTAGTGTAGTCCTGAAGGTTTTATTAGAAAGAAAAAACTTTACTGTAATCTTAGGCTACAAATGTTAGTCTTAAACTATTAGTTGGGTAATAATTAAAAGGCAATATGCCTCTAAACATTTTAATAAACTAAATTTAAATATAAAGGTTTTTCTTTAATTCTAAAAATTTACTGTCTAATGTTCAAATATTCCTTAATAGTATTTGTAATTAATACTTCACTCAAACTTTGACATTTGTAACTACATATAATTTTTTGCTTTTTAATACTAGTTTGAGTTTTAAAGTTTCATTGGAATACTGAATATTTATAATATATAAAACTAAGACTATGCTAAACTAGGCAATTTTGAATAGACTTAAGTCAAACTCCTTCACCTGGCAGAATTATACGGTATCTGTTAACTAATAGGAGTCAAACTCCTTCACCTGGCAGAATTACAGTATCTGGTAACTAATAGGATAAATTCGTGGCCATTCCCTGGCCAGCACTGTTTATTGACCTATGTGCATGGCTTTCCATACCCCTAGCTGCACTGGTGGACATTTAGAGGTGCGGTAGACCAGTGTTGCATGTACACACATACTGGATATACTAGCACCTGATCAGCAGAATTGAGCTGATTATAGTACACTGGTTACAGACTACATTAACGTCCATAGCCATTCCAACAGTATACTGTACAGGGTGATTCTGTAACCCTTTTCATAAATTTAATGGCAAATTCGGAAGAAATAAGAAGACTAATTTACTCTATGACCCTTAGGGTGAGTCTTTGATATGATGGAGATATTACACCTTTAAAGTTTGATAGATAGAAATGAAAAACATCTAAGTAGTGAGAATGAAAATGTCGTTGATAACTGGCAGGGTAGCGTAACGAAGACTTGGTATCAAAATTTATACTGTAATACTGTATTGTAAAGTATTTGTAAATAAAGTATGTATAAACATGAGATTTTCGTTAACCATAAATTTATTTATGATAAAATAATAACAAAAACAACCTAATGAGAAGCTTTAAAAGCACAACATGAAAAAATTACTGTACAAACCATCAACAGCACCAATCAATAATAATAACAATAAATTTCACAATACTGTATAAATAATTAATGATAACATGCTAATGACATAACGACCTATTAATAATAATAATATTAATAATAATAATACAACTACGACTATTACTACTACAGCTACGATGAATAGAGTATTAATTATGGTGATAAAATTCTAATGTTCTTTTGAGCATTGAGACAACTGCTACCATATGCAACCATTTACATACCACGTGTAAGCAAAGAAACTATCTTTACATTCATGTACAGATTGATTCAAGATTCATTAAGACGAGCGGAGTATCGAAGCTCAAAGTCGGCAGGAAGATCCCTCCTCCACTTACCCCTCTTCCACCACTTACTACTCCTCCTCTTCCTCTTACTTCTCCTCCGCCGCCTGCTTCTCCCCTTGCTACTACTACTACTAATACAATGATTAATAATAATAATAATAATGATGATGATGATAATACAAATACAGTAGTAATGTACCTTTGTAAATTGCGAAACTAACTGCATCCAGCTACCGTATGCAGCCATTTTGATACCAAGTCTTGGTTACGCTACCCTGCCAGTTAGCAACGACATTTTCATTCTCACTCCTTAGATTTTTTCTTTTCTATCTATCGATAACTTTGAAGGTTTAATATCTCCATCATATCAAAGACTCACCCTAAGGGTCCTAGAGTAAATTAGTCTTATTTTTGTCTCCCGAATTTGCCATTAAATTTATGAAAAGGGTTACTGAATCACCCTGTATACTGTACATATATAAATTACTATTAATGCTTTCTTTCAAGATTCATTACAAAATACCTCTACTGATCTTTGAATAAGAGAATTCCAAATGTGCGTAAACTTTTCAAATCGAGAAACTGCTTGGTTTGAAATCTGTTTTGGAATGTACTAAAACAAAAGTATACGGTACCTGTATTTGAAAAATACTGGGCCTGAAATCAAATAGTATACAAGCAACTTTGGCTAACTCTTGCTCGCTATTCTTATACACTCGCTCTTTAATCTCTATCATGCAACTATACTGTAATCAGCTTGATCATGCTCATCAGGTGCTAGTATTAAATCAGCAACAGTATAGTTACATGATAAAAGAGATTAACCCTGTTAAGTAGCCAATGCCTTTCTATACTATATTTAATTGACCTCTGATTTTATTGAACTACTGTATTTATTATTATAAGCTTAAGTTTCAAAATACAGTAATAAAAAGTGAAAATTGTCAATGAACAGATTATTCATTAGCATATTTTTTACTCAGATACTGTGACGAACAGGAACAATTTGCTTATAAGAGTGGAATGAATATGAAAAGGCTACAGGCCGTGGCATGGTCGGTAGCACGTCTGACTGCTGATCAAAGGATCTGCAGTTCAATAAGAGTTTGTGCAGCTCGGTCTAGCAATTCCTGATAAATGTCCAATCAAATCACTGACAAGGGTATGCCCTATCAATCAAGGGAGTGCATGGTGTTAAAAACTATTATATAAGAAACCATATTGGTGGTTGTATTGATGGTGGTAAAAGTCTTAAAACAGTAGGCTGAATCAGAATATTTATTTTTCCATTTTACAATGGTTCTTCACATAACACATTAAAAAATATTAAAATCCATACATTATATATATACATATTTACAATAAGAAACATATCTAGTATGTTACTATGGACAGTCTTCAATATCTATACAAAATGACAGTTACATTATTATTACATATTTTGTTTATAGATCCATTTCATGTTTCAGAATATAATCTTTTAATATATGCTTAAACGTGTTTAGGTTATTTGTGTCCTTTACTGATCTCGGCAACTTATTCCATATTTTAGGACCTGCTACCAAAAGCGATCGTTCACCATAAAAGGTGTTTGTTCTCTGTACATATAGATGGTTTTGCTGTCTTGTGTTACTATTTATGATTTCATTAACAATAGGAAAGTGTATTAGCCAGTTTGGAATTAGCTTATGTCTTTCTTTATACACCGTAATAGCTGTATCATATATATATTTTTGCTTTATTTTTAGCCACTCTTATTCCCTTTATTATCGGAGTTACATGGTCGTATTTTTGTGCTCCACCCACTGCTACCTTTGCAGCAAAATTCTGCATTTTTTGTACAGTATTTAATATAGTGCAATTAGTTGAACCCCATATCATTATGCAATAATTTATCAAACTTAAAATTAGCGATTGAATCACAATGACACTAGTAGCTTTGTCAAAATTACCTTTTATACGATTCACATACATCAACGTTCCCATAACTTTCTTGTTCAGTTCACTTGTGTGTTTGTTGAAAAGCATGTTACAATCTATATGTAGACCTAAATGTTTTACATGTGTACACTGTACAAGGTATACTTTCATGATCATCGAGTTGTATACATACATTTGAGGGTATTTGGGATAAAAGCTGTCTAGTGCCAAGGAAAATGCATTGAGTTTTATTTGCATTCAACATAAGACCATTTCTCTGGAAATATTGTTTCACTATTTTGAGTGTATTTTCTGTTTTGCTAATTACATTAGTTAGTTCATCCAGAGTGTGTATCATCAGCATATTGAATGAGCAAACAATCTTTAACAGTTTAGTAAATCATTGACAAATATAATAAATAGAATGGGTCCTAGAATAGATCCTTGAGGCACTCCATATGTTACATGTAAAGTAGATGAGACTGTATCACCCAACTGCACAGCCTGTGTCCTATCGGTCAAGTAATTCATAAGCCAGAATGAGTCAATATTTAATTTTTTGCATTTTTCTAACAATATTTTATGACTGACACTGTCGAAAGCTTTAGACAAATCAAGCAGTGTTAGTAAACATACTTTTTTGTTATCCATATTAGTATATATTTTGTTTGTTAATAAAGTGAGGGCTGTTTCCGTTGATAAATTTGGCCGAAAACCATATTGACTTATAGAAAGCAGATTGTTGTTATCCAAGTGCGACATATACTGATTTGTGGCGACTTTCTCAAAAACTTTTGATAATATTGAGAGAAGTGAAATGCGTCGATAATTACCAACACAGTCTTTGTCTCCATTTTTATATATTGGTTTAATTATAGCATGCTTCCACATTTTCGGGAACTTACCAGTTACTATCGAGGTGTTTATTATACAGGTTAAGTAAGATACTGTAACATACAATGCATCTTTTCACATCTGAAGAAATCCCATCAGAACCACAAGCTTTCGTGTCTTTAAGCTGCTTAAATGTTAGAATTATAGTATTTGTGTCAATTGGTTTTAGTCTAAAAAGATTGTTAGCAGTTGTAGAAGTCTCATATCGTTGGTCGGTATTCTCATCTGTGTCTAGTGTAATGTTATTTTGTGATTTCTCATACGATGATTTGCCTACATTAGCAAACAAATCGTTAAATTTGTCTACTTTTTCTATCGTGTTATCAAAGGATTGGATACTTGAAGATTTCTTATTACTGGGAACTATTTGTTTTATTAATTTCCAAGTTGATGCTGTATCACCTTTACAATTATTAAATTGGTCATGGTAAAATTTACTTTTTGTTCCTGCTATAAGAGACTTGACTCGTTTTTTCTCAGTTTTATACTTTGACTCTAGATCTCTGTTTTGTCTATCGTTTTAGAATAGCTTGTAGCTTATTCCTTTCGCTTATTGCGGTTTTAATGGTGTTGTTTATCCAAGGGGCATAGGGCCTTTTTATCTCCTTTGAATGGGGCCGAATGATACCAGAGAAAAAGGGAGGGAAAAAAGCGGGTCACTCCCCTTAGCACGAACCTCAATGTCTCACATGCAGTGTATAAGCAGAAGTAATCACCTATCTATCTATTGCCACGGGAGGTTGGCTTCAATGATTCACCCCCACACTCCCTCCTTTAATATACTTCCTCCAAGGTATAGTAAGAGAAGGGTGGAGGGGGTGGCGTGGGGACGGTGGGTGGGGGTGGTGGAGGAAGGTAGAGGGGTGATGGGTGGGGGTTGGTGGTGATGGGGTGGGGGTAAGTCGTGATGGTGGGGGTGGGGATAGGTAGGGTGGTGGATGGGAGAGGTGTTGATTGTAGTGGAGGAAGAGGGGGAGAGGATGGAGGGAGGAGAGAGAATGAGAGGGGTGTTGGAGGAGGTGGTGAAGAAGGGTGGGAGGGATGGGGGAAGGGTGTGATGGTGGGTGGTGGAGGGAAGTGATGGGGGTGGAGGAGGAATGGTGGTGGTAATATAGTAAGGCAACAGGGACCCACGTTGGTAATTATTAGTTATTACATGTTTGATAAGACGTCATGACAGACAGACAGACAGACACCCGCTGATGTAAATATCTCCTGGTGGTGGTGGCGGAGAAGCGGTACAGTCGGCCAAATAAGTGAATCGCGGCACCAAATATATTTCGATCAATAACTGGCATTCATTCATCGTTTGGAGTGAGCTATCATATATATACAATCATGTTCCTACCTTTACACACCTTATTCAACATCTGACAGACATTAATACACCACACAGCGAGCAAAACGTAATGTCATCGGAGACATAACTTATTGGCCTACTGTACCACGGAAATACAACATGGTGATGGTGTGAGTAAAGGAGGGAGTCAATATATACATTGATACATAGATTTATATATATACAGTATATACATATATACAATACACGATTATACATGCTCTAGTCATACATTTATACACATGTATATATACATACACAATTAAATACATAGCCTAGTCTTACATTTATACAATTAGACCCAATATACACATTCATACATAAATATATATATACTGTATATATAAATTATACACCTGATTACATGTATGGTCTAGTCTAACATTTATATACTGATTTACATATACATACATAATTTAGTATTCGTTCTCTTATACTGTACATGCATTTTTTTTTTTTTTTTTTTCTATATTCCAACTTACTTCCTCTCGGGCATAGGCTGAGAGCCTTAACATACATATTGTACATCTTTAAATATATATACATACTAATACACACAGGGTCTAGTATTGCATTTATATACATGTTATATACACAATATACACAATCGCATACATAGTCTCGTATTCTTTCATGTATTTATGCAGGTAGACATATACAAATACATGAACGCAACATAATGTGTAAATTATTAGAACACACGTACTATCACACACACGCACGTATTCACACACACAGAACACACGTACGGGCAGACAGACACACACATACACAGACACACACGCCACAAGACATACATACACGTTCAAACTCACACACACGCCACAAGGTATACACACCTTTACTCTCGCGTACACTAGTCAATCATTAACTTACAAGTAGTCGGTCACACGTACACACACACACACACCGCAGACACACACACACACACACAGAAGACACACACGCACATAACAGATACACACACACATAACAGACACATACACACACACAGCAGATACACACACCGCAGACGTACACATACACACACACACACACGCACATAGCAGATTCACACACACATAACACACACATACCCACACATAGCAGACACATTCACAAACACACACAGCAGACACTCATACACACACACACACACACATGCGCACATAGCAGACACATACACGAACACAAAGCAGCTACTCACATACGCACACACGACACACACACACACACACACACACACACACACACACACACACACCTCCCAAGCCTACTATTAATCGCAGTCAGATTCAAAAGTTGACCAACCCTTTGTTGAAAAAGTAACCCTTTATACCAATAGTTCTCAGTGGTTTCAAAAATCTCCATATAAAAGGCAGGGAGGGAGAGAAAAGGGGGGGTAGGGAGATAATAGGGAAGTGGAGAGAAGGGAGGGAGGAAAGGGAGATAAAGGGTAGAGTAAAGGGAGAGATGCCGAAGAGAAAAGGGAGAAGAAAGGAATATATTTGGAAGGGAGTGTAAAGGGAGAGAAAAGGGGATATCCAGGAAGAAGGGAGGATAGTGGAAGAGATAAGTGAACAAGGGAGTACGTCTGGGAAAAAAGAGGAAATGGAGATTAGGCAAGAAAGGAAGATGCTTGGAAGGGAGACAAAAGGGGGCATCCAGGGGGAAGGGAGCATAGCGGAAAAGACGAGGGAAGAACGGAGGATGTCTGTGAGGGATAGAGAAGGGAGAATACTAGCAGAGATGAGGGAAGAAGGGAGGAGGGTGAATAAAGGGAGAATAAAGAAAGACGAGGGAAGAAGGGAGGATGTCTGTGAGGGATAGAGAAGGGAGAATACTAGCAGAGATGAGGGAAGAAGGAAGGAGGGTGAGTAAAGGGAGAATAAAGAAAGAGAAAAGGGAGAATACAAGAAGATACGAAGGAAGAAAGGAGGGGCCGTCTGAGAGAAAAGAGGAAAAACCAGGAAGAAGGGAGAATAAAGGAAGATACGAGGGAACAAGGGAGGACATCTGAGGGAGAGAAAAGAGAAGAAGGGAGGATGTCTGTGAGGGAGGGAAGAAGGGAGGACGTCTGAGGGAGAGAGTGAAGGGAGAAGGACAAGTTGACACCATAGTCTACGAGCATCACTGGAAACTACACTGAGAGGAAACGTCTGTGTGTGTGTGTGTGTGTGTGTGTGTGTGTGTGTGTGTGTGTGTGTGTTTGTGTGAGTGTGTGTGTGTGTGTGTGTGAGGGGGGGGGGGGATTAAGAAGAAGCTCAAACCACAACCATACAGAGAGAGAGAGAGAATCACTAAAAAACAAATAATGTTCGAGTGTCATTATATTTACCCCAGAAATCTTGACCACAAATCTCTATAACTATATATAAAATATAGCAAATATCGACAACATACATGGGGGCGCTCGGTTGTGGCCTTGGCCTTGCTCGGGACCTTGGGGCTGCTCGGCCAGACAGCCTGAGGAACAGCAACAACAACATTTATAAATTTAGGTTGAAGGGGGTCTGGGTCGGCATTTTATAGTTTGAAGGAAGTATGTGAAGGCGATTTTATTAGCCTCACAAATGCCAACAGTAACCAAACTCAATAATTATTAAACAAAATATCATATTGACCCACAAAACGTCGGACCAGATACTGTTAAGCTAAAGACATTAAATACAAAACGAATACCATCACAATCAAAGCGAAGATGACGAATCCCAATTTCATAAAGATCGCGAATATGTCATATCGTAGTTATGCCTCTCTGTGGTATAGAAAATGAGGAGAGTTCTAAAAAGAAAATTAGATCTGTCAATGTATTTTAGGGGTAACTATATAATTATTTTGTACACATCAATATCGTTTTCTATAACATAGATACACAGGCTGCACAGACCTTGTGGCCCCTACTGGGCAGTCAGAATTTAATTCTAAAAAAATTTGGTACTACGGTAAGTGGAAGGTAAGGCTAGCACAGCAGAAGGCTCTCTCCCAATCCACCACAATGTTCCCACGATTGTTGGGGCTTGTACATAAAGGATACTATGACAACATTAAAAAGAATTATTCAATATTTTACTTATGATAATAATATATGTGTTATAATATCTTAGGTATTTTAATCAAATTTACTTATACACTATATATTTCAATAAGCACACATTATTAATAAGATAACTAGAAATAATAGATCAGAATTTTAGTGAGTGTCAAAGATAACAATTTTAACACTTTGTGTACCGGTGACATCTATATCATTATGTGCTGGCAACTGTTAAACGATTTCATTCAGCTAAGGAAGGGCGTTTACCAATTAAAATGCTACAGGTTAACTGCAATCATTATTTTAGCCACCATATATCTTTCCTAAACTTCATAAAATCGCATAATTGAAGCTAGAATAAATTTGAAACACGTCGCTGGTAGTGAAGGGGTTACAAGGAAACCAAACCTAAGCCAGATATCAACATTTAACTCATATATCATCATTTAACTCATATATCAACATTTAACTCATATATCAACATTTAACTCATATATCAACATTTAACTCATATATCAACATTTAACTCATATATCAACATTTAACTCATATCAACATTTAACTCAACATTTAACTCACATATCAACATTTAACTCACATATCAACATTTAACTCATATATCAACATTTAACTCATATATCAACATTTAACTCATATATCAACATTTAACTCATATATCAACATTTAACTCATATATCAACATTTAACTCATATATCAACATTTAACTCATATATCAACATTTAACTCATATATCAACATTTAACTCATATATCAACATTTAACTCATATATCATCATTTAACTCACATATCAACATTTAACTCATATATCAACATTTAACTCATATATCAACATTTAACTCATATATCAACATTTAACTCACATATCAACATTTAACTCATATATCAACATTTACTTCATCAATGCTATTAACCCCTTCAGCACAGTAACTCCTAAATACCTTTCACTCTGGCTATATTAGACGATTTTATGCCGTTTAAGAAGGACCTATGTTATGCATCGGGTTTATTGAGATCGAATTTACTCATTTGAGTCATAGAGATAAATTATGAGCTAAAGATAATCGTCTATTGTTAACCTAAATACGATTAGATGTACAATCGCGCTAATAAGTGATGTCACCAAGTACTGTATATTTTGATCAATAATTAGTATCAGCAACATCTAAGCGTCATTTCTTCATATCGAGTGAAATAAACAAACATGATCCTACACTTACCCACCCTATTCAACATCTGACAGACATTAATACAGCACAGAGCAAGCCAAACGTAATGACAGCTGGGACATGACTTATTAGCACGACTGTACGTCATTGTGCTGCAGGGGTAAATATTGTTATATATTATATTATATGTGTGTCTAACTTAGATGTAACTTAGAAAACATCGGCATTCGTCCGCGATACTTTTCTATCGAAAAAAAAAAACAAAAAAAAACACAGAAGTACGAATTTAGCTTAACCCCTTCTCTACCGGCGACGTCTTTTCTAATGAATTTCACCTATATATATATATATATATATAAAGACGGTTTTATGAAGCTTAGGAAGGATGTAATGTAGCTGACCTGTAGACTTTAAATTGGTAGACGCCTTTCCTAAGCTGAATACAATGGTCTAATACTTGCCAGAATATAATGAAAGGGACGTCGCCGGTACTGAAGGGGTTAATGGGGGGTATAGGTAGGCATTATTTTTTAGGTTGGAGGAAGTCTGGGAAGGTGTTTTTTTGGTAGCCTAGGGAACAAACTAAAATACATTGCTCACATGTGACAAAAAGCAAGCAATAATAATAGAATTCAATAGTCTATGGCATCCTGAAAACTGATATAGGAACCCTAAAGAAAACGAACAAGTATGACACAATGAAGCCATTCTCTAAATCTATAGCATAATGAAAACCAAATAAAATAAACTAGAAACAAAAATAGTGGAGATAGGAAGGAAGGGGGGGGGGGGGGGGTAGGAGGGGATAAGGAGGAGGAAAGGGAAGAAGGACGTAAAAGGAGGAAGGAAGGACTGAGAGAGAAGGGGGGAAGGGGAGGAAGGAACGGGTAAAAGGAAGGGGAGGAAGGAACGGGTAAAAGGAAGGGGAGAAGGAAGGAAGAAAGGAAGGAAGGAAGAACAATATAAAGAAGGAAAACGTGAGAGCAAGGAAGGAAGGGGAGGGCGAAAGGAAGGAAGGAAGGCAGGAAGGAAGGAAGGCCAAATTCATACCCCCCTCATCTAACAAAGAGGCTCCCCTGACTAGACGAGGAAGGGGAAGACGGGGGGGGGGGACAGGCACCGAACGACACAACAACCTCCCCACGACGACGACATCTCCTTCTGAAGGCGAGGCAGCAGGAGGGAGAGTCTTCTATAGTGAGAGTGCCACCAAGTATGTGTTTTATATCCAGGCGCCATGCTGCATACCTCGTCCTGGGCCCTTTTCATGCGAGAATATATATATAAAAAAAAAAAAAAAAAAAAAACGGGAGTCTGCAGAGAGCCCATTGCCCCACACACGGCAGATCCTTTTCACACCCAACCAATTAAAACGTGGAGAATCTGACCACGTGGATTTGAACACCAATTGAAAAGGTAATTTCTTTGACAACGTATAGTTAGTTCCTGATTAACATAACCAAGCTGTAAGCACAATTATCTCCAGACAGTGTTCCTCCTCAATTATGATTATATCTATTCGACCGTTGCATACCATTAATCAAAGATGATAATAATAGGTTAATGACTTACGAGGGGCTTGCTAGATATCGAACATGCTGACTCCCATTTTCTTATGTTCTTACGTTCATATAACATAACAATTAAAATCAATAACACATCTATCTATTTATCTATTGCAGGCTCCCCTTTATGAGGGTGACCATACAAAAAAAAAAAAAAAAAAAATCCAGAGGACCTCGGAACACCACACCATAACTACAAAAACAAAATATATATAATACTAATAATAACAATAAATAAATTAATAAATTAATTTATTGATTAATTAAATAAATAAATATATAAATAAAAATACAATTAAAGTCAAAAGGCCCTCCGGAAGCCCGCAAAACCCAGGTAAACAACATGACCTACCTACCGCCGTAAAAATAATAGCCTCACGCCCCTCACAGACGCCCCCGATATAAACATAATAATAATAATAATAATAATAATAATAATAAAACAAAAACTAATAATAAAAGTCAAAAGGACCCCAGGTGAACAAGATGACCCAACTACTGTAAAACAATATCCTCGCGCCCCCCACAGACGCCCCCCGACTTCCCGACAGCGCCCGCGAGACAAGATGACTGACGCGGCGCCCTTGACTACCTAGGACGGGCGTCACTCTCCAGGTAATTAAGAAGGTGTGTGGTGGAGGTAGTGGTAGTTGATATTTATGGACCCCCTTCTCCCTCATGTGTACCATACTAGTTTTCTGGAGATTTTTGAAAGGCGTTCGGTCCGTTAGCTTGCCGATTTTAACATCTTTCGCTCCATTTCGTTGTCAATGTTAACATCTTTCGCCCCATTTCGTTGTCAATTTTAAGACCTTTCATGCCATTTAGGTGTCTATTTTTCCCGGCCGAGTGATAGCGAGCCTGTAATTTTAAAAGGAACCGGCCTTTGGCCGGGATTTTTTTTTACCGAAAAATTTAGAATCTTATCTTCAAGGGGGGGTTCTAAGGGGTGTTTTTAAAGCTTGATGTAGGTCTAGCGAGGAAACTAAAAATTATATGAATAAATTAATAAATAGACCAAAAACCCCAGCCACTGCCCCTTCAGGTGTGTCGCCCTCAACACTCGCTAAAAAGGAGGGGACCGAATATCAGGGTTACCAAGGCCGCTAGATTGGAAATATATGCCCAAAAGTGCTAGAATAATGGTGGTGCCGCTTTAGCATGCAGTCTACCAGGACATTCACACTTTAGCCTGCGGTCTACTGGGTCACTTTTTTATTTTTTATTTTCCATGTGAGTGAGGCAGACAAAAGGAAGAACTGCCTGTAGCGAGTGCCTCCCCCATAGTTGAAAGAGTGACAGGGCCAAAATCAAGGGACGCTCGAGCTAAAATGCCTGGACACACGGAGTTTGAACCTACACCTAGTAGGTGGGATACAAAACTAACCCTCAGCTACCAGCTATAGTCTATTCGCTGTAAGTAGGCGAAAAATCATGACCACTAGATCGAAGCAAATAGACCTAGCGGGAAAGTCGGTAAATTGGCAACACTGGGGCCCAATAACACAAGTAAATACAGGGTTACCATATCAAGTCCCGCTAGATAATAAATAAATGCCAAAATCGCTAGAACAATGGCACAATCCCTACAATATCGCTCTAAAATGTCTCAAATATACAGAATGTCTCTAGATGTTAACATTTCCCGCTAGATCGAAGTAAATAGACCTAGCGGCAAAGTCAGTAAATTGGCAACACTGGAGCCCAAAGTAGCGAGAAAGTCGGTAAATTGGCAACATTGGGGCCCAAAGTAGCGGGAAAGTCGGTAAATTGGCAACACTGCGGCCCAATGACACCTCGATTTTGGCAGCTGTGTGGGGCCCTTGATTCGCCCTGATGGAGGTGTCAACGCGGGAAAAGGAGGAGGCGAACCCAAGCCATTATTTTTAAGAGGGGGGGTCGAAAGAGGGGTGTGTGAGATAATGGAGAGGCTGGGGGGGAGGGGGGGGGGGAGGATAGGGGAAGGAGGGAGGGAAAGAAAGAGTATGTGGGTGTTTAGGTGGGTGTTTGTTTGTTTGTGTGTGTGTGTGTGTATAAAGATAGGAGTTGTAAGAGTATTTTAAAGAGAGCAGGGTGTTTGTATAGAGGGAAGAGAGGAAGAGTTGAGAAAATATAGAGATATAGAGATATAAAGAGAGAGAGAGAGAGGGGGGGGGGGGGGGGACTAAACAAGGAGATGTAAAAGTGAATATCAAATTTTAAAATATTGCTTAAGGTGTTGAATAGTGAGAAAAAAAGCATACCACAAATACTGGAGAATATACACATAACGGCCGAAGGCCGGTTTCTCTTAAATTTACAGGCTCGCTATCGCTCGCAAGGAACAAATCGACACCTAAATGGCACGCAAGGTCTTTATATTGATATAGAAATGGGACGAAAGGTTTTAAAATCAACAAACTAATGGTGCTAAACATGAGGAAGAAGGGGGACCAGAAAAAACAACCCATCTCCCCTTAAATATAGATAGTGTTGTATGTACATACATTAGATAATACATATTATTGGTGTTGGGGTATACATTTTTTTTTTTTTTTTTTTTTCTATATTCCAACTTACTTCCTCTCGGGCATAGGCTGAGAGCCTTAACATTCACCGCTTTACAATGAACAGTGAAGCCCGTGAGGTCTTGTTCCAGTCTAGGGAGTGAAACATGTGAAGATACTATAATATAGATACTATTGTTTAAATATAGATAGTTATGTATATATTTTACATAGTACCGGTGTATATTAGATAGTATAATTATAAATACTACTGGTTACATATACTGTAGATAGTGCTGAATGTATATATATATATATATTAGATAGTATATATCATTGGTGTTGGTTTACATATAGGTTGTACTGTTTATATACTGTATAGAGAGATATAGGCTATCTGTGTACAGTATATATTATATAGTATTAATATAAATACTACTGTTTACATATAGATAGTTCTGTCTACACATAAGATAGTATATATTATTGGTATTGGGAGGCCTGCTTGAAACTATCCACAGGAGACGCACACACAGTCACACACACAGACACACACACATCTGCTTTCACCCACACAATACGATCACGTGACATGAGACAAGCATAGAAGTGACATGACATCCCTGACACTGAATGACAGGTGTGGGGGGTGGGGGGGGGGGGGGGGGGGGGAGGGGGGAAAGAGGAAATCGGTAAAGGTGGAGAGGAGGAAAGTAAGAGAGAGAGAGAGAGAGATAGGAAGGAAGAATAAGGAGGTGAGAAAGAAAGGAGTACATTAGGTGAGAGAGAGAGAGAGAAAGGGGGGGGGGGGAAGAAGTGGTGATAGTAGTGGGGAGGAGGGGAGGGAGAAAAGAGGAAATTGGGAAAGGTGGTGGAGAGAGAGAGAATACGAGAAAACTGAACACGCGAAATCGAAAATGGGAAGACATAATTCGGAAGGAGGTGGTGCGGTGGGGGGAGGACAAACATACAATTCAACTCCCCCCCCCCCCCCCCACCCCACCCTCCCACATGCCGTAAAGAAGGTCAAGTTACACTCACGAGGTCATTCTCTACCCCCACTGACCTAATGTATGACCTCCCTCCCTCCTCCCTCCCCCCCTCACACACCATATTGACCCCACCCCCTCCCTCCCCCCAACCCCCCTCACACCGTATTGACCCCCTCCCCCACCATATTGACACCCCCCCCGGCCCCATCACACCCTCCCCCAACCCCTAACCCCCCTCACACACCATATTGACCCCACCCCCGACCCCCTCACCCCTTCCCCCCCTCACACACCATATTGACCCCCTACTTTACTACCTCACATCACGTTTGGAAAGGGGGGTGGGGCAGCCATTGGGGGGGGGGGGGGGGAGGGAGTGTACAGTCACTCATAAACATTCGTGTACCTCACTTATTTCCAATCATGGAAGTATATCTTTGGAAACGAATTATAAGGAATACAATTTTGTAAACATGAACTACAAAACTATACATACAATAATTGTATTGAATACCTTGTGCCATCCAACAATCAATCTAGATAGTTATGATTGCATACAGAAAACATGGGGGGGGGGAGGAATTTTCATGAGTGACTGTACATAGCCCTCTACCAACCATACCACCATATCGGTCCTGTTAGAGTATTTTTTTTTTTTTTCTATGTGAGTGAGGGAGGCAAAAGGCAGAACTGCCTATAGCGAGTGCCTCCCCCATAGTTGAAAGAGTGACAGGGCCAAAATCAAGGGACGTTCGAGCCAAAATGCCTGGACACACGGAGTTTGAAGCAATTTAAGTCATAGGAAGAGGGAAAGACTGATTCTGGGAGTCATAACCCCCCCCCCCCCCTAGTAATACTAATACCATAAGTCATAGTCAGTATACATAGCAGAACGATAGCGCTATAATAAATGTACAGTTGACCACGGGAGTTTGATATCCAACCCCCCCCCCCCTACACACACACACACACACACACACACACACACACACACACACACATACACACACACACACACACATACACACACACACACACACACACACACTTGTACGTGTGGAAAGGAAATATGTATCATTGAATTACTGGCTTCAGGGGAGATGGCCCCTTTTTCTGGACCCCCTCCTTCCTTTTGTTTAGCCCCACTAGTGTTCAAATTATAACACATTTTAACACCTTTCGACCCATTTCGTTGTCAATTTCAAGACCTTCTGTGCCAACTTTTTCCTGGCGAGCGATAGCGAACCTGTAATTTTAAGAGAAACCGGGACAGTTTTCTACCAAAAAATGTACAAATTTGTCTGGAAGGGGGTATAGGGGGTGTTTATTAAAGTTTGGTGGAGGTCTATCGAGGAAACTAATAAATATATGAATGAATGACTTAATAGACCAAAAATGACTTAATAGACCAAAAATAACACAAACAAACCAGTTACTATTCTCTTACAGGAAAAAATCGATACCTAAATGGCACGAAAGGTCTTAAAATATGACCCCCTCACCCCACCCATAGTAATACCATAATTCATAGCCAGTATACATAGCAGAACGGTAGTGCTATGGTAAATGTACAGTTGACCACGGGAGTTTCATATCCAACCCCCGCCCTACACACCACACACACACACACACACACACATACCCACACACACACACATACCCACACACACACACATACCCACACACACACATACCCACACACACACACACACACACACACATACCCACACACACACACGCACCCACACACACACACACACACACACACATACCCACACACACACACACAATTGTACTAGTGGAAAGGAAATAACTACGATTGAATTACAGGGTTAAGGGGGGTGACCTGTTTTTGTTCTGTCCTTTTCTATCTTTCTCTGGCTTGTATCCATTTGGCCCCATTCAGCCTACTGTTTTAAGACGTTTAGCCCCATTCAGGTGTAAAAAAATTAGTGGTGAGCGGTAGCGAGCCAGCATATTTTTTATTTGTGTTATGACAGCAGGCTAAATTTGTACATTTTTCGATAGAAAAATTTCTCCGGCGAAGCCGGATTTCTTCATATAATGCTGGCTCGCTATCGCTCGCCAGGAAGAAATCGACACCTAGATGGTGATAAACGTCTTAAAATAGTTGGCTGAATGGGGACGAATGGATACAAGCCAGAGAAAGAGAGAAAAGGACAGAATTAACAAAATTCAGGTCACCCCCCTTAAGGGTGGACAGCCGTATATATTTCCTTATTTATATATATATATATATATATATATATATATATATATATATATATATATATATATATATATATATATATATATATATATATATATATATATATATATATATATATATATATATATATATATATATATATATATATATATATATATATATATATATATATTATTGTCATCGTTACTATTGTTTCCTCCCTAGACCTCCATCAATCTCAAAATGACAATCCCTAGACCCCCTTTCAAGATAAATGTGTACATTTTTTAGTACAAAAATGTCCCGGCCGCCTCTCAAATTACAGGCTCGGTACCGCTCGCCAGGAAAATACCAAAATGGCAGGAAAGGTCTTAAAATTGACACCAAAATGGCACGAAAGGTCTTAAAATGGACACGTATTGCCTACCCTTAATCTCCCCCCACCCCGATAGTAATACCATAATTCACAGTCACTATACCCCCTCCCCTCCCCTCCCCCCAGCTAGTAGTAGTAGTAGTAGTAGTAGTAGTAGTAGTAGTAGTAGTGTGTGTGTGTGTGTTTTTTTTTTGTTTTTTTTTTTTTTTACCTACCATAACCCGGATATTTATTAACACACCGATAACTGTTGAATAAATTACCGGACCCCCGTCCCATTGTAAATGATCCCCTACTACTATCTCAACCACTTCTCCCTCATGTTTAGCCCCAAAAGCTTTCAGATTTTAATATGTTTGCCCCATTTGTTCTCAATCATTATGTTCTCTCCACTAACCAACTTTACTCCTAAACTCGATTAATGAAATTAACAAACACATGTGGCAGTCCGGGGATTCGAACCCAGGACTTTCACACCGAAAATCAACACTCTTATGCATTGCACCGCGAAGACCCGACCCATTTTTTTGTCAATATCAAGACCGATCGTGCTATTTAGGTGTCGATGTTTTCCATGCGAGCGATAACGAGCCTGTAACTTGAAAGGAACCAGCTTTCGGCCGGGAAATTTTTCTACCGAAAAATGTACAAGTTTATCTTGAAAGGGGGTAGGGGGGGGGGGGGTCTAGGGGGTGTCATTATTAGCTTGATGGAGGTCTAGCGAGGACACTCTAACACCACCACCTCCACTAACTTCCTCCTCCCTCCTCACCCTACCCTCCCCTCTCCCTCTCCTCCCCTCCCCACCCTCCCCCCAGCTAGTAGTGGTTACCGACCATAACCCCCGGATATTTATTAACACACCGATAACTGAATAATTTAGCGGACCCCCCCCCCCCTTGTAAATGATCCTTCCCCCCCCCTCTCCTCCTCCCTATCCCCGCCACCCAACTAGCTCCTCCCCCCCCCCCCCCCCTCTCCCCCCTTGTAAATGATGCCCCACCCTCCCTCTATCCTACCCATCTACTATAGCATATTCGCTGTCAGTAGGCGAAAAATCTCATCATGACCTCTATCCTCTGTAACTCAAAAAGGGCTGGTGCAAATTGGCTGTAAATTTCAACATCTATTTCTTGACTGACTCTTCCTAAATGGTAGACATATTAGCTCGATTAATCTAGTCGTTTTTGAGTTACAGAGGTTAGAGGTCATAATGCGAATAAACTATAGCCCCCCCCCCCCTCCTCCTCGCATTTATATAATTTTTGTCACCGTTATTTTAGTTTCCTCCCTAGACCTCCATCAAACTAAAAAATGATATCCCCTAAACCCCTTTTCAAGATAAATTTGTAAATTTGTCGGTAGAAAAAGGTATTAATATTGACATAGATATGGGGCAAAAGGTCTGAATATCGACAAACTAATAGGGCAAACATCTTATAATCTGAAAAAGTAACACTCTCTCTCTTCCCCTCCCCCCCTCCTCTACCCTTCCCCTCCCCCCACCCTAGTAGTTACCAGCCATAAACCGGATATTTATAACACACACCGATAACTGAATAACTTACCGTACCCCAACCCCTAGGGAGGAAACTAGATAAATATGAAATTATATGAAGAAAAAAAATCGACCAAAATATTAGTTGTAGATAACATGGAACTATCACACAATACATTTAAGTTTTACTAGAAGGGAACACGAATACTAATCCATTCTACTTTTTACCTGAGTTTTACTAGAAGGTGACCTAGAGCCATCACACACTACTTCTCATAGACTACCATTTTATTAGAGTTTTACTTGAAAAGGACATGGAACTATCACACAATACATTTAAGTTTTACTAGAAGGGAACACGAAACTAGCATATTCTACTTTTTACATGAGTTTTACTACCTAGAACCATCGCACACTACAACTCATAGACTACCATTTGACTACAATTTGACTTGATGAGGTAAATGGAACTATCACATTCTGCTTTATATTTGAGTCTTACTAGAAGAGAACATGGGATTAGGTTATAGCACACAACAGGTTCTTCTAATACACTAGACTTTGTCGCTAAAATTGTACTTGAAGAGAACATGGAACCACCACACATTACTTTATATTTGAGTATCACGAAAAGATAAAATGGGGCTAAACAAGAGAGAAAATGGGGCTATGACACACTAGACATGCTACTAGAATATTACTAGCAAACTATATGGGACTATCACTCTCTGCATTACAGTAGATAAATAAATAAATCAATATAAATAAATACTACAAATAACTGAAAATGGAACTATCGCATACCGGTACTGTCTCTTTTGCTGTCCTACTTTTCCTTCTGGGGGCACGAGGCTAGGAATCCTCCTTCCCTTGTAAAATTCTCCTACTCATCGAGACAGAGAAAAGGGCGAGGGAACGCGAAAGTGGTACTGGACCCTAAGAATTTGAAATGTAGATGTGGTTTCTGTTCGGGCTCTGTCTCGAGTCGGCCACCCCCAGCAGTGGGGTATTTACATGAGTAATATACACACATACTAGAAGAGAAAATGGGACTATCATATACCGGTACTAATATATATTTTTGAGTTTTAGTATTAGATAAAAAGGATATATGGTTGCTAGAAGGATTACTTGATATAGTCTGTAGCCATTTTTATGACTAGACGTCCTTCCTGAGCTGAATAAAATCGCTTAATAGTTGCCAGAATAAAATGAAAAGGACGTCACCGGTACTGAAGGGGGTTAAAGTACGAAAAGGAACGACTAACTCTATTTTACATTTGGGGGTTTTGCAGGCTCATAAAATAGGATTATAATGTTCTCGTTAGCTCCAGGGTTAAGGGATACTACTCGCTTTTTATGGACCCCTTCTCCCTCATGTTTAGCATATTAGCTTTTGAGGTTTTAAGACGGTCTGTCCATTAGTTTGGCGATTTTGAGACCTTTCGCCCCATTTCTTTGTCAATATTTAGACCTTTCGTGCCATTTAGGTGTCGAGCCTGTAGTTTCAGAAGGAACTGGCCTTCGGCCGTGACATTTTTCTACC
The DNA here is from genome assembly GCA_032716605.1 of Paralithodes platypus. Classification (NCBI taxonomy): domain Eukaryota; kingdom Metazoa; phylum Arthropoda; class Malacostraca; order Decapoda; family Lithodidae; genus Paralithodes; species Paralithodes platypus. Next base: position 2,186,516 of record CM064573.1, read on the forward strand.
GAAAAATGTACAAATTTATCTTGAAAGGGGGTCTAGGGGGTATTTTATTAAGCTTGATGGAGGTCTAGCGAGGAAACTCAAAAAAATAAAAAATAAATAAATAAATAAATAAATATAAAGACCAAACACCAAGCCGGTATCACACGAGAGCTATTATAGTCAACATTCGGTGATCAACATTTTTCTGGCAACATTCCTGGGGTATTTTGTTCTGGTATCGGAAACAAGACTGATGATGGATGAAATTAGGTACCGGTAACTGAAAATATTGTCAAAGTTGTTGTTGTTGTTGTTGTTCCCCAAGCTGCCTGGCCGAACAGCCCCAAGGCCCCGAGCAAGGCCAAGGCCATAACTGAGCGCCCCCACAGAACCCTCCCCGCCGACCACAATAAAGCCTGGGTGACCGAAGCCACTCCATGGCGGGGAGCTTGAGGAGGGTGCAGAAACGCCCGGGAAACCAAAGCCCCACCCAGGGCCCTGTGCCCCTCAGCAATTATGAAGAGAAATTTGAGGGGCAAGGGAAAAATGTGACGCTTTGGCTTCCAATCTTGGTAGATTGGGAGGTCAATCCACGTTAGAGACGCCGTCACTTGAGATCTAGAAAATATATAAGTAAAAGGAACAGTCAGAGTAAGCTATGGGTATGGCAGAGATTGCTCAGTTCTCACTCTGATAGACCAGCCCATCACCACATGACTAGAACCCAATCCTCTCAGCATCAGCTAGGAAAGGCCCTAGAAAGCCGCCTTTGGCGGGGGGATAGCTCCCCTATTTCAACCCTTTTCGGGGTTGGGCACCCGCCATATTGTCAAAGTTAACCACATAAGCTGCCAGACCAGTGTTGAGGGAAAACGCGCTCGTGTGATACCGATGTCACTATACCCTGTTCATTTTTGCTAAGCCAGAAATCCAGACTCTTAGCGAAAAAAAAAAAAAAAAAATATTCCTCGAGTAATTCACCACTTGCGAGTTTCGGCCTATAAGGAAGTTGGAGCTGTGGTCGTCAATATTTTGCAGAATTATCAGCTAAAATATTGTCATAATACATCTATAAATACATACAACCAAATACATTTATAAAACCAAATACATTTATAAATACATACAACCAAATTGATCATACTTAAGGGGAGGTATTTAGTTTGTTCCCTAGACCTCCATCAAGCTTAAAATGACACCCCCTTGAGTCCTTTTCAAAATAAATTTGTACATTTTTCGGTTGAAAAATGTCCCGGCCGAAGGCCGGTTCTTCTTAAATTAAAGGCTCGCTATCGCTCGCCAGGATAAAATCGACACCTGAATGGCACAAAAGGTCTTAATATGGGGTGAAAGTTCTTAAAATCGCTAAACTAATGGGGCAAACGTTTTATAATATCAAAAGCAATGGGGCTAAACATGAGGGAGAAAGGTGTCAAGAAAAAAATCCCTCAAGTGGAGATCTCCCCTTAATAACTATCAGAAACCCACACTATTATTGCATTTCACTTTAATATCGATGTTCACGACTCCAACTTCCTTATAGCCTGAAACTCGCAAGTGGTCAATTAACCTGTTATTTCTAACACATGGAAACAAGGTCAAACCGTAAAGATGTGTGGAAAATAACAGCCCATTCGTTCCAGCCCTACCCGAGTTACAAAAGGTTCAAGTTGTTGTTGTTGTTGTTCCCCCAAGCTGCCTGGCCGAACAGCCCCAAGGCCCCGAGTAAGGCCAAGGCCACAAACGAGCGCCCCCACACAACCCTCCCAAAAGGTTCAAGTTAACCCCTTCTGTGCCGGCGACGTCTTTTTAATTATATTCTAGCTATTTTTAGACGATTTTATGAAGTTAGAGAAGGACCTGGGGTAGTAAAAAGGGTTAATTGAGAGAGTTCAAAGCTTGTTAACTGCTGGAGGCTCTTTTTAAGGGGAGGTTTCTAGTTTGTTTCCTACTCCTCCAGCAATCTTAATATTTCACCCCTTGACCCCCTTTCAAGATAAATTTGTACATTTTTCGGTAGAAAATTTCCCGGCCGAAGGCCGATTACCCTTAAATTACAGGCTCGCTATCGCTCGCCAGGATAAAATCGACACCTAAATGGCACGAAAGGTCTTAAAATTGACAGAATGGGGCGGAAATTCTTAAAAATCACCAAACTAATGGGGCAAACGTCTTAAAATCTCAAAAGCAATGGGGCTAGACCTGAGGGAGAAAGGGGTCAAGAAAAAAGTCCCTCAAGTGGAAATCTCCCTTTAAACTGAGTAAAATCGTCTAATAGTTGCCAGCATAAAGCTAAAAGGACGTCACCGGTACAGAAGGGGTTAAGATGGCTGCATTTTACTTCACATTTGGGTTTTTTTTACAGGATCATAAAATACGATTATAATGTTCGCTTCAGGGGGGGTCGACGCCCTCTACTTTTAAGGGGAGAGGGGTCGTTTTTCTGGTCCCCCTTCTCCCTCGTGTTTAGCCCCATTAGTTTTCACATTTGATTACGTTCGGACCATTAGTTTGGCGACTTTAAGACCTTTCGCTCTATTTCTTTGTCGACATTACGACTTTTCGTGTCATTTAGGTGTTGATTTTTCCTGGAGGGCGATAGCGAGCCTGTAATTTAAGAGGAAGCGGCCTTTGGCCGGGACATTTTTCTATCGAAAAATGTACACATTCATCTTCAAGGAGCGTCTTGGGGGGTGTTTTAGTAAGTTTGATGGAGGTCTAAAGGGGAAACTAAAAAATACATTAAATATATATATATATATATATATATATATATATATATATATATATATATATATATATATATATATATATATACGAGGAAATATATACGCTCATCCCCCCTTAACGCTAGAAGGGAAAATGAGACTTCTATTTGACTTGCAAACCTAACATGCAAGCTTATATTGTTAGTTATAAAATTTACATTATATTTTAGTATTATTTATTTTCCTCCACCTCCCCTTGCCTCCTCCTCCACCCTCCCTCTTCCTCCTCCTCCCCCTACCTTCTACACCCACTCCCTCCTCCTCCTCCTCCACCTCCCCCCCCCCCCAACTCTTCCCAGGACCCTAGCTCGTTCATCTCGTCAATGATGTGTATTTTAAAAAACTTACAACCTCCACTACCTTCCAATTACCCAGCCCCCTCCCTCCCCTCTCCCTTCCTCCCTACCTCCCTCCCCTATGCCTTTCTCCCCCCCCCTTCCCTCTCCCTTCCTCCTTCCTCCTGCTCTCCCTCCCTCCCCTGTACCCTCTTTCCTCTCTGTCTCCCCTCTCTCTCTCTCCCTCCTTCCTGCACCCTACCCTCCCTCCCTTTCTCCTTCCCTCCCCTCTCTTCCTTCCTCCCCCCTATCCTTGCCACCTTTATTCTTATCCCACCTTTGTCTCTCTCCCTCCCTCCCTCCTTCCATCTGCCTCTCTCCCCACCCCCTTCCCCTCCCTGCCTCTACTCTCCTTTCTTTCCCTCTCCCATTCTCACTTCTCCATCACTAACCCTTCCCTCTTCTCCCTCCTTTAATCTATTCCCTCTCTCTTCTCCATCTACCCTTTCACCTCCTTCCTCCCTTCTCTACCCTCTCTCTCTCTCTCTCCCCTTCCACCTCCTCTCTCTCCCCCTTCCCCCTCAGACCTCCTACTCCGCCCCTCCTCTCCCCCCCCCCCCACGCCCGTAACCATCGGCGTCTCTCACCGCCCGTTAGTGTTATTGTTACAGAAGTTACTATTATCGTTACTAAAAAGGATACAGCGAGAGGGAGGGGGGGGGGGTAGAGAAGAAAGGGGGGTGGAGGGGTGAGGAGGTGTGAAGGAGAGAGAGAAGAAAGGGGGGTGGAAGGGGGAGAAGGTTTGAGGGAATAGAGGAAAGGGGTGGAGGGGTGGAAATGGAGGGGGAGGGAGAGAAGAAAGGGAGGGGGAGGGAGAGAAGAAAGGGAGGGGGAGGGAGAGAAGAAATGGACGGGGACAGAGAGAAGAAAGGGGGTGGAGAGAGAGAAGAAAGGGGGTTGGAGAGGAGGGGAGTGGTATACCTTAGCGGGGGGGGGGGGGAATTAGACGGGCCACCCCCATGTTTGTACTCAACCACCTTCTCTTGTCATACACACTCTCAACTACTCTTGTCATACACACTCTCAACTACTCTTGTCATACACACTCTCAACTACTCTTGTCATACACACTCTCAACTACTCTTGTCATACACACTCTCAACTACTCTTGTCATACACACTCTCAACTACTCTTGTCATACACACTCTCAACTACTCTTGTCATACACACTCTCAACTACTCTTGTCATACACACTCTCAACTACTCTTGTCATACACACTCTCAACTACTCTTGTCATACACACTCTCAACTACTAGGGAATACAAAGGAGTGAGGAGGAGTGAAATATAAACAGTACACATAAAAAAAAAATATATATATATAAGGATACAAATAAATACAATGATACAAAGATATGGATATAAAGAAGTACACGAATACTAATACAAATAGGAGAACAAAGAAGTGCAAACACGAATACAAGGGAATGCTACACGAATACTAATACAAATAGGAGAACAAAGAAGTGCAAACACGAATACAAGGGAATGCTTTGAGGCTAGTTAATCATCTATAATTTGCATATTATCAATAATAAAAACAAAATATTACGTTGTACCAGAAGCAAGATTGACTCAGGCATTCTAATCTATCATAATATTGGTACTAATTTCATATAATCCAAGATGTAGATTTATTAGTGGCTATTGCCCTCCTTTCAAAGTATGAGACTAATAATAGTTTTACAATTTATAATATACATACAGCCAGTCAGACAGCTTACAATAGCGCACACACACACACACACGCACGTAAATACACATACATAAACACACCCACAAAAACACTTATACACACATCCATAACCATACACGTACATAAACACACACATAATCATCCACACACATACATAAACACTAACTAACCTTTTTGTTCTCTCTCTCTCTCTCTCTCTCTCTCTCTCTCTCTCTCTCTCTCTCTCTCTCTCTCTCTCTCTCTCTCTCTCTCACACACACACACACACACACACACACACACACACACACACACACACACACACACACACCCATCAACACTGCTACTCTAGACAAAATTAGTAACTTAAATTCCTTGAACTATAATCTGGGCCAAATTTATAGAAGTTTCCATCAATTTTCGTTTTTATCAAGTAGCATAATATGCAGTAAGGGGAGATTTCCACCTGAGGGATTTTTTTCTGGACCCCTTGAGACCTCATGTTTAGCCCCACTGTTTTTGAGATTTTAAGACGTTCACCCCATTAGTTTGGAGATGTCAAAGAACTTTCACCCCATTTCTGTCAATTTGAAGGCCTTTCGTGCCATTTAGATGTCGATTTTTCCAGGCAAGCGATAGCGAGCCAGAAATTTAAGAGGATCCGACCGAATACCGAAAAATGTACACATTTATCTTGAAAACAGGTCTAGCGGGTGTAATTTTAAGCTTGATAGAGGTCTAGGGAACAAACTAAAAACCTACCCTTAAATAGAGTCAGGCATATCGCGTGATCCCAGGATATACTTTTGAAAGCAAGGTCTTTCCTAAACATATATATACAGTATATTAAAGTACGCAAGATATGATAACACGTATAATGTACAGGTGGCCACATAAGTTCTGTCCCTCGTCGTGATCTTTTATACGACACTAAAATTCTATCTATCTATCTATCTATCTATTTACTCAGGCCCATTCCCCCTTTATTTGTTTGTATTTATTTTATTTTTTTACTGGGGGTGGCCGACTCGAGACAGATCTTGAATAGGGAAAAAAAAAAAAAAAAAAAAAAATGAACACATAGGCCTAAACACAAAAACACAAATTCACACACATCTAGGTCACCCAGGAAAAGACACTTAAATTAGCATGAATGAATTGCGAGGGTTGTTTATTTTCATTATCAGTTGACTAATCCGATGAGTTAACCACTGCATAAGAAACTACACTCGTAATTCAATCATGAGCATTATATTTCCATGTATAAGATCACGGAGAGGAACAGAACTTATGTGGCCGACTGTACATCATAAATAAAATATTTATTAATGATTATTATTATTTTTTTGTATGTATTTCTTTCAGTGCAAGCTTCAACACTCTGGGTATGGGGAACATTGTAGCTGAACGTCATACAAATAGAAAACGAAATAGATGCGAATAAAATAATGATATAGTTACCCTTAAAATGAATGACCAAATTACATTTTCGCTCTTGAGCCCTCCACATTTTCTATACCACAGAGGACGTTCGTACAGGGATAACTACGATAAAACTGCTCGCACTTTTATTTTCTATTTTGATTATGTAATGTTCACTTTATTGTTCATTATATTAATTTTGTTCCTATTATCTGACGTCTTGTGGGTTATTATTATTGAGTATATTGATTGCTTGTGCTCATGAATGTATTTATGTGTATTATGTATATGTACAGTAGGTACTTTGCATCTACATATAAATATGGGTGTGTCTATATGTGTGCGTATGTATGTTTATGACATGTGTGTATATACTGTATGTAGGTACTCTGGACGCTTGGGTGAGTATGTGTGTCTATGTATGTATGAAGGTATATGTGTGTATGTGTGTATGTGTGTTTATATGTATACTGTACACATGTAGGTACTCCAGACGTTTGGGTGTGTATATAATTATACAGTATATGTGTGTGTGTGTGTGTGTGTGTGGAGAGGGGGGGGGGGGCATGGGGCATGGTGTGTGTGTGTGTGTGTGTGTGTGTGTGTGTGTGTGTGTGTGTGTGTGTGTATGTAGATAACCTGTCTGTGTGTATATCCTGTATGTGTATGTAATCTGTATATGTAAATACTCCACACGTCTTGGGTGATTGACAACCCACATTTTCTTTCTCGGTTCCGCCCCATCGCCACCCAAAATGCACTCGTTAAATATGTACGCTAATATACCAGGGTTACAGTGGGGAGGCGGAGTTGAAGCTGGTATTTTGGAACCACACACACTGACTGACACACGCTCGCTCTCTCTCTCTACACACACACACACCATGTCTCACGCATACACACATACAGACTCACTGACACACTCACTCTCTCACTCTCTCTCCTCCTCCTCCTTCTGTTTTACTATCCTGTTTTACCTAGTTAGTAGCTTAGCAGTGTAGATATCCAAACTGCCTCGTAAGTACATATACTGTAGGCATGTTGATGTTTGTAAGTCCTTTGTATTTCTCCTCTTCCTCCTCCACCTCCCCTCCAACCCACACTTCCTCCTCCTCCTCCACACCAACTCACTCCTCCTCTTCTTCCTCCACATCCCATCCAACCCACACTTCCTCCTCCTCCTCCACACCAACCCACTCCTCCTCTTCTTCCTCCGCATCCCATCCAACCCACATTTCCTCCTCCTCCACACCAACTCACTCCTCCTTTTCTTCCTCCACATCCCATCCAACCCACACTTCCTCCTCCTCCTCGTCCTCCACACCAACCCACTCCTCCTCTTCTTCTTCCACATCCCGTCCAACCCACTCATTCACCACCACCTCCTCCTCCATTTCCCTCTCTCTGTCTCTCCATACACCCCTTCCCTCCCCTCCCTACCTCCCTCCCTCTCTATCTCTCCTCCTCCTCCCCTCCAACCCACCACCTCCTCCTCCATTTCCCTCTCTCCGTCTCTTACCCCCTCCTCCCCCTCCCTTCCCCATAGTAGTAGCAGGCCATAGCAGCATTTTAGCCCCGGAGTTAGTGGGCCACTTAAAGCGATATTTATTATGATGTGAAGCGGTTGTGGACTCCCCCCTCCCCCCTCCTTAGTACATAGGGAGGGGGCGCGAGGAGGAGGAAGAGGAGAGAGTGAGGGGGGGGGGGGGGGTAGGAGAGGGAAGAAGAAAGATGGAGAAGGAAAGAAGAAGAAAGAAAGATGAAGGAATACAATAAATACAGAATAAGAGAGAAGATAATAATAATACAGATAACTAAAGAAAGAGAGAGAGAGAGTGTGTGTGTGTGTGTGTGTCGTCATATGTGAATAATAAATGTATAAATACGTGTACATGGACTAATTTAAGAACAAATGATAACCAAGAACAGATGATGAAAACCAGAAATACAAGAAAAGACAGAGAGGAGGAGAAGAAAGAATAGACAAGAAGAAAGGGGGAAGAACGAAAGAAGAACGGAAAAGGATAAGGAAGGGAAAGAATATATGGAAGGAAGATGAAGGCAAGGCGGAATAGCAGGTAAGGGAAGGAAAGGAAGGATGCAGGAAGGAAGGAAAGTAGGAAGGAAGGAAGGAAGAATAGAAAACATTAAAGGAAAGGAAAGAAAGAAAGATTTGAAGAATAAGAGAAGTAAGAGAGAGGAGAAAATAATAATAATAAAGATAACTAGAGAGAGAGAGAGAGAGAGAGAGATATAGAGATAAATATATAGATAGAGAGAGAGAGAGATAGATATAGAGATAAATATATAGATAGAGAGAGAGAGAAAGAGAAAGAGAGAGAGAGAGAGACAGAGACAGAGAGAGAGAGAGAGAGAGAGAGAGAGAGAGAGTAAAGAGAAGATCTTACGGGCTGGACTGAAAATGGTGGTGGCTGGGCTTTATTATTGGTATGGGGGGGGGGTCGAGAGAGTTACGTAGAGTTACATAGATACACAGACTTATTGCTATAATACAACATGCTACAAAGTGGAAGGCAAGGATAGCAAAGCAGAAGGCTCTCTCCCCACCCACCACTAGTTGGGGAAACAAATCCCCCAGCAGAATGAGAATAATGTACAGTATACTGGGAAATTCAGAGTAAAGAGAGAGAGAGAGAGAGAGAGAGAGAGAGAGAGAGAGAGAGAGAGAGAGAGAGAGAGAGAGAGAGAGAGAATGAACCAAACATACGATTATAGATCAGAAAAGATAATGTAATAAACCGGAAGAAAACAAACAAATGAAAACAAATATTTGAGGATAAATTTACGAAAAAAAAAAATCAAAGGCGAACAGAAAGCAAATACAAAGCACAGAAGGAAGGTGAAAGAATAATTTAAGGGGGTGATGGGCCGGTTTTCTGGACCACTTTCTCCCTCATGTTTAGCCCCATTAGTTTTCAGATGTTAAGATGTTTTCCCCATTAGTTAGTCGATTTTAAAACCTTTCGCCCCATTTCGTCGTTAATATTTAGACCTTTCGTGCTATTTAGGTGTCGATTTTTTCCCTGGCGAACGATAGTGAGCCTGTAATGTTGGAAGAACCGGCCTTTCGGCCGGGGAATTTTTCCTATCATAAACGAAAAATGTACAAATTTAATCTAGAAGAGGGTAGTCAAAATGGATGTTTTTTTAAATTTGATGGAGGTCTAGGGAGGAAACTAGAAACATAATGAATACATGCAAAAATCGACCAAAAAGTGAACCATCCCCCCTTAATATACTAGTTTCACTCCCAACACCAAACATCTCCCAATGCAATTAGTGAAAACATATAGTGAGCCCACCGGGATTCGAACCTGGGTTACCACATACTCATCTTAAACACTCGAACCATTACACCATCAAGAACGTTAAAGGTTAAGTAAATAACTACGATAAAACATGAGGGAGAAAGGGGTCCAGACAAAAATCCCTCAAGTGGAGACCTCCCCTTAACACTGAGGATATCCATTTATCGAATACTGCATATCTAAACAGAAGGAAAGAAGAAGAAGAAGAAGAAGAAGAAGAAGAAGAAGAAGAAGAAGAAGGAGGAGGAGGAGGAGGAGAAGAAGAAGAAGAAGAAGAAGAAGAAGAAGAAAGAAACCAAAACAAAAAGAACAAAAGAAGAAAAAGACGAAGAAGAAGAAGAAGGACAGAAGATTAGGAAGAAGGTAAATGGGGATGTAAGAGGAGTGTAAGATATCGCTACGACCTCTTACACTTAGAATGAAAGGAAGGAAGGATGGAGGGAGGGCAAGAAGAAGTAAGGAAGGCAGAAAGAAAGACAAATTGGAAGATGGTAGGGAAAGAAATAAGGAAGGAAGGAAGGATGTTGGGAGGAGAGGAAGACAGAGAGGAGAAAGAGACAAGAAAGAAGGAAGGGAAGAAAGAGAGGAGACAGGCAGAGAGGAAGAAGAAGGAAGAAATAGATAATAAAATTAATAAGGACGGGAAGAGAGGACACAGACAGAGAGCAAGAAGACAGAGAG
>CM064573.1:2196806-2219306 GCA_032716605.1 Paralithodes platypus
TACTTAGTTACACTGGCCACACAGACCTTACGATCCCAGCGAGGTGGTCAGGACTTACTTCTAGTAGTGATAGCAAACCTGATAGTAAGGGAAAGTAGAAGGAAAGAAAAGGAAGAGAGAGAGAGAGAGGGGGTGAGTGAGTGTGTGTGTAGGAAGAGTGTTTGATTAATGTGTGGCTGAGGTGCCTGTTGTATGTGTGTGTGTTAGTTTATTGGTGTGTGTGTATATGTAAAGTGTTAGATTGATGCGTGGCTGAGGTATATGTGTGGTGTGCTTGAGTGTGTGTGGTTGAGGTGCCTGTGGTGTGTCTGTGTGTTAGAATAATATGTGCTCTTGTGCTTGTGTTGTGTGTGTTAAGTATTGGGGTACATATTGATAGCCCCGGGGCATCAGACATACGACACACGACTTGAACTGCTTGCTGTCCCCCAGAATATTACAACACTCACAACACCTTCTATCAAGATAAAAATGGTCAGGTTTTTTTTTTTCCATTTGTTTTTCTTTTATTTTACCAAAGTCGGACGGAGGTTATGTTCTTGCCTCCGTTTGTCTGTTTGTTTGTCTGTAAACATGATATCTCAAAATTTTATGAACCGATTGTCACGAAATGTGGTGTGCTGATAGGATATGCACCAAGGATGAAGTTATTCCATTTAGGAAGCGATCGGTGTAGCGCATACCCCCGCCAGCGTAGACGTAGGTATGTTCGTGGTTATGTTCGTGTTTTTTTTCTTTGTTTTTATTTGTTTCATGCTTTTTCGTTTTCATGTTTTCTATATTTTCTAAATTTGTGTTTGTATTGATATATTTAAGAGTGAAACGTTATTCTCAATCTTTCTTTTATTCAACAGCTGAGCTATGGAACTCTCTCCCAGACTCAGTCTTTCCCTCTTCCTATGACTTAAAGTGCTTCAAATTCCGTGTGTCCAGGCATTTTGGCTCTGTCACTCTTTCAACTCTGGGGGAGGCACTCGCTACAGGCAGTTATGCCTTTTGTCTCCCTAACTCACATAGAACAAAACATATTTGTTTGTTTATACTTCTAAGATCCGCTTAAGCCATTCATGCAACACTCGTCTAACATATTTGTGCTTTCTAGGATTATTTCAAGATTGAGCCTTAAGAAAAATGTATAAAAATTTATAAATGTATAAATGTAATACAGTATAACCAGGAATAAAAATAAAATAAAAAATAAATAAAAAATAAAGTTTACAAATAACAAATATTTGTATGAGGTTGTATTTGTACTCGACTTCTTAAACCATTCATGTGACACTCTTCTAAAATATTCCTGCTAACATTATTGCAAGGTTGAATTTTGGACAAATTTAACTCGAAGGGAGGTCTTGGGGGTATTTTTTCTAAGTTTGATCGAGGTTTAGGGAGGAAACTAAACATAATAGCAGTACCGGTAGTATATATATATATATACTGTATATACAGGTATATATATATATATATATATATATATATATATATATATATATATATATATAGTCTAAGCGAGAAGGCTACGTATATCCGGCATAAACCTGCTTTAAAAAAATGAATTAAAAAACAAAAAAGTTTCTCTTCCTTGTTATCTTCGAACCCCAGTCAAATAATTCCGAGGACACAGTAACCGTCACCCCACCACCAAAATTATTACTACAACATTGAGGCGGGTGGAGAGGGTCGTGCTACAGTGGCTTCTTGTTCTTTGGGGTTTTCTGCGGAGACAAGATTTTTTATTCGACTCTTTGTTGAGATAAACGATGGAAGATAAGAAACAGAGAGATAGATATATAGATAGATGATTAATGAGAGAGAGAGAGAGAGAGAGAGAGAGAGAGAGAGAGAGAGAGAGAGAGAGAGAGAGAGAGAGAGAGAGAGAGATAAATAGATAGATAGATAGATAGATAGATAGATGGATGGATAAATAGAGAAAAATATATATATAATATATATATATATATATATATATATATATATATAAATAGAGAGAGAGAGAGAGAGAGAGAGAGAGAGAGAGAGACGCGAGAGAGAGAGAGAGAGAGAGAGAGAGAGAGAGAGAGAGAGAGAGAGAGAGAGAGAGAGAGAGCGAGCGCGAGCAGTAACGTAGGTAAAATTCCCTCGCCTCAGTGATTGCTCTTTTGATGTTTTGATGAGCGTTCGTCTTTTGTTTCTGGAAAGGTTGATTTTTGCCTGGGGGGTCGTAACGAGAGGGAGGCCGTGTGAAGTAGCTGATGTTAAGACGGTCCTTATTATGTGACGGTACTGTTATGTTACGGTAATAAAATGTTATGATTCAATAACGTTTTGGGCTAATATTGTGACGGTCCTAATATGTGACGGTCCTAGGTTGTGACGGTACTGAGATGTGACGGAATTGTGATGTGACGGTACTGTGATGTGATGGTACTGTGATGTGACGGTCCTTATCATGTAAAGGACTAATAATGTGACGGTCCTATGATTTGACGGTCTAATAATGCAACGGTCTAATAATCTGACGGTCGTATGATATGACACTCCAATGATATAACGATCTTATGATGTGACGGTCCATTGTGACGGTCTTATGGTGTGACGGTCTTTGATTTGAGGGTCTTTGAAGAGGAAAAAACCCGTCTGCTTAAATTAGGGAGTGTAAAGACGTTCACGTACATCGTTTGAGATTTCTATTTGATTTGTCGTGTTTAAACGTTGGCAAACAATTCCAAATTTCTGTTTCGGATGTATATTGGCACTTGTGATGAAAAAGAGTTCGTCCAATTTGTTTAACATAACATTTCTTCTCCATTATATAATTTCCCACTATAAAAATCCTGTGTACTATAAGGGGAGATGTTTGTTTTTTTGTCCTGGTCCTCCCTTCTTCCTCATGTTTAGCCCCATTTACTTTAGAGATTTTTAAGAAGTTCTTTGTGTGAGTACCCGTCCCATTTATAAAAGCGTGTGTTTTATTAGGCATGGAGTTTATTTTAAACAAGCCATATGTTCATAGTGAAGCTCCTTAAACCCTATAGTTTCACATATATATAGATATTATATATATATTATTATATATATATATATATATATATATATATATATATATATATATATATATATATATATATATATATATACTAAAACCCCTCATTTTTGCATTAACATAGATCTTAGTAACTTGTGTTCGTTATCACCTCCACTAACCCCCCCCCCCCCCTCTCTCACCTCAGCAGTAACATTATCCACCAGGTATAACATTCATCACAGGTACAGGTACTCTTTATATTCATTTAGGCTCCTCTCACAATTTAATGACTTCTTTCGTAGATTCACTTAGAGCTAACTTAAAATTAATTACATCTCTCTCTCTCTCTCTCTCTCTCTCTCTCTCTCTCTCTCTCTCTCTCTCTCTCTATTTATACTGAAAAATGTACACTCACGAGCATAAATACTGCAACACTAACCAAATATCGTTCGTCCCTTTGTTTCGAAAGGTTTGCTAAGCTTTTGTTTAAACTCACAACAATGTTTTTATTTCAATCTATTGTAGTTACCGTCAAACGACTGTATTCATCTTAAAGCCGGTATCACCAAGCGCTTTTTCACTCAACATTTATCCTTAACACTGGTCTGGCAGCTTATGAGGTCAACATTTAGATTATTTCGGCTACCATCAGTCCATCAGTTTAGTTTCCGATACCAGGGCAAAATACTCAAGAAATGTTGCCAGAAAATGTTTGATCATCGAATGTTGGCTATAAAAGCTCGTGTGATACCGGCTTTAGCATACATCTCTCAAGATGAATGAGTTGACGTCATCTGGTTGATGTTGAAGCATTTATGCTCGTGACTGTACAAATTGATCTCAAAGGGGGATCTTGAAGATGTTTTTTTTTAAGCTTGATGGAGGTCTAGGGAGAAAATAAAAAATATATAATAAATAGATAAATAGATAAGCAAATAAATACGGCCATCCCCCCCTTAAAGCCAAGTTCTGAAGCATCTGGGCTATAGTAAAGCATTGTATTGTCTTGTTTACGTTCGAGAATGATTCAAATGGGTGAGTCGTCATTTATGCTCCTGACTGTACCTTTTATAATGTAGGTGTTCTTAGTAAATATAATTAATCAATCAAATAATTATCGGGTTTCTATTTATGTCTGTGATAGTTACGCCTCAAAATTAATCGTGGCTCTTCTCCCCGTTTTACATTTTCTTTTATGCTACTCCTGCAATTTATTTATAGGGTGGACTTAGCTAAATATATATTAAATGAACAGTATTTGTAATATTGACAAATTTGTGTCTTATATACCGTAATATAATCATTATTAGTATTATTATTATTAGTAGTAGTAGTAGTAGTAGTAGTAGTAGTAGTAGGTGTAGTAGTAGTAGTAGTAGTAGTAGTAGTAGTAGTATAAGCATGTGTTTTATCACTTATTTATATATATATATTTTGTTTTTGTAATTAGGAGAAACACACACACACACACACACACACACACACACACACACACACACCGTCCCTGTCTAGCTATTTATAGATCATTAGTTAGATAAAGTCAAAACAGAATCGCTATCTTTTATCTGAATGTACAGACTTCCAATACCAGCTATAATATTGCTTCCCACATAGCAATTGACCACTTGCGAGTTTCAGGCTATAAGGAAGTTGGAGTTGTTTACATATTTTACATATTTTTTGATATTTAGCAGAATTACCAGCTAAAATGCGGTTGTAGCACATTTATAAATACATACAACTAAATTCAACATACGAGTTGTCCATTAAACATGTGCTTTATTATTTTATTTCTGTTTAATACCGATGTTTACGGCACCAACTTCCTTATAGAACGAAACTCGCAAGTCGGCAATTGGATCACTTTCTTGCAAAATAATCTGGGATATCTTGGAATTTATAACCGTATTTCTTCCTTTGCGGCACGGTTAGCACTATGGACTATTCTTTTAACATCGTAAAAGCTTTCCCTACGACCTTTCCCGACCCAGATTAACCCTATTAGTTTTACTCCATTAGCTTGGAGATTATAAGACGTTTCATCTCATTAGTTTGGCGATTTTATAATGCTTCAAGTGAATAAGGTGTCGATTTTTCCTGGGCGAGCGATAGCGAGCCTGCAATTTGGGAGAAACCGGCCTTTGGCCGGGAAATTTTTCTACCGAAAAATGTACACATTTAGCTTGAAGGGGGTGTCGGGGACGTTGTTTTAGTTTGAAGGGGGTTTGGAGACGCGTTTTTCCAAGTCTAGGGGGTAAACTAAAACACATTGTTCGAAAATGTCTAAAACAATAAAAACCCTCAATAACAATTAAACAAAATACCATAATAACCCCCAAGATGTTGCATCAGATAGTGTTAAGCCTTATACAGATAAACAATAAGGGTCAATCTGGGTCGGGAAAGGTCGTAGTGAAAGCGTTTACTATGTTTAACCCTTTCACGCCTATATGACGCAGAGGTTGCCAGATTAGCAATAAGAAATAGAGTTTTCTCACTCTTATAATTACCTCTCCAAAATTATTTTTCTGCCCACAGCTACAGTAACTCAAAAACAACTACAGAGGTTGAAGTAACTAAACTAAAGGTTTATAAATACCCCTGATGGTAACAAAGGTTTTAAAGTATCCCCAATAGGCTCAAAATCGCGTCATATGTCGGAGAGGGTTAAAGGAACGGCCCTCTATGCCACCATCAGCCAAAGTGATGGCATGGTGGGGCAGTGTTGTGACAGGACTTTATTGTATTATATTCCAACTGGAAAGGCAACCACGTCTGAGCCGTTACAATGCATGTAATGGAAAACTACGGTAAGGGGGTAGTGCTTGTTTGTTGGTCTATTTATTTATTTATTAACTATGGTTTAGTTTCCTTGTTATACCTCCACCAACATTAATAAAACACACCCTACTGTAGACCCTCTTTCAAGACAAATTTGTACATTTTTCGGTGCCGGTTCTTTCTAAAAATTACAGGCTCGCTATCGCTCGCCAAGAAAAATAATAATACGTAAATGACACGAAAGGTCTAAGAATTGACAAAACAATGGGGTGATTGGTCTCAGAATTGACAAAACAATGGGGTGATTGGTCTCAGAATTGACAAAACAATTGGGTGATTGGTCTCAGAATCGCCAAACTAACGGAAGTTCCGAACGTCTTAAAATCTCAAAACTAATATGATAAACATTAGGGAGAAAGAGGTCCAGAAAAAGTGACTGCCTCCCCCTTAAGCCATTGTATGTATGTAGTGTATGTATGTATGTATGTACAATACATATATAATATGTTTCACAGGCCATCGATTTAGAGGTGAAGGAAGAAATTATTTTGGTTAGGCTACCTTGTTTTTAAGGAGAGTTTTTTTTTTAAATTTATCTTTTTTCTATCATTAGTATTTTTTTTTTCTTTCTATTTTATATATATATTTTTCTCCCGAGACCTCCGTCAATTTTATTAAGCACCCCCAAGACGAGGGCCCTCTTTCGAGATAAATTTTTTCATTTTTCGGTAGAAAAATATTCAATCCAAAGTCTGCTTCCTCTCATAAGTTGCAGGCTTAATAACGCTCGACAAGGAAAAATCGACACCTATATATAAATGGCACGAAAGGTCTTAAAATTGACAAATATATTGGGCGAAAGGTCTTATAACAGCCAAACTAATGGGTCAAATATCTTAAAATTTCAAAACTAATGAGGCTATGCATGAGGGAGAATGGGGTCCAGAAAAACACCCCCTTAACCCCTGCAGCACAATATAATATCACTTGAAATATATCTTACAAGCGAGTCAAATGAAGCACAATGTCAAACAAGCTCAAATAAACTCCGAGGAAAATATTACACAATAATAATAATATCAGTTGAAATAATATAGTATCTTACAAGTGAGTCAAATGAATAACAATTTCCAACAAGCTCACATAAAGTCCGCGGAAAATACTACACAATCTCCAGCAAACTGTGCAACTGGCATCAGCGCCAACAGAAAACGTAAGCAAAACAACCCAACATTCAGAGAGGGGAAACTCGTGAAAAATGACACCGCCTCCTCCTGCTCGCTCCCATAACCATCCCTTCAAGACGCCCGTAACAGCCCACAAGGTAGCTGAACGGAGGAGGGCTGGGAGAGAAAAGAAACGCCTTGCTCCCTTCAACACCAGATCTTTTTCCCATGAACTGGAGGACCCGGGTGAGCTAGAAAATAATAAAATAAAAAGTGTGACGACCCGCGCGCGAAGGAATGGTGTGGAAATGCGTGGTCTGTGTTTTGCATGCGTCCCGGTAGTTTAGTGGGGTGTTTCCAGGCCCTGCTGCTGTCCTTGGTGGTACTTGGGTCCTATTGCCGTGGAGGTGTGTTAGAGAGAGAAAGTGTGAGTGTGTGAGAGTGAGAGAGAGACGTGGGAGTGAGGGGAGTAAGAGTGAGAGGGAGGTGAAAGAAAATAAGCATTGGGAGAAAGAAAAGTGGGAGGGAAGTATGCAAACGACAAAATGCAAGTAAGAAAGGAGGTTAATAAGAGAGAGAGAGACAGTGAGTAAGAGTGAGTGGGCGAGAGCGAGTAAGAGAGAGAGACAGTGAGAGAAAGAAAGTTCTGAGTTCCCCCAACAGAAAGAACCAGCAGAGTGTGATGAAGTAAAGTGGAAGAATAGAATGGATCGAGCTATAGGTAGGGCAGGAAAGGAGGAGGAGAGGTGGTAAATATTCAACCCGAGAAAATAGCCTGGAAATTTGCACTATGTTTTGAAGAGGATGACAAAAAGTAAATGAAGGTGAAGAAGACGGAAAAATAGGAAAATGTATCTATTTATATGTACAGTATATATGTCTGTATGTCTATCTATCTGTCTATATGTTTGTCTGTCTATCTATCTGTCTATCTATCTATCTGTCTATCTATCTGTCTGTCTATCTGTTTAAATATCTGTCCATCTGTTTATCTATCTATCTATCTATCTATATATCTATTCTATGTGTAAGAAGGAGGCTGTATGTAAAGCTACCTGTAATAAGTGCCCCCTCCCCCACCACCACCACCACCACCACCCCAAATTGAAAGAGTGACAGAGTCGCCAATTCAAGGTACGTTTGAGACAAATTCTCTGAACGCACGGGGCTTCAAGCAGTGTAAGTCATATGATGAGGGAAAGATAGATTGAGGGAGAAAAAGTTCCAAAATTTACTTCTTGAGTGGAAGACTGGCAAGGGAAAATCGGTTCACTTTTTCTTAAAGAGTTGGACAGCATATGGGGTGGGCTTGTGTTGAAATGCAGGTGCCACCTACTTTCCACAAGGGAGGTGGCATACACTGAGAGAGAGAGAGAGAGAGAGAGAGAGAGAGAGAGAGAGAGAGAGAGAGAGAGAGAGAGAGAGAGAGAGAGAGAGAAAGGGTAGGAAAGAGACGGTTCAATCACCAGCACTTTGTATTTATGAGAGAAGACACACATGTTGTCTCACACACACACACACACCGTTTCTATCCCTTCCCTCCCTCCTCCCCCCCCCCTTCTCTATCCTCCCCCCCCCCCCCTCTATCCTCCCCCTTACCCACCCCCTCCCTCTCCTCTCCCTCCCTATTATCTCCTCTTCCCCTCTCTCTCTTCCCACCCACTCCCTCCTTCTCTCTCTCCTCCCCTCCCTCCTCTCCCCCCCCCCCCCCCCTTTATCCTATATCCTCTCCTCTCCTCCTCCCTCCCCTTTTTCCTCCTTCCATCTCACTCTCCTTCCCTTACCTCCTCCCTTCCTTGTTTCACCCCCTCCATCTTCCCTCCCTATTCTCTCCTCTTCCTCTATCTCCCCCCCCCCCTTACCCACTCTCCTTCCATTTCTCTACCATTTTATCTTCCTCTTTTTAAGTGAGAGTCTCTAATTCCATGGCTTCTTTAATATAACTACTGTAACTCCATTTTTTATACAGACAGTTTAATCAGTAAGTTTTGATATTTGGTACCGTATTTTTACTCATTTTTACTCAATACACTTTTGTCGACATATTTGTATGACTATTTTATCATGACACTATTGTATATATGCAATTTTGTCGACATATATTTGTATGACTATTTTATCATGACACTATTGTATATATGCAATTTTGTCGACATATATTTGTATGACTATTTTATCATGACACTATTGTATATATGCAATTTTTGTCATATTTAACTTGTAAAGAATAACCATTGTGTATATGGAAATATATTTCTGATTTTGATGCTGAACCCCAGAGTACAAAGGAGTACAAAGGAAATCAAGCAACAACAGATCTAGTGACCCTTCTAGGTTGCTTGTCCTCCAAAACACTGAGGATCAAGTGTCCAAACAGTGGTTTAGAGTGGGTAAGGGAACATTGGAAAGGGAATTACTGCCCTGGAACTAATGTCCGTGGCAGAGAGAGAGAGAGAGAGAGAGAGAGTAAGTGAGAGAGAAGAAGGAGAGGGGTGTAAAGCAAGTGGATGGGAAGGAAGGAGAGAGAGAGAGAGTATGTGTGTGATGGCTAAGTTAACTCTTGCTCGTTACTGTGATGACTAACCCATTTACCTTACCCCTCTCTCTCTCTCTCTCTCTCTCTCTCTCTCTCTCTCTCTCTCTCTCTCTCTCTCTCTCTCTCTCTCTCTCTCTCTCTCTCTCTCTCTGCTCTCACTCTCACTCTCTCTCGTCTCTCCTCCCCTCTCTCTCTCTCTCTCTCTCTCTCTATCTCTCTCTCACTCCGAGTAATTGGAAAGATGCGAACATTCCGCCGATATACAAGAAGGGTAGGAAGGCCAAAGCGAGTAATTACAGACCATTAAGTCTAACTTCAATTGTAGGAAAAAATCATGGAAAATAATCCTTAGAGATAAGATAGTAGATTACCTCGAATCAAACAACCTAATCAAAAATAGTCAACACGGCTTTAGATCAAATAAGTCATGCCTAACAAATTTGATTGAACATTATAACAAACTATTCACATATAACGACATGACGAAATCACTAGATATAATCTTCTTGGACTTTCAAAAAGCTTTCGACAAGGTGCCTCACCGAAAACTATTGGCTAAACTGGAGAGGATAGGTATCAGAGGTGAAATTCATTCTTGGATAAAAAATTGGCTTACAGACAGAAGACAGAGAGTGGTGATAAATGGAGTGGAATCGGAGTGGGAGCCTGTCACTAGTGGAGTTCCACAGGGTTCAGTCCTTGGACCGGTCCTGTTTCTCATTTACATTAACGATATTGATGTAGGGGTAAACAACACCATTTCCAAATTCGCCGACGATACAAAAATAGGAAATACAGTCCTGAACGAAGATGATAGAAATGCGTTGCAATCTGATTTAAACAAGATATCAGAGTGGTCGAAAAAATGGCAGATGCCCTTCAATGTCGATAAATGTCAGGTGCTGCAGGTTGGTAGCAGAAATATGAAATATAAATACGAAATGAATGTCAAACAAATAAAAACCGCAACGGTAGTAAAAGACCTAGGGGTACTAATATCTGAAAACCTAAAAACTTCCGACCAATGTATAGCAGCTGCAAATAAGGCAAACATAGCATTGAGCTTTATTAAACGAAAATTTACATATAAACATGAGAACGTAATAGTGCCACTGTTCAAAAGTATGGTGAGGCCCCACCTTGAATATGGTGTGCAGTTCTGGTCACCTTATCTGATCAAGGACATTGTAAGACTCGAGTCAGTACAGCGTAGAGCGACGAAGATGATACCCTCATTAAGAAATAAATCATATGAAGAAAGACTTAAACGATTGAACCTGTTCTCATTAAAAAAGAGGAGGTTGAGGGGTCAGCTTATTGAGTGCTTTAAGATACTAAAAGGTTTCGACTCTTTGTCGATGTAAGTGCACTATTCACATTAAACAATACTAATCAAACTCGCGGAAATGGAATGAAATTAAAAACCAAAACGGCAAACCTAGATGTCACAAAGAGTTTCTTCACCTACAGTGTGGCGACAGAGTGGAATAAACTACCAGCGAGAGTGGTGGAGAGCGACACAATAAACGCTTTCAAGGGAAGGCTTGACCTCTATCTGCAGAGGGCTGGGGTGATATGGAAAAAAAAAAAAAAAAAAAAATTATGTATGTGTATGTGTGTGCACTGTACAGTATGTATATATATGTATATATATACTGTATATATATACTGTATATATATACTGTATATATATGTATGTATGTATGTATGTATGTATGTGTATGTGTGTGTGTATAATTGTGTATATATATATACCGGTATATATATATATATATATATATAGTTTGTAAGGCCAGACTGCCTAGTAAGGACCTTGAGGTCTGTGTGGTCTGTGTATCTATGTATCTATGTAGCTCTCTCTCGCGAAGAATGCACAAATTTAGCTTGATCGAGGAAGAGAGTAGAAGAAAGAGAGGAAGGAGGAAGGAAGAGAGGAGGAAAAGGGAAGAAGAAAGAGAAGAGGATGAAGACGAGGATATAGTATAGATAGGAAGAGGGTAGACAAGAGGAAAATGGGGGAAAAAAGAGGAAAAGGAACAAGACAGAGAGAAGGAGGAGGAGGCTAGAGTAAAGAAAAGAGCAAGAGAGAGAGAGGAGAAAGAGGCGAAGAAAGAAGAGAGGTAGAGGAAAAGGAACAAAGAGAGGTGGAGAGGAAGAAAGCGAGGAGGCATAGGAGGGTAGAATAAAGCAAGGAAGAACGTATAAGAGAGAGTGAGACTAAGCCATAACAATCTCCTAGAAGCCATTCCCTTGGACACATGGTAATACTTAACCTAACTTACCACTATCACTACTACCACTACTACTACCATTACTACTATCACTATCACCATTACTACTACTAGAACGTATAAGAGAGAGTAAGACTAAGCCATAACAATCCCCTAGAAGCCATTCCCTTGGACACATGGTAACACTTAACCTAACTTACCACTATCACTACTACTACTACCATTACTACTATCACTATCACCATTACTACTACTAGAACGTATAAGAGAGAGTAAGACTAAGCCATAACAATCTCCTAGAAGCCATTCCCTTGGACACATGGTAATACTTAACCTAACTTACCACTACTACTACTACCACTACTATCACTGCTACTATTACTACTACTATCACTGCTGCCACCACTATCACTACTACTATCACTGCTACTACTACTACTATCACTGTGACTACTACTACTATCACTACTATAATTATCACCATTACTACTACTAGAGTGTATAAGAGAGAGTAAGATTAAGCCATAACAATCTCCTAGAAGCCATTCCCTTGGACACATGGTAATACTTAACCTAACTTACCACCACTATCACTACTGCTATTACTGCTACTATTACTATCACTACTACTACTAATACTACCACTACTACTACCCGTACTACTATCACTATCACCATTACTACTACTAGAACGTATAAGAAAGAGTAAGACTAAGCCATAACAATCTCCTAGAAGCCATTCCCTTGGACACATGGTAACACTTAATTAACCTAACTTACCACCACTATCACTGTTGTTTTTACTATTCTTACTACTACTATAACCTAACTCACCACCAACATTACTATCACTATCACTGTTACTATTTTTACCACTACTATCACTGCTACTACTACTACTACGAATATAACTGTTTTTCTTTTATTTTTATTTAATATTATACATACATTATATTTTACAAACATCAGATATTACTCCATTCCTACTATTCTACTATACTACTACTCTACACCATGCAACTTCAATTCAGCCGCCTCCCTATGCGATCCGCTGCCACCGCTGCCACGTCTGCCACCATCGCTGGTTGTGGTGCAGACAGTCTTGTTCCCCGCAGGTATAGTAGTGCTGATCTGAGCAATGAGAAAGATCAGCGGCACCTCATCCAGGCTACAACTTGGCTCCTGGGCTGTTGCTTCTTCTCTGCGATGATCTCTGCAAGCCTTGAATAGAAGCACTGGGCCCCATCCCTCCAGATGTGGTGAAGACTAGTGGGGTAAAGCTACCTTGTTCGATATTTAAGATCCTTTCCCCATATGCCCTGACCTTCTCTTGTTCGTTCCTCTTGTGTGCAGCATCCAGAGACAGCTCGCTGTAGCTATGGGCCATTGGGTCGAATATTCTTATGTCAAAGAATGCTCTCTGTCCTCTTGTCCAAAAACCTCTTGCACTAACGTCCACTCGTGATTTGTTGGATGTGTTGGCCGTCCTGTGCTGCAAGATCTCTCCATCCAAGGGAATGATTTATGGTTTGCACGCCACATCTCGACACACCTCCCTGAGCATGTTTGCCGTTACATCTCTTACTTCATCGTGCCTGATGCTGATGAATCCTCCCTTCTTACATATCATGTAGTGGTCTGCATCGTTGTTGAATCCACAAACGCATCAATCGGGCAGTCCTTCAATCAGCCAACCATACCTCAGTGCAATACCATCATTAAATTCTTGTTTGTTGAGATTGAAGCCTTTTGCCTTGATTGGTAGTGTTGTCAGCCAATTTGAAGCACCCGTTTCTTGTGCTATTTGTATTTTTCTTGTTAGTCTCCGGGAATGGTCTTTCTGATGTTGTAGATGTCCGCCTGGTCCACTTCACCATCAGAATCTTGTGCTATGATGCGTTCAGTGAGAGATTCTGTTATCTTTACTGAGTTCTGGATATCCTAGAAGCCATTCCCTTGGATACATGGTAAAACTTAACCTAACTCACCACCACTATCACTGCTAGTATTATTATCACTGCTACTACTTTTTACCACTATCACTGCTACTACTACTATCACTGCTGCTACTACTATTATCATTACTACTACTACTACTATCATTACTACTACTACTACTACTACTATTCTTACCACTATCACTGCTACTACTATTACTAGCCTAATACTATACTACTACAAGCACTATTCTTATCACTACAACTATCACTACCACCATCACCACCACCACCACCACTAAGACCACTATGTTCAAGTTATCTCCTACAGTAACATCAATTCTCTCTCTCTCTCTCTCTCTCACTTTACAACTTCTTCGTTACCCTCTCTCCTTTCTTCCTTACTTCTGTTCTTCCTTCCTTCCCATCCACTTGCTTCTACACCTCTCTCTCTCTCTCTCTAGTGTCATACCAGTAAATACCACAGGTGTTGGTATCTAAAACCAATATATAGAGCATTCCCCCCCTTCCCCTGTCTTCCTTCTCCCTCTCTCCCTACCCCTCTCCCTGTTTTCCCCCTGTCTTGCCCCTCCCTTTCTCCCTATCCCTGTCTCCCCCCTTCCCCTGTCTTCCCCCTCTCTCTCTCCCTACCCCTCTCCCCCCTCCCCTGTCTCCCCACACCCTTCTGTCTCCCCCGTCCCCCTACTCCTGCCCCCCTGTCTCCTCCTCCCCTAATCCCCCTACCCACCCCCCCCTGTCACACCATATCCCCCTCCCTCTCCCCCTAGTTTCCCCCTCCTCTACAATGTTAAAAATCAAGGGTATGGAAATGCCATATAAGATCATTGGATGTATCGACAGTGAATTACCTTTTTATCCTTCTATATTATAGAATAGCTGAGGTACCCGGCGCTGCCCGGGTGAAAATCGAAGTATGGGCTCCCTATCGTGGGGGATAGGGGGGGGGGGGGGGGATATATTAAAATCCCCTTAGTATGCATGCCAAGTATGGGCTCTCCATCTTGAATATTGAGATAGTAGTTCGTTTGTGAGCCAATCATCTCTCTGCAGACTTCCGTTTTCTTATGTTCTTATTACCCTGGCCGAAGGCCGCAACCATTGCTGGAAGTTAGAACTTTAAAATTTCAGCCCTAATATTTGTGGAAACTTTCACATTATATGATCTGTTCTACTTGGAACAAATTTCCCTCCGAATTTGTTAATAGTTCTTCAGTAGAGCAGTCCAAGAAGAGAGTAGATAGTATTATGCACACTGTAATGAGTTTAGTGCACTAAATAGTCTCGAGTATCTCCCCGGAATGGACTGCAAGGTATTTGAGATACTAACTATTCTTTGTACTTCCTTGTAACTCATTCTCACCCTCACTCTCTCGAACACACATATTCTCTCACTCTCACACACACACACACACACACTCACTCACTCTCTCTCTCTCTCCCACTCTCACCACCTAACTCCCAGTTTACAGCCTCTTCGTTATTCTCTCTCTCTCCTTCCTTCCTTCTCTTCTTCCTTCCTTCCTTCTCTTCTTCCGTCCTTCCTTCCTATCCACTTGTTTTTACACCCCTCTATCTTTCTTCTCTCTCTCTCCCTCCCCCAAATTAATTCTTAACCTTATTCTCTCTGGGAAGGTGTTTTGTTAGCCTAGGGGGACAAACTAAAATACAAGCAAAATCCTCCAAATACTAATGAAACAAAATATCATAATAACCCCCAGGCTCGCTATCGCTCGTCAGGAAAGAAATCGACACGTAATCGGCACGAAAGGCCTTAATTAAAATTGACCAAAAGATGGGGCGAAAGGTCTAAAAATTGCCAAACTAATAGGGCGAAGGTCTTAAAATGCCAAAACTCGTAGGGCTAACATGAGGAAGAAGGAGGTCCAGAAATAACATCCCCTTAACCCAGGGACTGCGACTGTCCTTCAGAAATCACGGTATTTAAATATGTACAAAAAGAACCCCCTAAATAACGTGCCAATGCCGGGAAATGTCTCAAAATTGGGTGACACGTAGAAAGTAGTGGCATCTCTCCATACCACACCCTCCACTCCTTCCCCCCTTAACCCCTTCTGTACTGACGACGTCTATTTAACTTTATTCTAGCTATATTTAGACGATTTTGTTCAGTTTAAGAAGGATCTGTGGTAGCAAAAAAGGTTAAGTGGGATAGTACGAAGCCTGTTCATTGCTGGAGGCCTTTTTTTAGTTAAATAAAATTGTCTAATAGAATTCGGACTCAAGATAAAAAGAAGTCGCCGGTACGGAAGGGGTGAATTCTTCTCCTCCTTTCCCCCCCTCCTCCCCCCCTCCTTCCCTCCCTCAACTTGACCTTTTATTTTGCACAGGTTTTTCCAGTTATGGGTTAATGTAAATAACTGTTTCATGCCAGTATTATCTGGAGGGAGTGGTGGGTGGGGAGGAGCCTTCTTCTTTGCTATTCTTTTTATCTACCCCTAGTCAATAGATTAGTAGTTTAGATATCCAGACTGCCCCGTAATGACCAATAGGTCTGTTGCATTTTGTACTCCTTTGTATTCCTTTGTAAACTCCTCTTAATCTTCTTCTTCTTCTTTTTCTTCTTCTCTTCCACTCTCACCTTTCCCCTAATTCGATGGATCGGTTCCTATTTCTTTCTTGACACTATTCTTTCGAGAGAGAGAGAGAGAGAGAGAGAGAATGAGTGATTGTGAGAGAGAATGTGTGTGTGTGTGATTGTGAGAGAGACAGAGTGAGAGTGAGTGAGAGAGGGGAGAGGGGGGGGGAAGAAGGAGACAACAGCTGTGAGAGAGGAAGAGGAATATAGGGAGAGTGATAAATGGAGGTGAAGGATGGGGGGAGAGTTATGAAGGAGGGAAGGGAGGAAGGCAGCTGTAGGGGAGGTAGATATATATATATACCGGTATATATACAGTATATATATATATATATATATATATATATATATATATATATTATATATATATATAGATAGTTAGTCATAATTATATTTCATGAAAATATACATAACGTACCGTATGCTATTAACATATTGGTTAAAAAAATAGTAATAATACATGCACATATACAATATATACATAGATAGATAGATAGATATATAGATAGATAAATAGAATCAGACTAAAAAAAAAAAATCGTAAAAGCAACATAGTAATTTGCACATGCTACAATAGGAAGCCCAATACTTACTATGCCCTGTTCCAACCAAGTAGGCCAAAACTTTTCAACATGAAGGGGAGATGGGCCGGTTTTCTGTTCCACTTTCTCCCTCATTAGTTTTAAGAATACAAGATGTTTGTCCCATTAGTTTGCCGATTATAACACCTTTCGTCCCATTTCGTTGTCAATTTTAAGACCTTTCGTGCCATTTGGGTGTCGATTTTTTTCCTGGCGAGCGATAGCAAACCTGTAATTTTAAGAGTAACCGGCCTTCGGCCTGGACATTTTTTCTACCGAAAAATGTACAAATGTATCTTGAAGGGACGTCTAGGTGGTGTTCGTTTAAGCTTGATGGAGGTCTAGCGAGGAAAATACAAATTATATAGACCTATCAAAAAACAGCCCCTTAACCTCTATCCTCATAAACGGCTAGAGTAATCGAGCTAATAATTCTACCATTTAGGAAGGGTCAGCCAGGAAATATGTGTGGAAATTTACAGTCCATTTGCTCTGGCCCTTTGTGAGTTACAGAGGTTGGGGTTCACGATTTCTGGCCTACTTACTTGGAACAGGGTATAGGTCCATATTTAATTTACCCAGGATTTCAGTTACGTCTCTCATTTGTTTGGTGTTTTTATTAACGCGATCACACACACACTCACTCTCTCACTCACTCACTCACACACTCTCTCTCTCTCTCTCTCTCTCTCTCTCAAATCCCACACCCTTTCCTACCTACGCCGTCTTCTTTATTTTCATTCTTCTCACTCTCTCTCTCACTCTTTCCATACCTCCCCTCTTCCCCCCTCCTCCTCCACCTCCTTCCTTCCCCCCTCCCCTCTCTTCCTCCTTATAACCATCTTTGCCCTTTTGAGACAACGTACAGTATAATTATGTACTTATGTTTGCTCAATAAAGAATAAAATCAAATAATTATAATCTCCTCCTCGATCCTTCCCCTATCCCTTTCGCCCACCTCCTCCTTTATCCTTCCTAGAATAGAATGCAAAATTTCGAAATTTGCTGACGATACAAAAATTACTAATAAAGTAACCTCAACAGTACATTGGCAAAAACTACAAGGTGACCTAGACACTTTAGAAAACTGGGCAGAAAAATGGCAAATGAAATTCAACATAGAAAAATGCAAAGTATTACACATCGGTAGTAACAACGCTAAAAAGATTACTCAATGAACAACATTCAACTATCAAATACAAATAAAGAAAAGAATCTGGGGAGTTATAATATCAAGTGACCTGAAGCCGAGTAAACAGTGTACAGAGGTAATAAAAAACTGCTAATAAATTGGTGGGTTTCATCGGCAGAACATTCAAATTCAAATCAGAAAAAATCATACTTACACTATTCAACTCATTGGTGCGTCACCATCTCGAATACTGCGTGCAATTCTGGTCACCGTACTACCAAAAGGACATAAATAACTTGAAAGGGTGCAACGCAGAGTCACTAAAATGATACCTAGATTGCGTAATAAACCGTACGAAGAGCGCTTACAAGAACTAAATTGTTTAGGCTTAACAAAGCGCAGACTGAGAGGTGACCTAAAAGAGGTGTTCAAAATCTTCAAGTGATTCAGCAACCTAAATGTAAGCGAAGTATTTACGATCAATCAAGCAAAAACACGAGAAAACAATGGTTATAAGATTATAGGCAAGCGTTTTCATTCTCACGAGGCGAAGCATTTCTTCTTCAACCGCGTTGTGAATAATTGGAACAGACTACCCTCGAACATTGTAAACTGAAATACTGTCGAAACATTTAAGAACCATCTGGATAAACACTTGGCAAATAACCCCCGATTAACACAGTTTCTTTCAGAATAACGGACAACGAAGTGTCAACGCATACCGCAATGTATATTGATTTTCATACATCTGTTCCCTTTCAGAATTGTAGTAAAGAGAGTTAGCTTAGATTACAAATCAAACTTCTTTTTTCTCCCTGTCCTGTTCGAATTTCCGTGTCAGTTTTTCAATACTGCATGGTATTTTTCCTATCTGTTTCCATGCCAGCATTAGCTGGAGGGAGTGGTGGGTGGGGAGGAGCCTTCTTCTTTGCTATCCTTTTCTCTACCTCGTAGTCAGTAGATTAGTTTTAGATATCCAAACTGCCCCGTAAGACCAAATAGGTCTGTTGCAGTTGTTGATTCCTTTGTATCCTTTGTAGGTTATTCTTCCATCCCTTCCTCCATCCCCTACTCTACTACCGGTATCTTTCATCTTTTCCAAATTATCACTTCTCTCCCACTCCCTTCCTGCATACTACTCCTACTAGTCTTCCCTCCTTCCTCTACTCCTCCCCTCCCCCCACTCCAATATGGCTGCCTTCATTGGTGATAGATGGTGACCATTTGTGGGGTGTCATAAGCAACTCCCCCCTCCTCACTCCCTGACCGGCCTGCTATCTTACACCCTTCTCTCTACTCAGCTCTCCGTTCTCTCACACACTCTACTGTATATATCACATATACACTCTCTCGAGCACACACACACACACACACACACACACACACACACACACACACTTCGCCTAGACAAATATCTTGCATCAAACCTGCGACTAAGACGTTACTCTCTTTTTCCCAGATATTCGAAAGATCACTTATAACTGTGTTATGTTACTAACCCATCTGTCCCTACTTCCTAATCCTGCCACGGACATCAGTTCCAGGGCAGTAGTTCCCTTTCCAATGTTCCCTTGCCCACTCTAAACGAGTGTTTGGACACTTGATCCTCAGTGTTTTGGAGGACAAGCAGCTAGACCTGTTGCTGCTTGATTTCCTTTGTACTCCTTTGTACACACACACACACACACACACACACACACACACACACACACACATTCTCTATCACACACGCACAAACACACTATCACACACTCACACTCTCTCTCTCTCTCCAACTCCTATTTGTCTCCCGCAAACTCCCCCCCCCCTCTCTCTCTCTCTCACGGCCTCTCCTTAATATTCCTTCTCCCTCTTTCGTTTCCTTACATATTTCTCTCTCTCTCTCTCCATCTTTCTTTGTGTGTGTGTGTGTGTATGTGTGTGTGTGTGTGTGTGTGTGCGTGTGCGTGTGTGTGTGTGTGTATGTGAGAGAGAGAGAGAGAGCGAGAGCGAGAGCGAGACCCCTGCATAGCGTATTACAACTTCTCCCTGAATGAGAATGAGGCCAGGAAGAGATATGAAAGATTTCCCTCCCTCCCTCCCACCCTATATCCCTCCCTCCCTCTCTATATTTCCATCCCTCCCTTCCTATAATTGCCTCCACCCTCCCTATGTTTCCCTCCTTTCCTTCCTCCCTCCCTATATATCCCTTCCACCCTCCCTCCCTCCCTCCCTGCATATCCCTCCCTTTCTATGATGTACAGTATTTCCCTCCCACCCTTTACCCCTTCCTCCCTCCCTATATTTCCCTCCCTCCCTATACTTCCCTCCCTCCTTCTATTTCCCTCCAAACTTCTTCCCTCCCTCTATCTTCCCTCTCACCACCTAAGTGTCCTCCCTCCCTCTATCCCACCTACATTCCTCTCCTCCCACCCTCCCCCTCCCTACATTTCCTTCTACGTGTGTTTGCAGTTTCCTTCCTCCATACATTTAAGTTAGTCCCCCCTCCCCCAGCCAGCCAACCCCTTGCGCTCCGTTTTCTATACGGGTGTCTGCTTATTCAAATTATCTGACCACTCCTTCTTCGCCCACTTCCTTCCTCTCCTTTCTTCCACTCTGCTCCTTCTTCTTCTTCTCTCTCTCTCTCTCTCTCTCTCTCTCTCTCTCTCTCTCTCTCTCTCCCCCTTGTTGTTCTTCTTCCCCTCTGCTCCTCGATGTTTTCTTCTTCTTCCTATCTCTCTCTCTCTCTCTCTCTCTCTCTCTCTCTCTCTCTCTCTCTCCCTACGTGTCTTTCTTCCCTCTGCTCCTCGATGTTTTCTTCTTCTTCCTATCTCTCTCTCTCTCTCTCTCTCTCTCTCTCTCTCTCTCTCTCTCTCTCTCTCTCTCCCTTGTTCTTCTTCTTCCCCTCTGCTCCTCGATGTTTTCTTCTTCTTTTATCTTTATTTGATGATTGTTAACCCTTTAACCCCTTCTGTACCGGCGACGTACTTTTAACTTTATTTTAGCTACCATTAGGCGGTTTTATTCAGTTTCAAAAGGGCCTCTAGCAAATAACAGGCTTCGAACTATCTCACTTTACCATTTTTTACCCCAGGACCTCTCTTAATAAATGTCGATAAATAATATAGCTATAATAAAACTAACAAGATGTGCTCGGTATAGAAGGGGTTAAGGATTATGACGCATATTGACAGTTTCTTCATACTATCATTAGTTGATATATTACAGCTTAGGAAGAATGTATGGGGATATGAAGGGTAAAGACTATCTCAATTATCCCTCTGACTCCCATAGACTCTTCCTAACCTAAACAAAATCGTCTAATAATAGCCTGAATGGTATACAAAGAAAAATAACTTACCCGTATTGAAGGGGTTATAAAAACATTAACCCTTCACCCCCATTACGTAATTTTCATCATTCTGGTTACCATAGGACGATTTTCTTTAACTTACAATCTATATACCTCTATGACTCAAATGGATAAATGCGATCTATATAAACCCTCTCAAGATAATAGGTCCTTCTTAAACTGCATAAAATCGTCTAATTTTAGCCAGAATCGAAGGTATAAAGGCGTCATGGTGCTGAAGGGGTTAAAATGGAGAAGGCAGGAAAGTATAAGTTGAGGTCAAAGCCTTTTGTGTAGTCTCGGGACTTGTTGTTGTTGTTGTTGTTGTTGTTGTTGTTGTTCCCCAGGCTGTCTGGCCGAACAGCCCCAAGGTCTCGAGCAAGGCCA
This sequence comes from Paralithodes platypus, assembly GCA_032716605.1. Classification (NCBI taxonomy): domain Eukaryota; kingdom Metazoa; phylum Arthropoda; class Malacostraca; order Decapoda; family Lithodidae; genus Paralithodes; species Paralithodes platypus. The sequence goes on from CM064573.1 coordinate 2,218,510, forward strand.
AGGCCATAAATGAGCGCCCCCACAAAATCCTCCCTGCTTACCACTAACAAAGCCCGGGTGACCGAAGCCACTCCAAGGCAGGGAGCTGAGGAGGGTGCGGAAACGCCCGGGAAACCAAAGCCCCACCAAGGCCCTGTGCCCCTCAGCAATTATGAAGGGAAAGTTGAGGGGTAAGGGAAAAATGTGACACTTTGGCTCCCAATCTGCCAACTTCTAGGTTGGCAGTAGGGAGGTCAATCCACGGAAAAGACGCTGCCACTTGAGATCTAGAAGATATATAAGTAAAAGGAACAGTCAGAGTAAGCTATGGGTGTGGCAGAGATCGCTCAGTTCTCACTCGGATAGACCAGCCCATCACCACATGTCTCGGACCACCAGTCTCGGGAATTGAAAGTATCGCTGTAAATCCCGTAGACTTAATACCCTTATGACGGCCACCCATTTTCTTCCTTTTCTTGCCAGGCGTAACTTAGCCAAGTACCAAAGTAACTCTCTCAGCACGAGGAAAGAACCTGTGGTTCAGGAGGACTTTGTGGTAATGGAAGGGTTAATAAAGATACTTTTTTCCCCTTTGCTTCCTAGAAATTCTTCCTAAGCTGCATAAAATCTCTTAATGTTAATCAAAATATAATGTCCAGGAGCATTTAGAATCATAGCAAGACAATAAATAGACAGGGACTCGTCGGGTCTATATATTACAACACCCCTCCCACGGCCGCTTCAGTCACCCGCTGGCCATGGAGGGGTATACATCTCACGCGGTGCCTCTTGTCGATAAACCAGAGGCCGCCACCCAT
>CM064573.1:2221806-2314133 GCA_032716605.1 Paralithodes platypus
TCCTCTTCAGAAGGTTTTGCTGGTCAAGGCACCGAAGTTGTTGAAGCCCTACAAGAAAAAGCACCCACCTACACCTAGGGACCTAAACCTCCCCCTGCCCCAAATGACCAGATGCGCCAACCTTTAGTTGTCACGAAGGAGCAGGTGGTCGCCGCAGTGACTTCATTCCCAGCAGGCTCAGCCGCGGGCCCAGATGGTATCCGACCCGCCCACCTCAAAGGCCTCTTGGGTCAGGGATCAGGAGCTGCTGGGGAGGCACTCTTGGAAACCCTCACCAAATTCATCAACATGGTTTTAAGAGGGGAAGTACCCGACTGTGCCACACCCCTATTTTTGGGGCATCACTCTGTGCACTGGCAAAAAAAGATGGCGGTGCGCCCAATAGCAGTTAGGGAAACACCTTCCGCCGCCTTGCCACAAAGGTGGGTTTGAAACCACTCTCGAATGGCCTAGGTCAACACTTAAGACCAGTTCAACTAGGTTTCGGAAACTCCAGGGGGGTGTGAAGCTGCTGTACACGCAACCCGCACCTACCTCAGCCAAGCCCAAGAAAAACGAGTGCTTCTAAAGATTGACATGCGGAACGCATTCAACAGCATTCGCAGGGATGTCTTCCTCCGTGCAGCTCAAGAACACATCCCCACTCTGTACCCCCTACTTTGGCAGGCTTATTCCAAACCTTCAATCCTGATTTTTGGCGAGACGGTAATCCCATCAAAGACCGGGTTACAGCAGGGAGATCCAGGTGGTCCTGCTCTTTTCTCAATAGGGGTGGATGCAGCAGCTAACAAAGTAAGGTCAGAGCTGAATGTATGGTACCTGGACGATGCAACCTTGGGTGGGTCAGTAGAGAACGTTCTAACCGACCTAAATAACATCATAACTGACCTCGGCCAGGCAGGGCTAGTGATAAATGACACCAAATGTGAACTTGTTCTCCTCAACCACACACGTGAACAAGGAGAAGAGACTCAGGCCCTGTTCCGAAACATATTGCCAGATGTAAAGATCCTTCAGGAGCACCAGCAAACCCTATTAGGTTCCCCACTAACTCTGGCAGCAATCCCACCAGCACTTCAAGTTAAAAAGGAGGAGCTTCAACGTCTCGTGAGTCGCCTGATACACATCGATGCCCACTCAGCTCTGGCCCTGCTCAAGAACTGTTTCTCCATCCCAAAACTCCAATACCTCCTGCGCACATCGATGACTTACACGAACAATGGCGGCCTCCAAGAATTAGACAGCATAATCCGAGAAGCAGTGACCAGCATCACCAACGTGGAATTTAAAGAACGGGCCTGGACACAAGCCACCCTTCCTGTCCGCCTCGGGGGCTTGGGCATACGGAGAGCCTCGGATATTGCCTCCCCAGCCTTTATCTCTTCCCTCATCGCGACCAACGACCTCGTATTGTCCATCCTTTATTCTAAACCCGGAAATGACACTTAATGGGGACGTAACAGCAGCGATTAACACCTGGAAGGGAAGTACAGGAGTAGAGGAGGAGCCTCAGGGTACCTCCAGGAGCAAGCAGAAAGCGTGGGATACCATCTCGGCGAAGAAAACTCAAGAAAATCTCCTAACCAATGCAGACCAGGTTGCAAAAGCACGCCTCCAGGCAGCCGCCCGTTCGGAGAGTGGCTTGTGGTTACACGCCATCCCCATCCCACCTCTTGGAACTCACTTGGATGCTGAAGCGCTCCGGGTCGCCATCGCGCTCAGAGTGGGTGCGGCAGTTTGTCACCCACACACTTGCAAGTGTGATGGGAGGATGGATGCTCAAGGTCACCATGCCTTGTCATGTAATTACAACGCAGGCCGCCTGCCAAGACACTCTGCACTAAATAATGTCATAAAACGGGCCCTGCAGAGTGCTAACTGTGCATCAATCCTCGAACCACATGGACTTCACAGAGAAGACGGCAAACGGCCAGATGGGATGACCACTTTCCCTTACAAGAATGGCCGGTGCCTCGTGTGGGATGCCACATGTGTTGACACTTTCTCCACAACCAACGCCGCCAGAAACGCCGACGAAGCAGGTGAAGCCGCCCGGATAGCAGAAAATAAAAAGCGAGGAAAAATATCAAGCCATCGCCAGAATTCATCAGTTCGAGCCCCTGGCATTCGAAACTTCAGGAGTCTTCGGCCCCACCACCCTTAAGATGGTGAATGAAATAGGCCATAAAATCAGAGAAGTTTCAGGAGAACCCCGGGAAACCCTCTGGCTCAAGCAAAGACTAGGGATGGCTATCCTCCGGGGCAATGCCACCAGTGTCATGAGCTCAGTTCGACAGGACTGAGTCATGCCACTGCGTGAGGCCCCGGCAGGAGTGGTGTATCCGTAGTCTTTCCATAGTAGGGTAAAACAAAACATAAACCTTATTTGTATGTAACATGTGTGATGCACATTAATAAAAGGGGATGTGTCGGATGGTTGAAAGCCACAGTTGCTCGCGCGTTTGGGGCTAGCAACACGTATTATGAAAAACATGCATCCTCCTTCATTCACTGTCCCCCCCTTCACTCACTCAACCCCACAATTTGCCGGAGGATAACAGGTTTTTCACAATACGTAGACGGAGGTCTTATTAAAAAAAAAAAAAAAAAAAAAAAGTATTGTACTGTACCTAGGTCTAAGAAAAACTCTGTAGATTTTCAGCCTCAGGGCTGCAATGAACAATACACCGACAATTATTATTATTATTATTATTATTATTATTATTATTATTATTACACACACACACACACACACACACACACACACACACACACACACACACACACACACACACACACACAACGTAGAGTTACCAAACTGATACCTAGCCTAAAGAACAAGCCATACGAAGAGCGTCTTAGAGAATTAAATCTATTTCCTTTAACCCAACGCAGATTAAGAGGTGACTTAATTCAAGTGTTCAAAATCATCAAAGGCATCGACAATATGAACTGTAGTAAGTACTTCACTATCGACCAATCTAATTACACGCGGGGAAACGGTTGCAAAATTATTGGTAAATCTTTTAACTCACACGAATCTAAGAATTTCTTCTTCAATCGAGTTGTCAACTTGTGGAATGGGCTTCCCCGAGACGTTATAGACTGCAGCACCGTTGATTCATTTAAATTTCGCCTAGACAAATATCTCGCATCAAACCCGCGACTGACTGCGTTTGTAAATGAATAACTTTATTTTATCCTCCCCTCAGTTACTAACCCATATGTCCCCTACTAACTTCCTAGTCCTGCCACGTTAGTGGTAGGGCAGTAGTTCCCTTTCCAATGTTCCCTTACCCACTCTAAACCACTGTTTGGACACTTAATCCTCAGTGTTTTGGAGGAAAAGCAGGCTAGAAGGGTCACTAGATCTGTTGTTGCTTGATTTCCTTTGTACTCCTTTGTACAGTATACTCTCAACTTTGGCTATTCCGTAGCAGTAACAATTCTGGTAAATGCTCGGTAATGCTGGTTATTTGGGAATTTAGTAAGCATTGGCCTCCTTAAGGGGAAAATGCTGGGAGGAGAGAGAGAGAGAGAGACAGACAGACAGACAGACAGACAGTGAGTGAGTGAGTGAGAGATGGATGTATAGTTAGATAAGTAGATAGTACAAAGTACAAAGGAGTACAAAGGAAATCAAGCAACAACAGGTCTAGTGACCCTTCTAGGCTGCTTGTCCTCCAAAACGCTGAGTATCAAGTGTCCAAACAGTGGTTTAGAGTGGGTAAGGGAACATTGGAAAGAGAACTACTGCCCTGGAATTAACGTCCGTGGCAGGATTAGGAAGTTAGTAGGGGACAGGAGAGAGAGAGAGAGAGAGAGAGAGAGAGAGAGAGAGATAGAGCGGGGGGGTCAGGGGTCGGGAGGAAAGGGAGAGAGAGTGGAAAAGATAAATAAAGAGAGAGAGAGAGAGAGAGCGAGAGAGAGAGAGAGAGAGAGGGGGGGGGGTCGGGAGGAAAGGGAGAGAGAGTGGAAAAGATAAATAAAGAGAGAGAGAGAGAGAGAGAGAGAGAGAGAGGCCTTGGCTTGTCACATCAGAGGGGGAAATGACTCTTACTTCCTCATTGGTTCTCCCTGTCTTATACTGTCCACTTTATTTTCTCTCTCTCTCTCTCTCTCTCTCTCTCTCTCTCTCTTAAAATAATCAGTGTTCTTCAGAGCTTTCTCAGTGTATACCTCCTCCCTTACGGAAAGTGGATGATACCCGCCTTTCAACACACTCCCACTCATCTGAAGTCCAACTCTCTAACCCAAGAGTGAACCAATTTTCCCAGGCTATCTTTTACTCACAAGTAAACTCCTGCTCTCTCTCCCTCAGTCTGTCTTTCCCTCATTGTATGACTTAAAGTTCTACAAGCTCCGTGTGTCCGGATAATTTGACTAACGTATTTTGAATTTGGCTCTTTATCACTCTTTCAAATTGGGGGGGGGGGGCACTTGTTACAGGCAGCTTTGTCTTTTGTGTCCTTCATACACAATAGACAAAATACAGAAAAGACCACACACAACAGACAGCAGCAGATATTTAAGCAGACACAGCAGACATTGAAACAGGCACAGCAGACATTGAAACAGACACAGCAGACCTTTAAGCAGACACAGCAGACTTGAACCAGACACAACAGACATTTAAACACACATCAGGCATTTAAGCAGACACAGCAGCCATTTAAGCAGAAACAGCAGACCTTTAAGCAGATACAGCAGACATTTAAGCGTACACAGCAGACATTTAAGTAGACACAGCAGACATTTAAGCAGACACAGCAGACATTGAAACAGACGCAGCATACATTAAAGCAGACAACAGACATTGAAGCAGACACAACAGACATTTAAGCAGACACAACAGACATTTAAGCAGACACAACATACATTTAAGCAGACACAGCCGACATTGAAACAGATACAGCATACATTAAAGCAGACAGCAGACATTTAAGCAGACACAACAGACATTTAAGCAGACACAACAGACATTTAAGCAGACACAACATACATTTAAGCAGACACAGCATACATTGAAACAGACACATCAGACATTTAATAATACACAGCAGCCATTTAAGCAGACACAGCAGACATTGAAATAGACACAGCAGACATTTAAGCAGACACATCAGACATTTTAAGCAGGCACATCATATATTTAAGCAGGCACATCATATATTTAAGCAGACACATCAGACATTTAAGCAGCCACAGCAGACATTTAAGCAGACGCAACAGACATTTAAGCAGACACAACAGACATTCAAGCAGACACAACAGACATTTAAGCATACATTTAAACAGACTGCAGACATTTAAGCAGACTCAGCAGCAGACACAGCTATAACACCCGGCTCTGCCCCCCCCCCCCCCCCTCTCGACGTGTCCAGCGTAATTATGCAGGGGTAAATAACAGAATATTCCAACACCCTACCCCACAAATGACTACCGGTACCTCTCTCTCTAACTCTAACTTTATCTCTCACTTTATCTCTCTCTCTCTCTCTCTTTCTATCTTTCACTTTATCTCTACCTCTAACTCTCTCTCTCTATCTTTTACTTTAACTCTCTCTCTCTCTCTCTCTCTCTCTCTCTCTCTCTCTTTCACTTTATCTCTAACTCTTAACTCTCTCTCTCTGGCTATTATTTTATTGAGATTAGGAAGGGTATCAATAAGACTAATAAGAATGAATGGAGAGTGCTTGTGAATAGATGAGTGATAACACGGTCGTTGGGAGAGGGGGTCGGGTGCCAGTTGGACTAGATAATAGTCGTCAGGCGCCTGGCCCGGGGAGCCGGTGTATTTTAAGGGTCATGCCTGGATGAGAGGTGGGCGGGCATTGTGGTGGTAAAGCTTCGCTGCGTGTCTGCCTGCTGAGACCGGAACCTCTCCGGGAGAGGTTCTGGGACCTGGGAATCTTTGGCTGGAGACCCCAAATGGGCCTGTGTCTCTGGGTCTTCTCCTGGGCGACCTAGATGTATGTGTGTGTGTGTGTGGTTTTTTTCGGGCTCTGTCTCGAGTCGACCACCCCCAGCTATGGGGTATGTGCCTGTGTATATACATACATACATACAGTACATACGGGAAGGGTATAATTATGGAAGTCAGAAGAGGGTTAAATGAGATAGTCTTTAACCTCATAATGTCTATAGATCCTTCCTAAGCTGCATAAAATCGTTTAATGATAACCAGAATATACAGTCAAAATACACCATTATCTTGAAAGGGTTAACAAGAATATGGAACTGCTATTACTCTGCATTATAGTAAGGGGTGTTTTGTGTGGACCCCCTTCTCTCTCGTGTTTAGCCCCATTGATTTTTTAGATTTTAAGACGTTCTCCCCATTAGTTTGGCAATTTATTTGACCTTTCAACCATTTCTGTGTCAATTTTAAGACCTTTCGTGTCATTTACTGTAGGTGTTGATTTTTCCTGCCGAGCGATAGCGAACCTATACTTTTCGAGAATACGGTTTATCTACCGAAATATTTAAACAATTATCTCGAAAGTGGGTCTTGGGGGTGTTTTTTAAAGTTTGATGGACGTCTAAGAGGCAAAGTGAATGTAAAAACACAATTATATTAAATATGATATATACAAATTATCTAATAATAGCCCAAATCAACTGAAGGCCAAAATACATCGCACTGCAATGTAATATTTAGGGAGAAGGGGTTCAGTCCAGATTTAATTTTTAATTTTATTTATTTATTTTTATTTTTTTCTATGTGGATGAGTACCGGTATGCAATACCTTAAGTTGGCATGGGTGTATTTATTTGCTCATTTTTTATCTGTTTAAGCATTTTTTAGTTTCCTCCCTAGACCTCCATCAAGCTTGAAAAAACACCCCAACACCCCCCTTCAAGATAAATTTGTAAATTTTTCGATAGATTTTTTTTTCGATAGAAGAATTTCCCGGCCGAAGGCCGATTACTACTACTGTATATTACAGGCTCGCTATCGCTCGTCAGCAAGAAAATCGACACCTAAATTGTACGAAAGGTCTTTATATTGACAAAGAAATGGGGTGAAAAGTCTTAAATTCACCAAACTAAAGGGCCGAACGTCTTAAGATATGAACAGTTTATGGGGCTAAACATGAGGGAGAAGGGGGGCCAGAAAAATTAACCATCTCCCCTTAATGATTACAAACGTGTCATGAACAGAGGATGGTATGGGGTTGAGGAAATGTATGTGTATTTCGAAATAGGTATTTTCCCATCTAGGTTTTCAGTCTATCTATTTGTCCATATCTAAATCAATATATCTATGTATCTATCTATCTATCTATCTATCTCTATATATATATATATATATATATATATATATATATATATATATATATATATATATATATATATATATATATATATATATATATATATATCTACTCATATTTCGGTATTTCTATTTGTCAATATCTAAATCTATCTCTCTCTCTATGTGCCTATATATCTACCAACCTATCTATCTATCTATCTATCTAGCTATCTATCCATCCATCCATCTATAATTCTATATGTACATCTGTCTATCTATCTATCTATCTATCTATCTATCTATCTATCTATCTATCTATCTATCTATCTATCTATGCCCTCCTTCCCTCTCCCTCTCCCTCCCCCTCTCTCAGTTTTTCATGTGAACAACCGCAAGAGAAGGGGAGAGATGGTGTATTGGAAAGGGGGGGAGGGGGGGGGGGGCAAAGGTGACACGAGGTGGAGACATTCAACCACAGATGGATAGATGGAGGGATAGATAGATAGATAGATAAATAGATACAAAGGTAGATAAATGGATATATGGATGGATAGATAAACTCTCAGACTCAATTCTTTATTTCATAAAAAGCTAGACAATTTACTTTTGACATTATATACAGTACAATAGAGATAACAGTAACCTTGTACATTACCGCATTCTAGGTTCATAATAGTCAGTCATATAGTCAGTCATTCTAGGTTCATATATAGTCAGTCATTCTAGGTTCATATATAGTCAGTCATATAGTCAGTCATTCTAGGTTCATAATTATATAGTCAGTCATATTTTTATTTCATAAAAAGATACAAGGTACGGTATGCTTTTTACATATTGGTTAAAACAAAAAATAGTAATAATCCACACACAATTACACATATACAGTACATACTGTACATTCACACAAATTGTGTCTATAACATGTTCATAAAATAAGAACAAAAAATTATATATATATACACTGTATATATATATATATATATATATATATACATATATATATATATATATATATATATATACATATATTGTTCTTTCCTTACCGCAATGTGGGCTCATTATGCTGCGCGTGAAATATTCTTGCCTTTATTGCATCAATAGCATTTGTAATTAAGTTCCGAAATCCATATACATCCATCAAGGTTTTCTCCACGAATGATAGATATTGGAGAGATAGATAGATGGATAGATAGGTAGATACAAAGATGGATAGAGTTATATATATATATATATATATATATATATATATATATATATATATATATATATATATATATATATATTATATATATATACACAGAGAGAGAGAGAGAGAGAGGGAGAGAGAGAGATAGGTAGATATATTGATACTAATTGATAGATATACATAATATGGATAAATAGTATATCATAGAAAATGAAAATAATAAATAGAAATATTGGAGGTAGAGTTAATTACTGTGATCATTATATTTTATTATGTTACATATTTTAGTGATTTAGGATTATGGAAAATATTATAAGAGCACAACATAATATAATGTTCAGTATCCATTGTGTGTGAGAGAGAGAGGAGAGAGAGAGTGAGAGTGTGTGAGAGTGTGTGTGTGTGTGCGTGTGTGTGTGTAGTTGCTTTTATCACTATATATTTTCTGAGTGACCGGACCTCTCAAAAAACACACGCAAAACATAACACCTTCCATTTCATCTTTTTCGATTTCCATTTTGTGTTTAGGTGAGGTGTGTGTGTGTGTGTGTGTGTGTGTGTGTGTGTGTGTGTGTGTGTGTGTGTGTGTGTGTGTGTGTGTGTGTGTGTCTTGTTTCCGATTTCGGTCGAAAGGGGTGTGGTTTTGGATGCATTAGTTAAAGTGGTCGTAGTGATAGTAGTAGTAGTAGTGGTATTGGTAGTAGTGGTAGTAGTACTATTAGTAGTAGTAATTGGGGTCGTAGTGATAGCAGGGTGGTTTAGTGGTACGCGGAAATGGTAGTAGTAGTAGTAGTAGTAGTAGTAGTTGAAATATTAGTTGTAGTATTTGTGGTTGTAGTGATAGTAGGGTGGTCTAGTGGTCTGTGGTAATAGTAGTAGCAGTAGTAGTAGTAGTAGTAGTAGTAGTAGTAGTAGTAGTAAAACACATTGAACAACAGGGCAATATCACAAAAACGGAACCACATGCTTCTTACACTCGGCGTTCACACATGGGGTCAAACATCCCTTAACCCCTTATGTACCGGCGACGTCTTTATAATTTAATTCTAGCTATATTTAGACGATTTTGAGTAGCTTAAGAAGGACGTATGGCCGTATAAAGGATAAAGCGAGAGTGTTCGAAGCCTGTTAGTTGCTGGAGGCCTTTTTGGAACTGTATAAAATCGTCTAATAATAGCCAGAATAAAGTTAAAAGGACGGTCCTGGTACTGAACGGGTTAAGGGGATGTGGGCCGTTTTATTGGTCTATTAATTTATGTGTACCTTTATTTCTTAGTTTCCTTGCTATACCTCCGTCAAGGTTAGAAAAACACCCCCTAGACCCCCCCTTCAAGATAAATTTGTACATTTTTCGGTAGAAAAATGTCTCGGCCGAAGGCCGTTTCCTCTTAAAAAAATTCAGTCTCGCTATCGCTCGCCAGGACAAAGTTGAACACGTATACATGGCACGAAAGGTCTTAACATTGAGAAGAAAATGGGTCGAAAGGTGTTAAAATCACCAAAATAATGGGCCGAACGTCTTATAATCTCATAACAAATGGGGCTTAAAACGAGGAAGAAAAACGGGGACTAGAAAAACTACCTATCTCCCCTTCAATTGCTACCAGATTCCATTAGAGACAAACTGATCCGAACATAGGTAAAATGTTAATTTTGTTAAGTATTATATTTTTATCAATTTCACTCCAACACCAAACACCTCCCAATGAAATTATTGAAAAAATATGTTCCACCGGGATTCGAACCTGGGTTACCACACACAGATATTTAAACACTCTAACCATTACACCATCAAGACAGTTGCCATGTGTGTGTGTGTTAGAGAGAGAGAGAGAAATAGGTTGGCTGATCTCTGTTCGTATAGGGTCTCTGGGGAAAGTGAATGTAGGGTAAAGGGCCTGAACACGAGGGAGAGAGAGGGGGAGGACCGTGGTTTAAGTCCAGGCTGGGAACACAACATTACTATACCATCAACACGACCAACCCCCCCATGCTTACTGGTTAGACTCACGCAGATACCACAACTACTAACACATCTACTACCACTACAACTACACCACAACTACTACTAAATATATCACAACTACTGCAAATATCACAGCCTCACGCATCTACCACAACTACCACTACAACTACACCACAACTACTACTAAATATATCACAACTACTGCAAATATCACAGCCTCACGCATCTACCACAACTACCACTACAACTACACCACAACTACTACTAAATATATCACAAGTACTGCAAATATCACACTCACGCATCCACCACAACTACCACTACAACTACACCACAACTACTACTAAATATATCACAACTACTGTAAATATCACAGCCTCACACTACCAACTACCACTACAACTACACCACAACTACTACTAAATATATCACAACTACTGCAAATCACAGCCTCACGCATCTACCACAACTACCACTACAACTACACTACTACTAAATATATCACAACTACTAAAAAAATCACAGCCTCACGCATCTACCACAACTACCACTACAACTACACCACAACTACTACTAAATATATCACAACTACTGTAAATATCACAGCCTCACGCATCTACCACAACTACCACTACAACTACACCACAACTACTACTAAATATATCACAACTACTGCAAATATCACCTCACGCATCTACCACAACTACCACTACAACTACACTACACCACAACTACTACTAAATATATCACAACTACTGCAAGTATCACAGACTCACGCATCTACCACATCTACCACTACAACTACACCACAACTACTACTAAATATATCACAACTACTGCAAATATCACAGACTCACGCATCCACCACAACTACCACTACAACTACACCACAACTACTACTAAATATATCACAACTACTGCAAATATCACAGACTCACGCATCTACCACAACTACACCACAACTACTACTAAATATATCACAACTACTGCAAATATCACAGCCTCACGCATCTACCACAACTACCACTACACCACAACTACTACTAAATATATCACAACTACTGCAAATATCACAGCCTCACGCATCTACCACAACTACCACTACAGCTACACCACAACTACTACTAAATATATCACAACTACTGCAAATATCACAGCCTCACGCATCTACCACAACTACCACTACAACTACACCACAACTACTACTAAATATATCACAACTACTGCAAATATCACAGCCTCACGCATCTACCACAACTACACCACAACTACACCACAACTACTAAATATATCACAACTACTGTAAATATCACAGCCTCACGCATCTACCACAACTACCACTACAACTACACCACAACTACTACTAAATATATCACAACTACTGCAAATATCACAGCCTCACGCATCTACCACAACTACCACTACAACTACACCACAACTACTACTAAATATATCACAACTACTGCAAATATCACAGCCTCAACTCCACAACTACCACTACAACTACACCACAACTACTACTAAATATCACAACTACTGCAAATATCACAGCCTCACGCATCTACCACAACTACCACTACAACTACACCACAACTACTACTAAATATATCACAACTACTGCAAATATCACAGCCTCACGCATCTACCACAACTACCACTACAACTACACACAACTACTACTAAATATATCACAACTACTGCAAATATCACAGCCTCACGCATCTACCACAACTACCACTACAACTACACCACAACTACTACTAAATATATCACAACTACTGCAAATATCACAGACTCACGCATCCACCACAACTACCACTACAACTACACCACAACTACTACTAAATATATCACAACTACTGCAAATATCACAGACTCACGCATCCACCACAACTACCACTACAACTACACCACAACTACTACTAAATATATCACAACTACTGCAAATATCACAGCCTCACGCATCTACCACAACTACCACTACAACTACACCACAACTACTACTAAATATATCACAACTACTGCAAATATCACAGCCTCACGCATCTACCACAACTACCACTACAACTATTACCACAACTACTACTAAATATATCACAACTACTGCAAATATCACAGCCTCACGCATCTACCACAACTACCACTACAACTACACACAACTACTACTAAATATATCACAACTACTGCAAATATCACAGCCTCACGCATCTACCACAACTACCACTACAACTACACCACAACTACTACATATATCACAACTACTGCAAATATCACAGCCTCACGCATCTACCACAACTACCACTACAACTACACCACAACTACTACTAAATATATCACAACTACTGCAAATATCACAGCCTCACGCATCTACCACAACTACCACTACAACTACACCACAACTACTACTAAATATATCACAACTACTGCAAATATCACAGCCTCGCATCTACCACAACTACCACTACAACTACACCACAACTACTACTAAATATCACAACTACTGCAAATATCACAGCCTCACGCATCTACCACAACTACCACTACAACTACACCACAACTACTACTAAATATATCACAACTACTGCAAATATCACAGACTCACGCATCTACCACAACTACCACTACACCACAACTACTACTAAATATATCACAACTACTGCAAATATCACAGCCTCACGCATCTACCACAACTACCACTACAACTATTACCACAACTACTACTAAATATATCACAACTACTGCAAATATCACAGACTCACGCATCTACCACAACTACCACTACAACTACACCACAACTACTACTAAATATATCACAACTACTGCAAATATCACAGCCTCACGCATCTACCACAACTACCACTACAACTATTACCACAACTACTACTTCAACCCCAACTACCATAGGGTACGGTACCACTACAATTACTACAACTACCATAGACTGACTCATCTACCACAACAAATACCACAACTAAGGGTGAGGGCTGGTCCTATCCAGAGTGAGGTTTGACATCCTCTACCCATCCTTAGCTGTTTCTGTTGGTCTCTTTTACTGTCCTACTTTTCCTTCTAGAGGTGGTGGCAAGATCGCCCGATTGGGTGGCACTGCAAGGGGGGCTGCGGACGGTGGGGGCATTGGCCCGGGGGTTCAAGCCTGTGGGTTGATGATCCCCTCCCCCGCTGCCCTCTCAGAGACGGATCTCATCTCAAGGGCCCGAGCATCTGGCGCGGCTTCGGTCAACCGGACTCGGGACTGTTCGACCAGAGTCTACAAACAACACACAACAACCACCACAACCAAATCAACAACAAACAACAATAAACAAACAACAACGACAATAACAAACAACCACAATAACAACCACAAACAACAACAAACAACAATAAACAAACAACCACAAACAACAACAACAATAACAAACAACCACAACAAACACAACAACAACCACAACAACAACAACCACATCAACAATCACAACCACCACCACAACAAACACAACAACAACAACAACAACAACAAACAACCACAATAACAACCACAACAACCACAACCACAACCACAACAACCACAACAACAACAACAACCACAACCACAACAACCACAACCACAACAACAACCACAACCACAACAACCACAACAACAACCACAACAACCACAACAACCACAACCACAACCACAACCACAACAACAACCACAACAACAACCACAACAACCACAACAACAACAACAACCACAACAACAACTACAACAACAACAACTACAACAACAACAACAACAACAACAACCACAACTATATGTGTGTGTATAATTATGTGTGATTATATTTGTGTATGTATATGTTTGTGCTTGTCTATGGTTGATCATGTTGTGCGTTGTCTATTTGTCCCTGATTCATGTGTAGCAGGTGGGTATATTTTTGTGTGTGCGTTTGTGAGTGATGTTTATGTGATGTATGGTTAGGAGATGGTGTGTGTGTAGGTGTGTTGTGTGTGTGTTTGGTGTGTGTGTGTGGTATTTTTGTGTGTGGTGGTAGTGATGAAGTGGTGTGTGGTGCGTTTGTGAATGAGTAAGTGTGTGCCGTGGTGTGTGTGTGAGTGTATATTTTTGTGTGTGCGTTTGTGAGTGATGTTTATGTGATGTATGGTTAGGAGATGGTGTGTGTGTATGTGTGTGTGTGTGTGTGTGTGTGTGTGTGTGTATGTTTGTGTGTGTGTGTATGTGAGTGAAGTGTGTGTGTGCGTTTGTGAATGAGTAAGTGTGTGCGCGTGTGTGCGCGTGTGTGTGATTCTATATGTGAGTGAAGTGTGTGTATGTATATGATAATTAGTAAATATGTGTGTGTGTGTATGTGTGTGTGTGTGTGTGTGAGTGAGAAGGGTAAGGTATTACAAGTGAGATTGAAGTGTGTGTATGTATATAGTGAAATGGTGTGGGTGTGTGTTAGTAAATATGTGGTGTGTGTGTAGGTTGTGGTGTGTGTGTGTAGTGAGAAGTATAAGTGTAATTGAGAATGCTTGATGGTGTGTCGAAATAGTGAATGTGTGTGTGTGTGTGTGTATGAGTAAATGTGTGTGTGTATGTGAGAAGGAGTGAGTGAGTGTGAGCATGATTGAATGTGTGTGTATGTGTTTGTGTGTGCGTATGTATATGTGTACGTATACATGTGTGTACCTGCCAATGCTGTTAACTAATTAACCTGAGTGTATCACGACGACCAGCCACCTACACACGCACACATAGATATACACCTTCACTACACGCACACACAGATATACACCTTCCCTACACGTACACAGACATACACGTTCACTACACGCACACACACATACGTCTACATCACACGCACACACCAAACTGATTTTTAGTTAACGTAATATATTTCTTGCGAATATAGACATCACACGAAATTGGATGGACATCATGTTTTCGGTTCCATTTACCTGGCTAGAAACAAGCATACAAGTTAAAAAAAAGCCGGGATATTTGTCTACCAGCCACAAGTACACATTTATCTGAAGGTGGTTCCGGGTGGCTGTTTTGTTTTTTAGTTTGAATGGGAGGGGAGGGGGGGGGGGTCTGAGGAGGCATTGTTCTTAGTTAAAAGGGACACTAAAACTTCATTGGTTAAAAATGGCAACATCAGTCAAAAGCCTTAGCCTTGAGTAATACTACGCAAATTCGTAATAGCCCACGAGACAAACTTTGCAGCACCAATACAGTTAATACTAACACAACCATATTTAAAGGGAGATGTGCCGTTTTTTTGGTCTATTAATTATTTTTTATTGTATTTCTTAGTTTTTCCCAAACTATAACCTCCTCGCTCGAACCTCATCAAGCTTAGACGAGCTTCGAAAAACACCCCTTACGATAGACCCCCTTTTCATTCAAGATAAATTTGTACTTTTTCAACGGTGTAGAAAAAATGTGTCCCGGCCGAAAACAAAAGAAGGCCGATTCCTCTTAAAATGTTAGGCTCGCTTACGCTCGCCAGGAAAAAAATCGACACCTAAATGACACTAAAGGTCTTAAAATTGACAACGAAATTGAGCGAAAGGTGTTAAAATCGCCTAACTAATGGGCCGAACGTCTTATAATCTCAAAAAAGGGGACCATAAAAACGCCCCAATAGCCCTTAAATGCATGTGCAGATCCCACAGATCCTTCCTACACTGAATCAAATCGTTGAATGGGGGCTATTTCAACTTAACCCTTTGAAGACTGTGACGCATTTTGACAGTTTGTTCTGGCTGTCATTAGACGATTCTATACAGCTTAGGAAGGACCTGTGGGAATTATAAGGGTAAAGACTGTCTCAATTAAGGGGAGGTATTTAGTTTATTCCCTAGACCTCCCATCAAGCTAAAATTAAACCCCCTTGACCCCCTTTCAAGATAAATGTGTACATTCGGGTAGAAAAAATTCCCCGGGCCCAAAAAGGGCCGTTTCCTCTCTAAATTGCAGGGTAGCTATCGCTCGCCACGTAAAAAAATCGACACCTAAAATGGTACGCAAGGTCCTTAAAATTTTGACCAGAAATTCGGAGGCGGCGAACGTTCTGAAAAAATAATCGGAAAAAAAACAAAACTAATGGGGTGAACACCTTAAAAACTCAAAAGCAATGGAGCTAATCATGAGGGAGAAGGAAGTTCGAAAAAAAAAATCCCTCAAGTGGAAACCTCCCCTTAACCCTCCGCCTTCCACATACCCTTCCTAAGCTGAATACAGTCGTCTAATAACAGCCAGAAAACAAAAGAAATGCGCCATCGGATATTGAAAAAGGTTGAATTAATTGTATGTTCAGACTACCACATACAACTCGCCTTAAGGGGAGGTATTTAGTTTGTTCCCTAGACCTCCACCAAGCTTAAAATTATACCCCCTCGAGTTCCTTTCAAGATAAATTTGTACATTTTTCGGTAGAAAAATTTCCCGGCCAAAGGCCGGTTCCCCTCTTATAATTACAGGCTCGCTATCGCTCCTCGCCAAGGATAAAATCGACACTCCTGATTCTGATGGCAAGAAAACGAAAGGCATCTTGAATAATGGGGGGTGTGAAAGTTTCTTAAAAACGCTAAAACTAATGGGCCAACGTTTTATAATATCATTAGTAGCAATGGGGCTAAACATGAGGGAGAAAGGGGTCCAGAAAAAAAATCCCTCAAGTGGAGATCTCCCCTTAAGGGGAGATGCGTCGTTTTTCTGGTCCCCCTTCTTTCTCATGTTTAGCCCCATTAGTTTGTAGTTCTTCTGACGTTCGCCCCATTACTTTGGCGATTTATAGATCTTTCACGTCTTTTCTTTGTCAATATTAATAATTTTCGTGTCATTTAGGTGTCGAATTTTTCCTGACGAGCGAAAGCGAGCCTCTAAATTCTACCGAAAAATGTAAACATTTATCTTGAAGGAGAGTCTTGGGGTGATTTGTTTTAAGCTTGATGGATGTCTAAGGAGGAAACTTGAACAAAGAGTAAACAAATAAATATGTCCATCCCCCCAAGTTGAATTAAATGTGTGTGTAGACCAGCACATGCAACCCACCTTTACACATCAAGATCACGAGAGTCGCACATTGCCAGTGTTTTACCCAGATTATAATGTACCTTCCCTGCTTTTAACATAAACCTACAGACAGACAGACTAATGGGGCTAAACATGAGGGAGAAGGAGGACCAGAAAAATTACCCATCCCCCCTATAACACATCAAGATCACGAGAGTCGCACATTTCCAGTGTTTTACCCAGATTATAATGTACCTTCCCTGCTTTTAACATAAACCTACAGACAGACACATATACAGTACCTACAGACAGACACATATACAGTACCTACAGACAGACACATATACAGTACCTACAGACAGACACATATACAGTACCTACAGACAGACACATATACAGACACACCCTAGATAGACCCATAGATGTTGAAAGACATACGGCCAAACAAAGCACATTTATTCTACACACACACACACGCACTCTCTCTCTCTCTCTCTCTCTCTCTCTCTCTCTCTCTCTCTCTCTCTCTCTCTAATCTCTCTCTAATCTCTCTCTCTCTCTCTCT
Organism: Paralithodes platypus; assembly: GCA_032716605.1. NCBI lineage: Eukaryota > Metazoa > Arthropoda > Malacostraca > Decapoda > Lithodidae > Paralithodes > Paralithodes platypus. Next base: position 2,239,785 of record CM064573.1, read on the forward strand.
CGCTCTCTCAACTTCATTCTTTACTATAGATTTTCCCAGTATAAATTGTTATCATTCTGCTGGGGGGACTGGGGGACTTGTACCCAAACCGAAATTTCATGCCCGACTAAATGGTTTCATCAAAAGCTGAGAGGAATAGTGGGTGGTGGGGAGAGAGAAGAGAGCCTCTTCTACTTAAGATGATGAGCCTTCTACTTTGCTTATCCCTTGCCTTCATTTCATTTGTGTAGGTAGTAAATTCTATTTAGTTCTCGGATATTACCTATAGTCTCTTTCGCTGTAGTAGAGGAGTAATCATGAACCTTTAATCTCTGTAACTCAAAAACACAACTAGAGTAATAAAAGATAATATGTTCACCATTTGGGAAAGAAAAGGATGCTCAAGTCACGAGTAAGTGCAGCCAAGAAAGAAATAGAAATAGATGTGGAAAAAATTTGGGAAATTTAAAACCAATTTGTTCTAGCCCTTTTTGAGGATATAGAGGATTGAGGTCATGATTTACGCCTCCCCTACTTACAGCGAATAGACAAGTAACCGCAAACAAACAAACAAAACCCATCTACTCTCTCACCTCAGTGACATCTGCTCTCTCTCAAGCACCACACTCTCTCTCTCTCTCCTCTCTCACTCACCACCACCTACAAATACACTACAAACAATATGTGCAGTCAGTGTATCAATGTAAATGTAACTCACTCTCTCACTCTCTCTCTCTCTCTCTCTCTCTCTCTCTCTCTTCTCTCTTCTCTCTCACGATCTCTCTCTCAGCATTAACAACCTAGTATAAAGATGTGTGCAGTCAGTGTATCAATGTAACTGTATGTAAAACTCACTCGCTGCCGTAAAACTGCTCTAAACTAATGGTCAGACTAACCTACTTCTCAAGAGGGTAACTGGCTTAAGGCACGCTACACACATACCTACACATCCATATATACACACACACACACACACACAGACCCACATACACATACACCCTCATAGACATACACACACGCAGATTATTTAAAGTGACATACAATTATACAAGTGGTGTCCTATCTAGCTTATTTTAGTCTCCTTAAACCAAGACACACACACCCACACACACACCCATAGACACACACGTACCCATAGACACACACACACACACCCATAGACACACACACACACAGACAGACACACACACACTCATAGATACACACACACACACACACACACACACATAGACACACACACACCTAGAGACACACACCCATACACACACGGGTCGGGTTGGCCGACTGGTCCAAGGGGCTGTGCGCTGACCGCAAGGTCGAGGGTTCGAATCCCACAGAATCCTGAAAGTTTCTTCAGCCATCCCAATGAAGAGGATTGCATCATGGTTGCTCCCTAGCCAGTGCTCAACATCAAAGATAATCTATCTATCATCTATATCAGGATCCCCATTATCTATTTATAATTTTCTATTTCATTAAGGTCCTATTTTACTATATTAATTATAATATTATTATTATTTTATTTTTGTATTTCCTATGTTAGCCTACACATATTTCTCACCAGTGCATCTGCGTATGTATTTATGGTGGGAACTAGTCACCTCACAGTCACCAAAGGTCGCACGTAACCTCGTAGTTAAGGTAGAATATGCATTTTACTCTACCTAGGTTAAGAAAAACTCTGTAGATTTTCAGCCTCACGTGAACAATAAAGCGCCAATTATTAAACACACACACATACAGAGAGAGAGAGAGAGGGAGAGAGAGAGACATAACCCAGCTTCAGTGTCGCCCTTGTCCACATTTATGTCCAAATTGCGTGATCAGCCTCGTTTAGACCATTTACAATACTCTCTCTCTCCTCTCTCTCTCTCTCTCTCTCTCTATCTCTCTCTCTCTCTCTCTCTCTCTCTCTCTCTCTCTCTCTCTCTCTCTCTCTCTCTCTCTCTCTCTCTCTCTCTCTCTCTCTCTCTCTCTCATACAGTTAAAGACATTTTTATAAGTACAGTCGAATGCCATAGTAGAAGGAAACACTCCGCTTAACAATCCTCATTACAAACCCCAATGTACTTGAATAAACTAATGAAAGCATTATGGTCCTCCCGGGATTCGAACTCGGGACACCACACCCAGAACATAAGCATCTAAACCATTACACCACGATTAATATCCATTTTCGAATTTTGGATATAAATCTAATCATGTACTCAGACCCAACTGCATTATGGAAAGCCTAATGTTTTAGTGAGAGGAATGAATAACCCACTCTTAAATATTCTTGGACTTCACCTATTTATAATTATGGAAGTGTATCTTTGGAAACCCAAATTTATGAATATAAATATATATACATCAAGTACAAAACTCTATATACTATTTTTTGAGAAGCAAATTATATCCCGAAATCAATCCAAATGGTAATATTTGCATAAAGAAAATTATAGGGGAATGGTGTCGGTGGCATAGCATTAATTTTGATCTATCGTATTTTTTAGACCCTAGACTTCCATCAAGCTTAAATTACTCCCCCTAGACCACCTCAAGATAAATTTGTACATTTTTCGGTAGAAAAATGTCCACGCTTTCGCTCGCCAGGAAAAAATCGACAACTAAATGGCACGAATGGTCTTAAAATACACTTAATCACATCTAAAATCCAAACTAATACGAACGTCAATCTCAAAAAGCAATATAAACATGAGGGCGAAGGAAGTTCGATCCCTCAAGTGATCCACTTAAAGGACTACTAATATCTGCAGAAACTATTACGAAATTGCTATCAAGTGAGAAAATGACTAAGAGAGTGTACGAGAGCGAGGTATAAGGACAGAGAAGGAGAGGTAAACCGGGAGAGAGTTGGAAGGATGGAGTGAAGAAGTATATGAATGAAGGCAGTGCTGGTTGGGAGGAGGGGCGTCGACTGACTTGCTTTTACAAACACATTGGCGTGCATTATACTGCATGTTTTCAGTGGATAGGTAAGATGTTTTATATGATTGCAAGTAATAACACTTATTGCAGATTCTAGTTTTTAGTTTATTTTCACAGAAGTAGTGGATGACCGTGAAGGCGGCAATGGAGACAGTGACAGCAACGAGGAAAGCAGTGACGATGACGAGTACTCGAATGATAATGACCGTGAAGGCGGCAATGGAGACAGTGACAGCAACGAGGAAAGCAGTGACGATGACGAGTACTCGAATGATAATGACCGTGAAGGCGGCAATGGAGACAGTGACAGCAACGAGGAAAGCAGTGACGATGACGAGTACTCGAATGATAATGACCGTGAAGGCGGCAATGGAGACAGTGACAGCAACGAGGAAAGCAGTGACGATGACGAGTACTCGAATGATAATGATACATAAATAGTAGTTGATGATTTGTAGTAAATAAAAACTTCAGAAGAAAAAATTGGTGAAGGAAATTCACTACATTTTAAAACCCCATATTATTTGCTGGTTGTTGGTCGTAAACCCCCTTGTGTATTATTATATTTTTAAAGGTAATATTTACTTCAAAGATGAATTATGTGATTATCTGTATTTTTTGTATTTAATACTTTAACTCACATTCACAAATTGAGCAAATTAATTTTGACTGTTCTCCCTAAATGCCATTTATCTGTCAAAAATCGTTTGACTGCTAAGCCACAAATATATATATATATGTTTTTTTTTTTTTTTTTATTTTTTTTTTTTTTTTTTTTTTTTTTTCTAAACCACATTTGACTTTGGATACTTGAAGAAGTGAGTCAGTGAGATGGACATACCATAACTATGTAAGTGACGAGATGGTGAACAGTGATTAGTTATTTCCTAAGAACTAACCATAAGGACAGACTACACTTTACAGACATTAACCTTTGCATTTATGTCATAAAAATAGTGCATTGCAAGGGCATAACGTTTTTACATAACACTTACACTGTGTAATGTATAGGTTACCGGAGGGAATTTTCTTTGTATCCATTGGTCCGCAACATCGAGTGCAATGAACACATCAGCGGTAATTTGTTTTTGTCTTGAGTTTAAGGGCTGGTGGATCCGTTTGACCTAACCCCTTTTCACCCTGGTGCGTAGACTTCCAGGTGGTGTCCCCCCCAGAGATGTACACGATGCTGCCGCGCCATGTAGTCTCCCGCACTGGGTTCGAGGGCTGTATGGCATCACTCGACCTCAACGGTGAAGCTCCCGACCCATCCAGCAAGGACATCCCTATTATGGCCAATCATGTTTATCCGGGATGTGAAGGTGAGTTAGTCTGTCTTTGGTTATATTTTGTTGGTTATTAGAACAAGTGCGGTAGCTACATTCAGTTTGTAATGGATACATTTTTCTTAGTCATATATGTAAAGACCATTAACTTTTCATCCCATGACACACATACAGTATTGATTATAGTAACTTAATGAATGGTGTCTATGGTGTCTTAAGTACATAGTTTGTATTGTTTTATGCACAAATATTATAAAATATAAAACAAAATTGGTTATTTACAATAATACCTTTGACCCCCCCAGGCCCTAGTACCAAGTGCCACCATAATGCCTGTGGTAACGGTGGGACCTGTGTGCAGCAGTGGAACTCTTACTCATGCAACTGTGACATGACCTCCTTCATGGGGCCCACATGCTCTGATGGTAAGGCACTTCTATGTACAGTCACGATCACAAATTATGTCACATTTTGAATCTTCTAAATTATTTAATGTGTCTCAAGCTGCATAAAAGAAACTCCAAATTGAAAATACCAGGTAACAAAGTTCTGTGAATTGAATACTCACAAATAATAGTAGTCCAATAACCCTTTTACCCTTAGCCAGGGAAATACAGTATGCGGTTTAGTTTAGAAATATAATAATGCTCTATGTTCTGGTACACAGTTGCCAGCCCTGTGGGAGTTCTTTTGGGTTACTCAGTGGTCTGGTTCAACTAATCTAGGAAAAAAAAAATCTGGTATGCCGTATTTCAAGTTTTGCAATTTGTTTCGCACCTCTTACGCCAACCTTTCCTCCCCTTGTAGAGTCAACAGCCTATGAGTTTGGCCATGGTAGCGGATTGGTGACATTCCAGTACCCCGAGGGACGCTGGCCTGACTCCAGACGTGACCTCTTGGCGCTCGGCTTTATGACCCACCAAGACGATGCTGTCGTTCTTCGCCTCGACTCGGCCAATTCCAATGACTATCTAGAACTTGAAATTGTAAGTATTATGCTATGAATATTCTGATGATAATGCATACATTTTAATATTATATACAGTACTGTACAGTATGTATATAAAATGTGAACTATTGAAACCCAATATTGTAATTGCAACTTTTCAATCATAATGCATTCTAAATTTTAGATGCCAGCCTTGTGAAAGTGTTATTCTAAACCTCATTGGTATAGATAAGCTATATTACAATTATGATATAGTAAACTACTGTATATCAAATTACAGTATCAATATGTGTAATTTATGGTCACAAACAACTCGCGGTCACTCTTTGTATTCCCTTCCCAGGTTGATGGGAACATCTTTGTGGTGTACAACATGGGTACCGAGGACCATCCCATCGGTGAGGTTCTGTCCAAGGTCAACGATGGTATGTATCACGTTATTCGCTTCATCCGCTCGGGACCCAATGCCACGGTTCAGATCGATGACTACGAGATGCGAGAAAAGAACCCAGAAGGTGAGTTGACCTCTTCTATCAGACGATCTGTTGTAGACTTTATTTATGCTACATCCAGTGGATTTTACTCAACTTGGGAAGTACCTCTAGGAATGAAAGGGTTACAGAATATATAAATATATCCTTTAACTCTGACACTCCTTTAACTCCTTCCTAAGTTAAATAAAATTAACTGGTGCTAGTTATGATAAAACGGAAATTAACGTTTTCCGATTTAAAAAGTTGACGTATTGGGTCATTATACTTTAGAGGGTGGGTAGCTAGGGTTAAGCAGCACAGTATTTACTTTATATTTTAGGTGTACTGTATATGATACTAGTTGGGTTAGTTTTATATTATACTTTTATATATATTATTAAAAACAAGGTTCATATTTATAATAAAATAGTACAGTATTGAAGTTCTTTTAGAAAATATATCTTGAAGTATCTCCTATTAATGCATTGTAATTTCACCATTTAGAGCTTCCTAATAATTTAGGCTTTGTCAACAATAATTATGAGCTTTCACTTATAATTTCATAGGGTGACTAGTTTATAATCTAGATGCCTAGAATATCTGAATGGTTCTGAAGAGACGTACCTAATTATTTGGTAATGTTAGTGGTTTGAGTTACTGTGTGTGAGAGTTTTAGGCCATTATTATCTGAAGACACACAAAATATGCTTTTTGTGAAAAGACATTAAAAAAACTTGACCTTATTTCCTTGCAGAGATAATTCAGCTTTCTGACCTCAAAACGTTGAAGAAACTCAGATCTGGGATCTGGCATGGTGAGGCTTGCCTCTAATATACTCAACATTCTGAGCACAATTCACACCCAATTTCCGCTCACTGAGGCACCTTACCTCTTGTAGCTTGTGCTGGGACCAGAGCTGTGGCACTCTCAACACCCCGGGAACTGTAACGAATAGAAGCCTTTATAATGCAGAACACAGACAACTTTCAACCAATGGTAAAGGAAACAACGCTTAACCTCTGAAGTGCGCATGGGGGTAATTGGAAACGTCCCCCTGTGCTGACGTATTTGAGGTGTTTCCGTCACTAAAATATTCATTGTGCCATTAATAGCATTAATATTTATCCATATGCGCCTATTATGGGTTGATTATAAAGGTATTAACCTGAAACAACAATAAAACGAGTGAAAACAGCGTTTGGATGGTCAAAATCGGAGATATAGCCCGCGAGTTGTATAATGTATGGGGTGAGGCAATCTGCTTTCCCGCCAATTTCCCCCAAGGCCACTGAGACACAGTCGAATGATACTCTCTCTCTCTCTCTTGCACTCGCTTGCTATCAGTGATGACCACACCCTCCAATCGGATTTCTAATGTTAGCACGAAAATATACCTCAGAATAAGGGAATAACAGGGAAATAGGTGATAACTGAAGGAGAGGAGGAAAGTGGGGAAGGAGGGGAGGTAGAGGACTGAGATTTTGCATGGCCCAGGGGCCAAAAAAAAATAAAAAAATAAAAAAAAAAAAATATAAAAAAATATTTTTTTTTCGATGTCAAAAGTTGATTTTTATTTTCTCTGACTCTTAAGAGTCTTCCCGCAGTGCGCCGGGGGAACTCTTAAGAGTCTCCCCGCAGCTCCCGGGTTAAGTAAAATAATAATTTATTATAGACTATAGACGAAAAATGATCCTCTTTGGATGGTACCGATTCGTGAAACTTTTGGATCTGGCTCCTGGACTTCCACGGTAGAGCACAATGCACCAGTAACTTCCATGTGACACACTGTATTATAGCCCCTGGTTGTACAGGATGCACTCACTCACACTCTCTCTCTCTTTCACCCCACTCTAGTTATCAGTAAAAACAAGCAGTATTTGATTCAGGCAATTTGACCTTTTAGAGTGAATACTGTATCTCTCTTTAAAATTGCACTAAACTTACTATTTACCCTATCTAATAGCTGTCAATTATTATATTTAATTATTAGTAACTCCCTGTTATTGATGTTTTTATACATTTAGGATATTTGTTTGCTGTTAGAGATTATACATACATATATATTGTATTGATTGCTCCTCAATAGTTGTCACACACTGGTACACAGTAGAACTACCAAAACTAGAGAGGTTGATTACAGTTTAGTACTTAAGCAGTGGGCATTAGCAACCCTCCCCTGAAACAAGCTGGATAATTGAACATATTGCCTCGATGGAGGAGATTCGTTCATGTCCGCCACCTCGGGGATTAAAGCATCTGGCAAAAGACAGACTAAAGCGATATAGCATAGAATGCAGTATAGTACAGTATAATTTGTTTGCCTAGAATACAATATAGAGATACAGTTATGTTTATGATTTGATGGATCAGGCAAAACTTTGCCTGTTCTGCTATTTATAATAGATGTATCAAATGTTTTCTTATTACGCAGGTCACCAACTGTCAGTCTTCAACGCTCAGTCTCGACTCCAAATTGGTGGTCGTAGATCAAGGCGAGCAACATCCATCGAGAGACCCTTCCAGGTGAGTTTTACTCCATTTGTCAGAGAAAAGTCTATAATTTTATAAAAGAAAACAAAGAAATATTTGAAGTTGATAATAAATGTCTATAATTATTTTATTGCAATTGTTATGTAGAGATTTGATCAAAGATTACTGTACTGTATTCCTATTTTTATACAGCATTGAATATGAAATTTATCTGTTACATGTACATACACTGTAGTATGGTGGCACTAAATTAGATTAGGTTAGAGCTGATGTCTACCCCTGGGTAACCAAATGCTGTGCCCAAACTTGACTACTTCCTTTAACGTGACGATAGTGCGTTGTTATATGTGCGATTAGTTTGCTTGGGAAACAGATTAACTTGCTCATGTAGTAATGTACACCCTATGTGGTGGATTGTGTTCTTTTATTTAATAATTTTCGTTTTAGTAAGCGTTGTTTCCACATAGCGATTTTGATAATTTAATTTGACTTTATATTGTCCTTGTCCCAATTTTGGTTTGTTTAGTTAGCAAGTTTTACATTTTAATGTATAGTACTGAGGCTGTAAAGTGCATTTTGAGATGTCATATTCATACCATGTGTCTATGGAGATATAGTTTCACATTGCAGTATTATAGCGCTATATCTTGCTAACACACATTTTTTTTTTTTAGGGTGTGGTGTCAGGTGTGGTACTGAATGGAGAGCGCCCCCTGGACCTGGCTGCTGAGCGAGACCCGAGGGTGGAGGTGCGAGGGGACGTACACCTGCTCATGAACCTCCCAAGGGATCTCAATGCTGAAAATGCCATCGATAGTCTCAACCCATGGCAGCACACTTTGCTCCCCCTCCAAAGTCATGGAATGCCTAGTATTACAACTAATTACACCTGACCTACCCCTAGCTCCAACACAACATGGCTTTAGGCCACTGCACTCCACAAACACTCTTCTCACAGACCTTACACAAAGAGCTTTTGACGGCATCAACTCAGATCACTATTAGCCACACTCGACATTAGTAAAGCTTTCGATGCCATCCCCCGCCACAACCTAACAAACAAAATCTACAACACAAACATGCACAACAACACAAAAAGGTGGCTGGCCAACTTCCTAGCAGGCAGATGTGCACACGTATCTTTTGCCGGTCAGTCATCTAAAATCAGAAACTTTCCAAACGGAGTCCCACAAGGATCCGTCCTATCGCCCGCACTCTTCAATCTGTACATGCACGATATAACTACACCCAATACGCCCCAAATAAACTTAGCCTCCTATGCAGATGACATAACACTCACATGCACACACCATGACCCAAAAAGAGCAACAGATCTCCTTCCACCCTATCTCAACACACTACATGGCTGGTGCACTACAAACAGACTTAATCTAGCCCCAGCCAAATCCACCGCAACCCTGCTCACAAGCTGGACAGGAGAACACGAATACATCCCTCAACTCACCATAAACAACACATCCCTAACACATACACACACACCCAAAATCCTAGGAGTAACATATGATACTCATATGACATTCAAACAGCACACCACAAACATTAAAAAGAAACTGACACCCAGACTTAACGCCCTCAGGTCACTTGCTCACACAAAATTTGGACACAACAAAGAAACTTCCACCACAGTATATACACAATACATAAGATCAGTGATGGAATACGCAAGCCCAGCCTGGGCTTCTAACCTAGCTGAAACACATCATAAGACCTTACAGACTATTCAAAACAAAGCCCTGAAGATCATTACAGGCTGCACAGCTACTGCACCCACAGATCACCTACATCAAGAAACCAAAATCCTCAAAGTCAAAGACCATCTGGACATGAGAGGCACTCAATTCCTGGCAGCAGCCTCCACGAACCAAGACCACCCACTAAACTACATGGCAACACACCCACAGACACCAAGAAATATCAAAACAACACCCAGCACACGGTATCACACACAATTATTGTCCTCTCTCCCTCCCTGCCCACCCCAAACCAACTTCCAGAAGCACATCCATACTCATATCTCTCGCCGATCCATCCACTCACTCACAGACAACACGCAGCTGCATGCACGACCTCCCGAAATCCATCCTTCCGAATCCTCCCTTCCTCGCGAGGACAGAGTCCACCTGGCCAGGCTGAGATGCGGACACCATCCAGCTCTCCTGAGCTATCAGAAGAGACTGGATGACTCCGTTGTCGACGCCTGCCCGGGATGTAACACAGCACCCCATACCATTAAACACATCATAGAAGACTGCATTTCACACAACCACTTACGCCAACAACACAATCTACACTCAATGAGAGCTCTGTGGGAAAGCCCGATCGTGGCCATGGCCTTCCTCAGGGACTCGGGGCTGTTCGGCCAGGCAGCTTAGGGAACAACAACAACAACCCATGGCAGCGGGTAAGTCTCTTGGCATCATTAGCTTACTCCAACATAATTCAGTGTAGTCTTATAATGTTTATGTATGGTATGTATATACTCAGGCACATACCCCATAGCTGGGGTAGCAGTCTTATATATGTACCTCTCTAATATCCCTACATGCACGTGAACCCCCCTATTGATTTCAATGCTCAGAAAAAATATATATATACTGTAAAGGTAAATAAATTGACAGAATAAGTTTCATTAAGTTCCATTTCAATATATCCAAACCTATTGCAAACTAGTTATTGAACTTCTCCTAATTTTCTGTATCAAAGGAATGTAACTATTACTGCACGTGTGTTATCTTACATATAGCCTAAAATAACATGACTAACATTACCCTTATATTCTTGTGCTGATAGCCAAAGATAACTTAACCCCTGTGTTGTCGTACTGATAACCTAAAAATTACGTAACTAATCCCAGCTCTCCTTTATTTCCCCAGACTCCCCCTCAGCCGGGTCCATCACCGGGTGAAGGAGATGACCTGGTGTTTAGCGGAGCCGGGTCAGGCTGTGACATGGATGATGAAGACGAGTGCATCCCAGAGTTTGACACAGGATCAGGTCAGTAGGTTACACTTTACAATCGGTAGGTAGGCTCTTAGTAATGTATAAATTAAATACAAAGATACAATAAATGAAGTACTGGAACTTCAATTCAATTCAATTCAAAAAGTTTATTGTCATGAAAATTACAAAATTTGATACATATATATTTTACATCATATCAGTCAATTTTCATGACAATGAGGGCTGATACAATAGTATATTTGCCCTCTTTATCATATTCCCAAATAATATACTGAGTATAAATGCAGTGTTAGTAATGTGAACAAACACGAAACTAGCAAGATGTATTATTATAATGTAAAGCTTGCAAAATAAACAAACTAAAACTGGGACGATACACGATAAATGCAAAAGAAGTAATCAAAATCGCTATGTGGAAACAATGCTTAATAAAATAAAAATTTGAAATAAAAGAACACAATCCACCACATAGGATGTACACAACTACATGAGCAAGTCAATTTGTTTCCCAAGTAAACTGATCGCACATATAACAATGCACCTCGTCATGTTCAAGGAATTAGTCAATTTGGGAAGTCCGGGACGTTCTGGTAAATTTTACAGTTGTCTATAAATGAATTACAACGCAATAATATTCCATTCCGTAATATGCCTTATCTTATAATACATTTCAAACCCACCAGTATAACATTTTACACATTCGCAGGCATGCATACACATACACTTCACTCATTTAATAAGTACTGCTTTAATTTATATTTATAAGTTACAAATGAGCATTCATGATTAACCTTCTCTGATATGTTGTTCCATATATGTGCTCCCTTATATCTAAAGGTAGTATATACCATGGATGTCCTACCTCTTTCTATGCGTAATTGTCCTCTCTCTCTTGTGAAATATGCGTGAAACTCTTCATTTGTGTGAAATATATTGTGCAAACATGTAGGAACACTGCACTTAATAAATTTATAAATCATTTTAGACATACAATATAGGTAGACTTTTGAGAAAGGTAAAATATCCAATGTTTTAAATAATGGAGCTGTATGGTCCCTATACTTGGCAGATGCAATTATTCTTACTATCTTCTTTTGTGTTACTATTATAGTTTGAATATGACATTGACTAGCACACCTCCACACCATATTTAATGTAAGGATACACAAAACTATTATACAGTGTTATGAGTGTTGACCTATTTAGTACTCTCTCTCTCTCTGATGCCGTCTTATATTTACGTAATACACTGATAAGCTTAACCTATGGGTGTGAGTATCCTAGGTTTGAGCCCTTGGAGTGACACATGTATTTGTTGATTTCATTGAGTTAAGAAGTAAAGTTGGTTGGTGAAAAAATATGAATTTATCCTAAAATATTATTTCTCATAGTGCTTCAATCATCACACGATTTGTGGATATGGTCAGCATACGTACGTTAAACGAACATAAAATCAATAGTTAGTGCAGAAGATCATGGCGGGTGGCTTTCTCACAATAATAAGAGTATTAACCCTTTGGCTGCGGGTGACGTTCTGGAATGTTTTGGCAAGTTACAGCAATTTTCAGGCTTTAAAAGCCTGTAAAAAACGTAAAAATAGAGTGTCAGTGGGCGGGAGCGTGAGGGGCCCACCTCCGTCCCTCAGAGCAGCGAGCGGCTGATTGAGCTAGGCTGTGTCTCGCGCGGGTCTCTCGCTCTCTCTGTGTCTCTCTCAACAGTGTAGCCAAGCGAGCGAGTGCTACCAAATAGCGGGTTTCCCGCATTTTACTGGCACCGCTGCGGGTGAACCAGACCACGTACGGGGCCCGTTCTGGTCTCATTTTGAAGCTATTTTAGCCTAGTTTTCGGCAGAATACAGTTAATTTAATGCAGATGCTTGATTTAGCATTCAGGAGTGCCTGAATATGCCCTAAATAGCCCAAACATAGCCGCATCCAATGGGTTAATACTATTTATAATAATATTCATAAGAATATTAATAACATCATATCTATACAAATAATAGTTATATAAATATAGGATGCTACCCATACAATATTGTAAAGCTAAAACTTAATTCATACGATCAGTGACCGTTAATAAAGTGCTTGCACATATTACATTCTGGATTTCTTCCACCAGATTTACCTGGTAAACATCTGTAAAATAATAGTTTAAAATATATTTGATAATTAAAGATCAAACTACACACTACTCCCCTCCTTCCACGGGCCCCCTTTATCCCCATATCCACCGGGCAGTGTCTGGAGATTTCGCTCAACTACCGCCGCGGCTTTTCCCGCTAAATTTGCCCCATGACGGACATTTCCCTCGTGCCCGACGGGCAGTGCTCGATCGTGTGGACGGGGCTTAACCCTTGTTACTACCACAGATCCTTCTTAAACTGTAAAACTTGTTCTGAATATAGCTAGAATAAAATTAAGGCCAAATTGCTGGTACAGTAGGGGTTAATTACTAAAATTATCTTTCCACCCATACAGGTTCCTCATACAACAATCTGTCTTTTGCTCTCTGGTGGTGTAATGGTTTAGATGTTTAGGTTCTGGGGTCCCGAGTTCGAAACCCGGGAGAACCCTATGCTTTCATTAGTTTATTAAAGTACATCGGGGTTTGTATTAGATTATTAATGTTAAGAACAGGGAGTAACTTATTTCATAGCTCTATTGCTAGTTATGGTTAGTCAAAAACAAAACACTATCCATATTCCTCATCGGCCCTCCTTTTAGTCTTTATCATAGTCATTTAGTTTACAGTTCCTCCTTTTGAAACTTTACTTACTTTAATTTTTATCCCGTACCTAAAGCAATTAAGTATATTTTCACTAATATTATGGGAATTCTTTGTATGAAATTAAGGAACACCGTTCTTAACCCTCTCCGACATACGCGATTTTGAGCCTATTAGGGATACTTTAAAGCCTTGGTTACCATCAGGGCTATTTAGAAACCTTTAGTTTAGTTACTTCAACCTCTGCAGTTGTCTTTGAGTTAGCTGTGGGCAGAAAACTAATTTTGGAGAGTTAATTATAAGAGAGAGAACTCAATTTCTTATTGCTAATCTGGCAACCTCTGCATCATAAAAGCGTGGAAGAGTTAATAAATTTATGAAAGCAAGTAAGGGTTTGAGGAAGGTAGAAATGCATTTAACTTTGTATCCAGATATTAAGATAGTTTTAACACTATTAATGATTGCACAAGATATACTGTATTATGGACACACTTTCTCAAATATTTTTCTTAGTGCCGAGAAGATTGCAGTTTGTAGTCGAGCAATGCTTGAAAGTTTATCCTCTAAGCTTAAAATGGACACCTGAATTGAGTAAAGACTTTCATTATCAAATTTATAGTTAATCATGTCTCAATATGCTATCGATTGATTAAGTTTGTTTTAGCTTTTAGTAGTAAAGGGTATTAAAGTTTCCAATGCATTCCAAATATAAATGAAAGCTTTCAATAACATTCAATTAAAAACAAAAATAAAATAAAAAAAGGAGAAACTTATGCACAGTAGTATTCTTCTGTTCTAAGATTTGGTGTAAAAATGTGTCCTTTTAATTTCATAAATGGTTGGTAGTTTTAGAGAATTAACCATCTTTTATAGTTTAGACTTGTGGTTTACCATTTCATTTTCGTATTACAGTAATTAGCTTATTTTAGTTTCCTAAGTTTTAGTTTGTATTAACTTTTCCAGAACCTATTTTACCCTTTAGTAATAGAGAAGCTTTTATTTATTATAATTATTATGGTTGATCATTGTGGTATCCATCATTATTGACTTTATATTAATAGAAGAATGTTAAGAGAAACTCACAAGTATATCAAAGTTTTATTATAACCAGATTTGCTAGTACAAATCCGAGCCAGACTCCATAAAGGTGCAGGGATATATATATTTTTTTTGGGGGGGGATATAATTTTTGTCTTATGGTATTATATTTCGTCTTCCATAGACTTCAATCAAGTGGTTAAAAAAACACCTCTAGACCCCCCCTTCAAAGATAATTTTTTACAATGTCCCGCTTACTTTAAATTACAGGCCCTCTATCGTGCGCCATAAAAACAATACTCTAAATGGTATGAAAGGTCTAAAAGTGAAAAAAAAAAGTGGGGCGTAAAGTTTTAAAATTGCCAAACTAATGGGCTGAAAGTCAAAATCAATGGGGCTAAACACGAGAAAGGAGACTAGGAAACCGGCCCATTCCCACCACCTGGAAACTCCAACCAGCTGTGGTCCAATTCTGTAAATGGAAAATATATTAAAACTTATATATAAAAGGTTTATATATGTGGTCAAATTAAAGTATGTAGTTCAGTCTGTCGTGTCTTCCCAATTCTCCCTACCAACAATTCCCTTGAGACCTCTGGTGGACACTTCTGAACTAGCGCCAGAGCTAAGACTAGAAATCACTATACCCAGCACCTAGGATATGCACAGTTTCTCAATTTTTGTGTGATTCTACAAGTTTTTATTATACAGTATAAGACTACACTAAGTGCTTATATAGTATAGTAATAAAGGGAAAGGCCATATGCAGCTGATAATGACTACAAACATAATTATAAGCAGATTAATTATAACAAAATTGGCGCAAAAATGCCTGCCGACTTTGTATTGTAAATAGAAGTTATTTATGAATATGGGTGATTTTAAAATATATAAAACAGTATGCATTGACCAGAGTACGAGTCAGCTACAGACATTTTTACTAACTTCATATATTATAGAATTGTTGAGAGGGTGGATAGGTCCGCGATGTCTCCCATTTCCCACAGAGCACCGCGGTAAACCTTGCGTTCAGCGCCTCTATCTGCCACTGTAGGCATTTATTGGTAGGGAGAATTCGGGCTCAGTCTCTTAGTATTTCCATTAAGTATACAAACTAACTGCCAAGGGATTCAATCTATCGTCAGCTACAAATTTAAATTACAGTGTCTGCTTATAGACTGCGAAGATGATGGGGGTGGTCCGGTGGAAGAGGCAGGTAGTCAAATTAATTATACAGTACAAAGCAAATCTTAAGTGCCAAAGTAATCTTCATCTCTATTGATAATGTGTAGGGCGCTGGACTTGCGCATATCACACATATAAGGGTATTAGGGTGGAGGATGGGGGGTCAGGATATAGGATGGGGGAGCTAAGTGGAGGGTTTATGGTGTGTGAGAGATGTGGGCGAAATGTTAGTTTATTCTGAGTTTGAATGTGTCTAGTGTAGGGCTATTTATTGTATCTTCTGGGAGACTATTCCAATCCCGTATGGTTCGTGGAAAGAATGAGTGTTTGTAGAAGTCAGTATTAGTGTAGTATGTTTGGTACTTATGAGAATGTGTGTTAAGAGTGAGTTGTGTAGGTATTAATGTTTTTTAATGTCAATATAATTGTGTGTGATTTTATACATTACTGTGAGTCTGTGCCTGAGTCTTCGTGTGTTTAGGAGAGATTTCCACCTGGAGGATTTTTTTGGGAACTTTTCTCCCTCCTGTTTAGCCCCATTGCTTGTGAGATTTAAAGACGCTTGCCCCATTAGTTTGGCGATTTTAAGAACCCTCGCCCCATTTCTGTCAATTTTAAGACCATTCGTGCCATTTAGGAGTTATTTTTTCCTGGAGAGCGATAGCGAGCCTGTAATTTAAGGGGAACCGGCCTTTGGCCGGGAAATTTACAAATTTATCTAGAAAGGGGGTCAAGGGAGAGTAATTTTAAGCTTGATGGAAGTCTTAATGTGTTAAGGGTTTCCATGCTAATTTGATTTTTGATACGGGTTGTGATGCCTGGGGTTTGCGTGTAGTGTGTGATTAAGGAGAGGTCTCCACTCGAGGGATTTTTTTCTTGACTCCTTTCTCCCTCATGTTTAGCCCCATTGCTTTTGATATTATAAAAAGTTTGCCCCATTAGTTTAGCGATTTTAAGAACGTTCACTCCATATTAAGACCTTTCGTGCCATTCAGGTGTCAATTTTATCCTGGCGAGCGATAGCGAGCCTGTAATGCCTGACTTTGTATGTGATGAATGCGAGTGTTGAATCTTAGGTTGGTGGAGAGGTGGACGCCAAGATATTTGTATGAAGGAACTGATTCTAGTGGTTGGTTGTGTATTGTGGAATTTAAAGTGATGGAGAGTTAATAAAGATAACGCCAAACTTAAGCATTGAAATTTCGATTTTGTTTAACTTAAAATTTGCTAAGCTAGATAAATAATTAATCTCAAATACTATTAGAGCGAACAAAGTTGAAAACCGCGGAACCAATGAGGGGGGTGTATAATCGCCAAGTTGAAATTAATCGTATAAGCGTCAAAGTAGAAGTTCTGAATCACCACACTAATGGATAAACAAAATGTAACCTAAAATGGCAAAGCAATTCTATAAATCGCCACAATAAGCGGACTTAATTAACTTGAGAACTCACCCTCACTGGTAGAAAGCCTAGGAGATACTGACCAGCTGCCCCAAAAGTCTTCCTGAAGTAACCTCCTGCTTCACACAAATAAATCAGATGAACCGAAACTTTGAACACAAGCATTTTCGAAACCTTAAACAAAATCGGAAAAACTCTAATCTGTAGCCTAGTTGCTTGTAGCCTACTTCACACAAATGAATCAGATGAACCGAAACTTATGAACACTAAAACCTTTTCTAAACCTTTGATTTTGATTTAAACAGTGTATTGTCATAAAGTACTGTACATCACTATTACAATCATATCATAAAACAAAATATATATAGTATATGATACAAAAGTCCTATATACCTTATGACAACAGGGAACTGATGCCATCCGACAGATAGGTCCCCTTGAAATATGTTACGCTAATACAAGTCAGTCATCAAAACAGTAATATCAAAAGGTTATAAAAAAGAAAAATAACCTTATTACAAATTCAATCAATTCCGTCTAGAATAATAATCTGTTCACACTCAACAGTAGCCTACTTTAAAGATTATTTATTTCAATATTAATCAAATATTCTTTAATCTTTCTTTTGGATATGTAGAAACTACAGTCTAAATGTATCTTATCCATTATATTATTCCATATTAAAACTCCTTTGTGCCTAAATGTGTTTTTCAATATATTTGTTCTGTCAATTGGAATATGTATCCTACCTTTTGTCTCTGCCTGGTTAAATGCTGATGGATAGTATTATTTAATGTGAACATATCTTTACCCCGTACAATACCAGGGACGTCCTTTTCATCCTATTCTGGCAATTATTAGGCGATTTGATACAGCTTAGGAAGGACCTCAGGCAATAATATGGCTTCAAACTATCTCAACCAACCCTTTTAACTACCACAGATCCTTCCTAAGCTGCATAATGTCGTCTAAACATAGCTAGAATATAATGTAACACACGTCGCTGATACTCAAAGAGTTAAAGAAGCTTGGAGTAAGATCTTTCATAATTTTAAACATAAGTTTAGCTACTACAAAAACATAAACATCTTTAAATGGTAATAACTTTAATGATTTAAATATTGGGGCAGTATGTTCTCTATAGTGGGCTGATTTAATTATGTTTACTGTTCTTTTCTGTAGAGTTATGATGGGTTTGATATTACACTCACTTGCAAACTGTCTTGATAGCGTAATTTATAAGTGCGCGGAATTTCGGTGTGAGTATCCTAGGTTCGAGTCCTTGGAGTGCCACATGTATTTGTTGATTTCATTAATTGAGTTTAGAAGTGAAGTGGGTTGGTGGAAAAAATATAATTACCCCAAACTTCTACCCCATAAGTAATATAGGGGTATACACAATAATTATACATAGTTATTACATGCGTGAACGGAGGTATGGGAACCGCGCTTTAGTTAGGAGTGTTAAAAGTGCCCTTTCATTCCTAACCATCCTTCTCAAGCTACGTAAAATCGTCTAATAATTATTAGCCAGAATATAATGAAGACACTTAATGTCATCGTATCCTGAAAGAGTTAAAAGGATAGAGATTTGTATTCGCGAGTAAAAAAAAAAAAAAAATATATATTAATCCGTTCAGTATACGAAAACGCGCTTTCTTTCCCTACACGATCGATCGATGGCACGTTTTCTAAGCGTTTTATTTCGCTACATGGAATTTCTATGTATGGTTAACCCCTTCTATAGTGACCACGTATTTGTAAGTGAATTCCAGCTACATTTAGACAATTACATGAAGCTTAGGTGGTAGATAAAAGGATTAATTGAGATAGTTTGTAGCATTTCAAATTGGTAAACGTCCTTCCTAAGCTGAATAAAATTGTCTAAATGTGACTGAAATCAAATGAAAAAGACGTGACCAGTATAGAAGGGGTTAAGAAGATTCGATTCAATTTGAGATTTTTTAATTGATTTTCTAGAATTTTGTGTTTATGAAACGTATGAAACCGGTATTTGAAATATCCATAAATATGTGTACTCTTTGTCTGCTTAAGGGGGGTGACCTGCTTTTGTTCTGTCCTTTTCTATCTTTCTCTGGCTTGTATCCAGTTGGCCCCATTCAGCCTACTGTTTTAAGACGTTTATCCCCATCCAGGTGTCAATTTTGTACTGGTGAGCGGTAGCGAGCCAGCATATTTTTTTATTTTTGTTTGACAGCAGGCTAAATTTGTACATTTTTCGATAGAAAAATTTCTCCGGCAAAGCCGGATTTCTTCATATAATGCTGGCTCGCTATCGCTCGCCAGGAATAAATCGACACCTAGATGGGGATAAACGTCTTAAAATAGTTGGCTGAATGGGGCCGAATGTATACAAGCCAGAGAAAGAGAGAAAAGGACAGAAATAACAAAAAGCAGGTCAACCCACTTAAGTTGGCTAGTGTTTTATTTTTATTTTTTGGCCTATTAATTCATGTATTCATATTTTTTTTTAATGTCCTCGCTAGACCTCCCTCAAACATAGAAAAACACTCCCTGGACCCCCCACCCCCCCACACACACACATACACACACACTCATCAAGATAAATTTGTATATTTTTCGGTAGAAATTTGTTTAGCTTGTAATTATGATAAATATTGATGTCTACGGTTTTAACTTTCAAGATAGTGACACAATTTGATAGTTTATTCTGGCTATCATTAGACGATTTTATGCAGTTTAAGAAGGATCTGTGGGAATTATATGGGTAAAGGATATGTTAATTAACCCTCTGCCTTCCATATACCCTTACTAATCTGAAGGAAATCTTTGAATAATTATTATGTTCTCTCCACCAACCAACTTTACTCCTAAAATCGATTAATGAAATTAACAGACACATGTGGCAGTCCGGGGATTCGAACCCAGGATGCTCACACCGAAAATCAACACACTATGCACTGCACCACGAAGACAGTTTATGATACAAGAATACTGCACCAGCCGGAAAACAGAAAAGAAATGCGTATTGGATCGTGAAAGAGTTAATTTTCTTATAGCCCGAAACTCGTAAGTAGTCTATTGATATAGTTTTAAACCCTTTCGATTCCTAGAGGGTCTTCCTAGGCTGGCCATAATAATTTACAATAATGTCACGCTCATATGACGTTAATGGTAGCCGTAATAAAATGAAGTACTGTATCATATCCTCGAATACTGAAAGCCGAATAAATATATAATAGATAAATAAATCGTGGTCTCAGTGAAGGTATTAACCCTTTTAATACCACGTCCTTTTAATTTAATTCTGGCTACTATTAGACGATTGTGTTCAGGTTAGGATAGACTTATAGTAATTATATAGCTTGGAACTAACTAAAATAACCCCTTCAACTATCACAGTTCCTTACAAAGCTGCATAAAATCGTCTAAATAAAGCTAGACTACAATTAAATAGACTTCATCGGTACTGAAAGGGTTAAAGATTCGAGCACACTAATATAATACTGTAATGAAGCTTTATAAGTATCCGACCAAAATTGAACCGTAAAAACAAGTGAATCTTTAATAAGCCGGTCAAAACAACTTCAAATGATCGACCACTAGTATTCGAACCGCGCGAAAAAAAAGGATGGCTCTCTCGACTTAAAAACGAACCAATGACGAAATCTGGCTGGCGGTCTAACAGTTAGTCTTCACTGAACCTTCGTGAAGTGAGGAAGTACGTGGTCATCTATTGCTAACCGCTGAAATAATTACTCTTGGGCCTTGCTTGCATTAGGCCTATTATTATTTGTTTTCCTCTCTAAGTTAACTTCAGGACTTTGGCAATCCTTTCATTAACGGCATAAAACTACAGTAATTGAATCGGTAAAATATAATTATTCTATTAGTAGAATTTTCAATCTATTTATTGAATTCTCAAGATTTGGCTGGAAGAGTAATCCATAATTTTCAATGAAAGTTGGATATACGTGCAATTAAACTTGCTAAGTGCAATTAAATTGGGCTACAATTCTTTAACCCCTTCTGTACCGGTACTGTTTTAACTTTATTCTGGCTATTCGACGATAATATTCAGTTAAAAAGGCTTGAAGCAATTAGCAGGCTTCGAACTAGCTCACTTAACGCTTTGTAGTACCTCAAACTCTTTAAACTGCACAGTCTTCTAAATACAGGGTGTTCCAGAAATATGTGCCGAAAATCAGGGGATGTATTCCTGACACATAATTGAATGTAAATCACTAAATGACCATATAAGCAAATATCAATAGTTTTCGAGTTACAGCACCTAACAAGTCTGCTTGAATGTGTTTTATTCCGGGAATTGCTTGTAAATGAAACATTTACCAAGGACAACGTGATTTATTAACTAAATAAACCCGTATTTCCAGTATGACAATAACATTTACTGTGCTGTATTACTTTACGGTCGTTAAGTAATTTCGCATCTGTCTCAGACATTTTGTACAATCCCTGGATTTAAACACATTCCTGGCAGACCTCGGAGGCGCTGTAACTCGAAAACTATTGAGAATTTCCAATATGGTTATTTCGTAATTTACATTCAATTATGTGTCGGGAATACATCCCCTGATTTTCGGCACATATTTCCGGAACACCCTGTATATATAGAACAAAATATAGACGTCGCCGGTACAGAAGGGGTTAACTAAATAATTATGAAGCTCTTGCGGTCTTAAAATTGTGGATACGTAAGTTTAGTGCAGACTAATTTTAAATATTTGAATTTTAAAATAATAATCTATACTATGGGTTTGAAATTGTGTTAGATACTGAAATAGCTTTAAAAAGTTATTTTACAATTGGTGTAAAACTCTTGGAATTAATGTCTTGGAAAGAAAGAGTAATCTGTTAGTAAGACTTGTTGAAAAGTGAAGGTCTAAGTGAATTGAGGAAAGGCTAGTCACCGGATTGTTGTAAAAGATTAAATTGTTAATGCCTTTATTAACTTAAGTGTTAAAATTATTGGCGATTGTCCTGCAAGAAGATGCAGACTACTTTAAATTCCGGAAATCTACCAGTGACATGGTGCTCTAATATATCTGTCTGAAACAAGTGAGGTGGATGATGGATGACCCTACCCAGGCGTGGTTCGTGGTGAGTATTTTATCTGTACGGTTTTAAGCTTTTGTTTTAGACTTTTATGTGAATAGTTTAGTTATGAACTTTAAAGTAACGTTAATTAGATTAGTTGGTAAAGTCAATTTTGCGTAATATTTGTAAAGTAAAATTTTGCGCTGCCCTTTGAACATAGTTTTTGTTTAGAGTTCAATATAGCTTGACTTAAGTTTGGTTTTTACTTTTAAAATCTGTTATGAAGTTAGGCTTTGAAATATAGTTTTGCTTTTAGTTACTCTATTTGTTGTATATATTTTTAAAATTTGGTTTTGATATAGACTAGTTTAGAATTAAATTTGATTTTGACTTTAATATAGCCTAGGCCTATCTGGTTTGGACTTTTAAAAGTTTTGGAGTAGATATACCTGGTAATATAATGCCAGGGCCCAACAATACGTAAATCAACCCTTAATCTTCTCCATATTCTTTATCTTTTTAATCAGACCTATTTTGGAAAAAATCTTATTACCACTAATGTTAAAACTGCTTTCCATAAGTTAGGTATGCCAAAGTCTCGGTTTCTTCACCTCCGCACAGTCACAGTCTTTACAGGCAGCCTACCTTTTCTCCTTCATACACATAGCAATAAAATTATGACTTGTAAAGTGTCCTATTTGTCTTGGATGGCGTAGTTGAGCATGTAAGAGAAGAAAGAACTTTCCTTATTGCCTGATTTGGAAAATTCGTGTTTTCTAATTAAGTCGGTTCAGTTGAAAGTCGGAGTATTAATGCTTTTCCATCGGCACTTCCCTAGGCAGTTATATTTTTTGTTATACAGTAGGCCTATTGTACTTTTGTCTGTCTTGCTCTTTTTCTGTATTCATCTGTCTTGGTTAATCTTTCCTCTTTGTCTTATTCTCCACATCTTTTATATATTTTCATTTACTCTATCTTTTTCTCTTTGAAAAGTAGATTCCCAATTACTTAATTTTCTTCTTCATATGGTGGTTGTAGTCCTGGTTCATATCTTTCTTGATAGGCTGGACACCACAGCAAGAAGTGCTTCAGGTCTTTTCTATCGTTGTTGCATATATCACACCTAGTTTAATTCTATAAACTTATTTCTATCTTTTAAATTTAGATTATTCCTAGGCCTATAAAATATTATTGATTGCGTGTTATCATAAATCATCTTCTCCCCTAATTTCAGTCTTGAAAGTTTTATATATTTCTAAACTACTCTTTTAATCTATTTCTCTCCTCCACTGATTTGTATCCCATGTTTTTAATTTTGAATATCCTAAACTTTTGTCACATTTGTATTTTCAAGGTTTAAATCTTTAATATATTTCTTGATAGCTTGACCCCAAGTATCTTTCTCATTTGTTGGTTTCTCCTGTTATTTTTTTAAGTCCGTTGCTATCCTCTCCCAATAGATATTTTAAGTTTCCTTCCATTATCCTCGCCTCCATAGAAGAGGCACCTATCTCCCCTCTCAGTGTTGCTTTTTGAGCATATCTAAGAGCTCTTAAAATATGGCTGTAGGCCTATACCTTATTTTCGATAATCTTAAAGGACACTAGTGCGACGTTATGAGAAACTATTTATTAGGGAAAATAGGCACCAATAGATTCGCCATATTTTTCTGTATAGTCCGCATGGAGGATTTTAGTTATCAACAAATTGAAAAATACCCACTTCACAGACAAATACACCAAAAATCTAAGTCAAAGCGGGGGTGTGGGGGGCGGCAGCCCCCACCTATAATTGTAGGATAGGTTAGGTAAGGTGGTTAGGTTAGGCTAATGTCCTTTCAAAGGGGTATAGGCTAGTAAACACTAGGATAGCCTATACCCGGTCAGAGGTAAGGAGTCTTGCAGTAGTCTCCTTGAATGCTACACCCATCTCCCCTCTCAGTGTTGCTTTTTGAGCATATCTAAGAGCTCTTAAAATATGGCTGTAGGCTATACCTTATTTTCTATAATTTATATCTTTAGTAAATTATGTTTTGATAACATAATGCAAATGCGCGGAATCTCGGTGTGAGTTCCTAGGCTAGTCCTTTGAGTATTGTATTCGTTGATTTATTTGTGTTTAGAAGTAAAGTTAGTTTGTGAACAAATATGAATACCCAATTAGCCTATCCAGTAATTACCGCTGCAAACTAAATTACTTTGTGTTAAACAAGGTTGGAGAGCAAATTATTTTAAATTATCCACCGTATTTTGTTAATCCTAGACAAAAAAAATCCCACCGTACTGTAGATTAGGGTATAATTATGGGGTTAACTGCACCACTACTACTCCTCGATTACGGGATTCCTGTCTTAGGTAATTATTTGTTGTTGATCTTACCTTACTCAAGGGACCCTACAGATGCGCGGATAAGGGATACTTTTCTTATTTTGTCAATTTCATTGTCACCCCCCTATACAATTTTCAGAGTTAAGTCCTAGTTTTGTCCAGCCAGTCTAGTCCAGTTCACAACACTTTGTTTATATGCTAGGCTCCTCCCAGAAGTTCCCGGATGTTCATTAGCCAATGAGAGTCGAGCTTCACCTAGTGATTTATTTTCCCAACAAATTATTATTATCTTTTGCAATTGTCTCTTCCAGTGTTTTACATACTGTCTGAATTTATTACTTTCTAATTTTTCTACATTTAGTTTTTGGGATATCGATTTGTAACCATACATTTTAACTTGTACCCACAATGCACTTCGCCTGTGAAGTGTGACGTCAGTTTCAAACACAACCTCCTGGAAGGCCTCATGCCAAGTTAGTTTTCCTCACATTTAGGGGTATTTTTGGCGGTATTTCTCGAGTATGGCTATTTTTCTTCAATATATAACTGTAAGTAGACCCTTAGGGCTTGCGTTACAGGGTCTTTTCCATGTCAAAAAGGCCAATTTCGCCCATTATATAGGGACATATCCTCAGGCCCCCTCCCCCCCACCCACACTCACGTATGTTAAAGCTTTGTAAGTGTGTATTTTCTATTTAGAAAGTGAGGAAAGCCCTATTTATTAGAATTTGTATTATTAATTGTAATTCCGATACCTCAACAATCTAGGGGAGAGTTTGGGAATGCAGGGTTTCGGGTGGGGTATAAATAGGGGTATTGTGGACAGTGGGAATAGCCTAACTCTAAAAATGTAATAAATACAATTTAAAAAAACCCAAAATTTTGAAATCCAAGCCAAGTTTTGGCCAATTTTTAGAGTCCAAAAAGGGCAAAACTCATAATACTAGGTTAGGTTATGTTAGGCTAATGTTAACCCCATAATACTAGGTTAGGTTAGGTTATTTGGTTAGATTAATGACAAAACTTGGCTCGGATTTCATGGATTTAGCGGGGATGTGGGGGCAGCAGCCCCCACCCTTAATACTAGGTTAGGTTAGGCTAATGTTAACCCCATAATACTAGGTTAGGTTAGGTTATTTGGTTAGGTTAATGACCATACTTGGCTCGGATTTCATGGATTTAGCGGGGGTGTGGGGGCGGCAGCCCCCACCCATAATACTAGGTTAGGTTATGTTAGGCTAATGTTAACCCCATAATACTAGGTTAGGTTATTTGGTTAGGTTAATGACAAAACTTGGCTCGGATTTCATGGATTTAGCGGGAGTGTGGGGGCGGCAGCCCCCACCCATAATACTAGGTTAGGTTAGATTAGGTTAGGCTAATGTTAACCCCATAATACTAGGTTAGGTTAGGTTATTTGGTTAGGTTAATGACAAAACTTGGCTCGGATTTCATGGATTTAGCGGGGGTGTGGGGGCGGCAGCCCCCACCCTTAATACTAGGTTAGGTTAGGTTAGGCTAATGTTAACCCCATAATACTAGGTTCGGTTAGGTTATTTGGTTAGGTTAATGACAATACTTGGCTCAGATTTCATGGATTTAGCGGGGGTGTGGTGGCGGCAGCCCCCACCCATAATACTAGGTTAGGTTAGGCTAATGTTAACCCCATAATACTAGGTTAGGTTAGGTTATTTAGTTAGGTTAATGACAAAACTTGGCTCGGATTTCATGGATTTAGCGGGGATGTGGGGGCGGCAGCCCCCACCCATAATACTAGGTTAGGTTAGGCTAATGTTAACCCCATAATACTAGGTTAGGTTAGGTTAGGTAATTTGGTTAGGTTAATGACAAAACTTGGCTCGGATTTCATGGATTTAGCGGGGGTGTGGGGGCGGCAGCCCCCACCCATAATACTAGGTTAGGTTAGGCTAATGTTAACCACATCCTTACTGAGTTTTTCAACAGTGAAAAACAAGAAAACTCCAGCCAACTTTCAAAATGAGGTTACTGTGATATTGGACTCTGAAAGTTCGACAAACACCAGCCAAGTTTGGTCAACACTTTGGGGTTTTCTTCAGCTGAAAAAGGGTGAAATCCGAGCCAATTTTGTTTTCCAATTTTGCCCTTTTTGGACTCTGAAAATTGGCCAAATCCGAGCCAACTTTTGCCAAAACTTGGCTCGGATTTCAAATTTTTTGGGTTTTTTCAATTGTATTTATTACATTTTTAGAGTTATTCCCATAATACCCCTATTTTTACCCCACCCAAAACCCCGCATTCCCAAACTCTCCCCTAGATTGTTGAGGTATCGGAATTACAATTAATAATACAAATGCTAATAAATTGGGCTTTCCTCACTTTCTAAATAGAAAATACACACTTACAAAGCATTAACATACACAAATAAAATAAATTAAACATAAAATAGCAGGAGTAGTAGTTATGCAGAATTACCCTAGGTGCATTTGATATAGGCTGCACATCTTGGGCACATCGAACCTCTGGCTCTAAGTAATCTCCAATGCTTTTTTTTTTTTTTTTTTTTTTTTTTTTTTATATAGCATCAACCTAACCAAAAAACCTAACCTAACCTAATAGCCCCCAAATACATTTAGGTTAGGTTAGGTTTTTAGGTTAGGTTAATGCTAAAAAAAAAAAAAAAAAAAAAAAAAAAAAATATATCCGGTGGATAAAAAGTATATAGCAATGAAGCATAGAATGATAAGAACCCAAAACTACCCTTAGAAATGAGATTCCAGCTGTGGTGTGACTCGTAAATATTGACCTTATTATCTTTTACAATTGTCTCTTCCAGTGTTTTACATACTGTCTGAATTTATTACTTTCTAATTTTTCTACATTTAGTTTTTGGGATATCGATTTGTAACAATACATTTTAACTTGTACCCACAATGCACTTCGCCTGTGAAGTGTGACGTCAGTTTCAAACACAACCTCCTGGAAGGCCTCATGCCAGGTTAGTTTTCCTCACATTTAGGGGTATTTTTGGCGGTATTTCTCGAGTATGGCTATTTTTCTTCAATATATAACTGTAAGTAGACCCTTAGGGCTTGCATTACAGGGTCTTTTCCATGTCAAAAAGGCCAATTTCGCCCATTATATAGGGACATATCCTCAGGCCCCCTCCCCCCCACCCACACTCACGTATGTTAAAGCTTTGTAAGTGTGCATTTTCTATTTAGAAAGTGAGGAAAGCCCTATTTATTAGAATTTGTATTATTAATTGTAATTCCGATACCTCAACAATCTAGGGGAGAGTTTGGGAATGCAGGGTTTCGGGTGGGGTATAAATAGGGGTATTGTGGACAGTGGGAATAGCCTAACTCTAAAAATGTAATAAATACAATTGAAAAAAACCCAAAATTTTGAAATCCAAGCCAAGTTTTGGCCAATTTTTAGAGTCCAAAAAGGGCAAAACCCATAATACTAGGTTATGTTATGTTAGGCTAATGTTAACTCCATAATACTAGGTTAGGTTAGGTTATTTGGTTAGGTTAATGACAATACTTGGCTCGGATTTCATGGATTTAGCGGGGGGGGGGGGGGGGGGCAGCCCCCACCCATAGTACTAGGTTAGGTTAGATTAGGTTAGGCTAATGTTAACCCCATAATACTAGGTTAGGTTAGGTTATTTGGTTAGGTTAATGACAAAACTTGGCTCGGATTTCATGGATTTAGCGGGGATGTGGGGGCGGCAGCCCCCACCCTTAATACTAGGTTAGGTTAGGTTAAGTTAGGTTAGGTTAGGCTAATGTTAACCCCATAATACTAGGTTAGGTTATTTGGTTAGGTTAATGACAATACTTGGCTCGGATTTCATGGATTTAGCGGGGGTGTGGGGGCGGCAGCCCCCACCCATAATACTAGGTTAGGTTAGGCTAATCTTAACCCCATAATACTAGGTTAGGTTAATGACAAAACTTGGCTCGGATTTCATGGATTTAGCGGGAGTGTGGGGGCGGCAGCCCCCACCCATAATACTAGCTTAGGTTAGGTTAGGTTAGGCTAATGTTAACCCCATAATACTAGGTTAGGTTAGGTTATTTGGTTAGGTTAATGACAAAACTTGGCTCGGATTTCATGGATTTAGCGGGGATGTGGGGGCGGAAGCCCCCACCCTTAATACTAGGTTAGGTTAGGTTAGGCTAATGTTAACCCCATAATACTAGGTTAGGTTAGGTTATTTGGTTAGGTTAATGACAATACTTGGCTCGGATTTCATGGATTTAGCGGGGGTGTGGGGGTGGCAGCCCCCACCCATAATACTAGGTTAGGTTAGGCTAATGTTAACCCCATAATACTAGGTTAGGTTAGGTTAATGACAAAACTTGGCTCGGATTTCATGGATTTAGCGGGAGTGTGGGGGCGGCAGCCCCCACCCATAATACTAGGTTAGGTTAGGTTAGGCTAATGTTAACCCCATAATACTAGGTTAGGTTAGGTTAGGTTATTTGGTTAGGTTAATGACAAAACTTGGCTCGGATTTCATGGATTTAGCGGGGGTGTGGGGGCGGCAGCCCCCACCCTTAATACTAGGTTAGGTTAGGTTAGGCTAATGTTAACCCCATAATACTAGGTTAGGTTATTTGGTTAGGCTAATGTTAACCCCATAATACTAGGTTAGGTTAGGTTATTTGGTTAGGTTAATGACAAAACTTGGCTCGGATTTCATGGATTTAGCGGGGATGTGGGGGCGGCAGCCCCCACCCATAATACTAGGTTAGGTTAGGTTAGGCTAATGTTAACCCCATAATACTAGGTTAGGTTAGGTTAGGTTATTTGGTTAGGTTAATGACAAAACTTGGCTCGGATTTCATGGATTTAGCGGGGGTGTGGGGGCGGCAGCCCCCACCCATAATACTAGGTTAGGTTAGGCTAATGTTAACCCCATAATACTAGGTTAGGTTAGGTTATTTAGTTAGGTTAATGACAAAACTTGGCTCGGATTTCATGGATTTAGCGGGGATGTGGGGGCGGCAGCCCCCACCCATAATACTAGGTTAGGTTAGGCTAATGTTAACCCCATAATACTAGGTTAGGTTAGGTTAGGTAATTTGGTTAGGTTAATGACAAAACTTGGCTCGGATTTCATGGATTTAGCGGGGGTGTGGGGGCGGCAGCTCCCACCCATAATACTAGGTTAGGTTAGGCTAATGTTAACCACATCCTTACTGAGTTTTTCAACAGTGAAAAACAAGAAAACTCCAGCCAACTTTCAAAATGAGGTTACTGTGATATTGGACTCTGAAAGTTCGACAAACACCAGCCAAGTTTGGTCAACACTTTGGGGTTTTCTTCAGCTGAAAAAGGGTGAAATCCGAGCCAATTTTGTTTTCCAATTTTGCCCTTTTTGGACTCTGAAAATTGGCCAAATCCGAGCCAACTTTTGCCAAAACTTGGCTCGGATTTCAAAATTTTGGAGTTTTTTCAATTGTATTTATTACATTTTTAGAGTTATTCCCATAATACCCCTATTTTTACCCCACCCAAAACCCCGCATTCCCAAACTCTCCCCTAGATTGTTGAGGTATCGGAATTACAATTAGTAATACAAATGCTAATAAATTGGGCTTTCCTCACTTTCTAAATAGAAAATACACACTTACAAAGCATTAACATACACAAATAAAATAAATTAAACATAAAATAGCAGGAGTAGTAGTTATGCAGAATTACTTTTTTTTTTTTTTAATGAAAGTGGAAGAATTCACGACCTATAAATTAAGTTGTAAAAGATACAACCGCCACTAAACCCCAATGCGCACCTAAAACAATCCTATAAATCGGCAACACTTGCAGTTATCTGGTGAAAGTGACCCTTAGTACAGTCGCGCTAATCAGTGGTGTCTCTGCACCAATTATGTTTAGATCAATAATTGGTATCGGCAATATCTAGGCCTACACATGATTTATTATTTTTGAGTGAGGTATACCAACATGTTCCTACATTTACCCACCCTATTCAACATCTGACAGACATTAATACAGCACAGAGCAAGCCAAACGTAATGAGAGATGGGACGTGACTTATTAGCGTGACCGTACACTGAATCAACGGTGAAGCGGTTAGATTTTATGTCTTAATAGATTAGTCTCATTGCATACTACCGGTACCTGCCAATGCAATACTCTTAATGCGGGAGCTGCGTAATAAGAAAGTATATATAGAAGCAATATTCACTGTATAGGACACTTTTCGATTTTTTTTTTTAACTTTAAAACCTGAGCCAACCTGTGGATGTAAACTTATTAAATTTGATAGAATACGAACCAAATTCCTACCTACCAGGTATTAAGTGTCCCTAGTACGTAGTATGTGGGATAAAAAGAACTAACCCTTGCCTAACTAGTAGTAAGAGTCCCTAGAACCAATACTAACCTAGAAAGACTATTTCCTAACAACCCAAACTAGACGTAGTACATTGGATCTAGACTAACCCTTACCTTCCAGCTTTACCCTATTCAAAGTTGGCCAAAACTCGTGAACATCAACCTATATAACTAGCGAATAATTAGAGTAATGGAGCTTATATTTCTACCATTTGGGAAGAGTCCGCCAGGGACCAGGTGTGGATACTTACAGCCACTTTTTGAGTTGCAAAGGTTAGGGTTCACGATTTCTGGACTACGTATTTGGAACGGTAGGCTATAGTACGTGGGGTAAGACTAACCCATGCCAATTAATACGTGGCACTGATACCTGATACGTGGGATTGAAGAGTAGGCTAATCGTTAATTACCAGGTAGTGTCCTATTAGGTGGATATTTCTATTTTATATATCGCTCATTACGCATCTCTCGCATTACTAATTGACAGGTACTGGTAGTATAAAATGCGGTGGTAACAAAGGAGTCCACCACACTTAAAAAACGCGGTACACCTTTTCAAACTTATTTTTGAAGTTTAGCTTACTTCGGCATATAAACTTTAGCATGGTGATATCGGACTGGTTAGCCCTCATTTATAATAGCTAAAGCTCACCTTTCATGTTAAATAATTAGCCTAAGTGTTAACAACATTAGACTGCGTTCCGAAAAAAATAAACAAACGTTCGAATGAAGACTTCTCTTTATACTAAAGTATTATTTTGTTAGTCACCAATAAAACTCATAATTACACTGTATTGTCCGTCCATAATAGCGTCATGTTTTTGTTGAGTAGGCCTAGTAAAATATATAAACTGAAGCCATCTGGGTAGGTTTCGAACTAGGCTACACTCCACATGTTTACATCTGTGTCCGCGTCTCAGTGCCTCGTTAAATATCGCTTTATTGCCTTCGTTTTTGGAATATAAAGGGAATCCTGAAAGGTCAGCGTCTATGGTAAGGGATGTTGACTACTGTAGTTGAACAATAAGAAACTTCCATGGGTTTAATTAAATTAATTTTTACTTTGATCAGATACCGGATCCATGGATAGGCTATTATCGTGGATTCACGATAGTCGGTGGCATAACAAGTTTTCTATGTATCTATCTATTGCCGGACGCCTTACTCCCCTTACGAGGGTGGCCATACACAAAATGCCCCCAAGCGGACTTATTCCCTGTGAGAGACAACCCAAGCCAGTTTAGTGAAGGACTTACAGGATTGACCACTCCATCTAGGATCAGTCTGACTCAGAGGCCCTCTGTGTATCTTGTTAGCACTATTTTTCTACAGTGGTGTTCGGCTAATCCATCCACTAACCTGCCTTATCCTTAGGTAAGCAGTACAGATTTATATCAGGTTTACCCCCCTAGACAGGTTACCAACCAAGGCTGACTAGTCTCATCCACCCGGATTTGTATAAGGTTGTCTCCCCTAGATGAGTTGCCGACCAAGGCTAAAGAGTCTCAACCACCCAATCTATGTATCATACCCTATAATTATACAGTATGTAAGCTTGACGGTGTGTAAGCTTAAGTTAAATAAGGCCTATTATACGAAAGTATAGTATTTAAGTCTTTAGAATGCATATATGATTTATCATATAGGCCTAGCCATGTCGTAATATAAAAGTGGTAAGATATTTACCGCTAGATATCCGCTACAAACTTAGCAGTATCCGCTAGATTCGTAGCGCAAGACTATGAAGTCTCGCGCTAGAGCACATTTAGACATCGTCCTAGCAATTACCCACTAATCAGTTCGCTGCGACCCTCTTTTCGGCTCTCATCCAGCTCTCTTCATCCAACTGACAGACCGACAAGCTAAGCAATATTTTAACATGATTTAAATCTCTCTAGCATTATTTTAACGTATGCACCCTCGTAGTTTTGATGTAAACAACCAACCAACCGCGTTCGGGAAGTAGCCATTTGCCTACCATCCATCAGTATTTCTAAATTACCTAACTACACTCCCGGTATTTGTTGTTCATTTACATTTTATATGAGGGGACCTTTTCAGTCTAGGTAGAGTAAATTAAACTTTTAAATCCGCCATGGATATTTTTGTCTTCGGAAGTAAAGTTTCTTATAGGCTATAGGCCTAGCCTAACATAAGTGATTGCCGTATAGCCTAGCCAATGCCAAGACTGTCTAAAATTAATTATATGGGATATAGCCTAGGCTATAATTATGGTAGCATTCAAGGAGACTACTGCAGGACTTCTTCTTACCTCTGACCGGGTATAGGCTATCCTAGTGTTTACTAGCCTATACCCCTTTGAAAGGTCATTAGCCTAACCTAACTACCTTACCTAACCTATCCTAGTATTATAGCATAGGTGGGGGCTGCCGCCCCCACACACCCGCTTTGACTTAGATTGTTGGTGTATTTGTCTGAAGTGGGTATTTTTCAATTTGTTGATAACGAAAATCCTCCATGCGGACTAGGCCTAGGCCTATATGTAGAAAAATCTGGTGAATCTATTGGTGACTATTTTCCCTAATATTTTTTTTCAAATGAGGCGGATGTAGTGTTCTTTAAATTAAGAGTATCAAATTAATTATATGGGATATAGGCTATAATTACCCCCCCCCCCCAACACACCCTAGCTGAATAGCCTATTAAAAGTGGGTGGGGGACAGTCCCAACTAATGAGTTAGGTTATGTTAAGGTGTTTTAGATGATTTATGGCATAGGCCTAGGTTATGTTAAGTTTTGTTTATATTTATGGCATTTATATCAATATTGCTCGAAAAAAGTGTCAAACTAAACGCGAACGTAACCAGCAAGTCTTGTATCTTAACCAAAGCGAATATTCGGAGATTCCGGCAATACACTAATTTTAGCCTACTATGTGTGAGTCATATACTGTAAATCGTAAAGTGTTTAGCCCCATTATTTGTTTTATATTTTCAAGACTCTCCCCATTAGTTTGTTGCTTTTAAGACCTTTCGACCCACTTTTGTCAATTTTAACCCTTTCGCTGCGGGTGACTTTCTGGAACGTCCTGGCAAGTTACATCAATTTCCAGGCTTTAAAAGCCTGTAAAAATTTAGTGTCGGTGGGCGGGAGCGTGAGGGGCCCACCTCCGTCCCTCAGAGCAGCGAGCGGATCACTGAGGTAGACTGTCTCACAACAGTGTGGCCAAGCGAGCGAGTGCTACCAAATCACTGGCACCGCTGCGGGTGAACCAGACCACATACGGGGCCCGTTCTGGTCTAATTTTAAAGCTATTTTCGCCTAGTTTTCGGCAGAATACAGTTCATTTAATGCAGATACTTTATTTATCATTCAGGAGTGCCTGAATATGCCCTAAATAGCCCAAACATAGCCGCAGCCAATGGGTTAAGAAATTGTGCAATTGGTATTTATTGATAGTAGTCAAGTGGTGCCTCGGTTTCCCTAGTAATGTTAAATGAATAAGAACTTTTATAGCCTACCTGACACAGGATCTTTATTGAGGAAAAAAGTAAAAGTTGTAGGAACAAAAATGTATATTGGCCTACAGGAGCAGTGTTTACATGCAGGAACCTTAATAAGTATATGAAGTATTCCCCATATAGGGAGAAATATCTTGGTCCTCCCAGTTCTCTAAGAGTCAGTTAAATGTTCAAATCCCCAAAGTTTAGTTCAGGTCAAAGTGACTCCTAGTGATTGCATACAGGACCCTCTTCATACGACTAAGCACTGAACTTTGTAAAAGGTAGCGAAGAAGTCTTAATATTAATGTACACTGAAAGTAATTTAACTTAAAGCTAGAGAAGAGTAGATTTAACAGTCCTACTCTATATAATTCAAATTTTAACTGTTAATAACTTCAAATTCAACAACTACTGATTTAGTGATGTATTTCACAAGGATGATATTCTGACTTTGTTTAAGGCATAAAGTATATTCACAAATTAAGATCTAGAAGTTCTGAGAAAGATTTTAATGGGGACTTAAGAATTTAATTATTTGAAGATAGGTCTCAAATTATATCGAATACTGCCTTATTTCCTTCCTGAAAGATAACAAACTAAACTCTGCCTTTGAATCTGAATTGTTAGTCTTTTGGGTAGTTTCCTATTACTGGGAAACTGCTATACACAGATACCTAGTTCGTATCTTTTTCTTGTGCTCTCACTTGGAAGGACCATATTACCAATCTTGCTAAGGCAGCCTCTCAGAAGCTAGGTGTGCTCAAGGGGTTCTTTACCCCTGCACAACTTCTTGCTCTGTACAGGGGCACGGTTGTGTCCTTGTATTGAGTATTGTTCACATGTGTGGGGAGGTTCCTCTCACACCGCACTCCTAGACAAAGTGGAAAGGAAGGCCTTTCGTATCATTAACTCCCGTCCAATCACCAACTCTCTGCAATCTCTCTCTCTCCGCCACAATGTTTCATCTTGCTATTCTATCGCTACTATGATAATCAGTTCCTCAGCGCTCTCCCAGTGTATACCACCTCCTCTACGTAGGGCACGTATTACCAGTCTTTCAACACAATCCCACCCCTACTCTGTGCAACTCTCTAACCCAAGAGTGTAACGTTACACTCAGACTTTCTTCTATACAACAGCTGAGCTCTGGAACTTTCCCAGAATCAGTCTTTCCCTCTTCCTAGGACTTAAATTGCTTCAAACTCAGTGTGTCCAGGCATTTTGGCTCTAACGTCCCTTGATTTTGGCCCTGTCGCTCTGGGTGAGGCACTCTCTACAGGCAGTTCTGCCTTTTGCATCCCTTGCTTACATAGAAGAAACAAAAAATCCACCCTGTTGACCGTACAGTCCCTTCGGATTAGTCTTTATTATTAAATTTGCAAAGTTAGAATTAGTTATTCCAGTTCCTAGTGTCTTTGGAAATGATAATAGGACAAATGCCATGCCATTATTATTTTATTTTCCTGTTATTTTTAATGTAGCCTATACTCCAATCTTAAGCCCAAATAGGTCTAGTTTGAACCCAGACCTGGCTGTCTAAAACACCCACGCTACTGGGACAAGAGTGACGTCACATGCAGACGGAAGGACAACGTGAACATCTAGGGGGGAGATAAAGAAAGGTGGGCTCCCTTAAGCAGGTAAGTCACCTCCGAGACTGGGGTGTCTCGGCCACTTCATGATCCGCCATACCTGTACCAGGTGTACCGGTCACTAATGAAGGTAAGAGTCTCTTAACTATTTTTAATGAATATAAGTTTAATTTTATATAATTAAACTTGGCGATTTTCATGAATATTCTTTGCTTAATATGATTAAAAGTTCTGAAAAGTAGTTTAAAAATTGTCCCTTAATATATTTTTTATATATTGTATTACATCTGGAGACTCAAAGATGTGACTCATGACTGTGCATTGGACCATGTGATGGCCTTTTTACCTGCAGACACCTGTTTAAGTGACCAGAAGCATGCGTACGTGACAGAGGAGAGTTGAGCTGGGCGGATATCACTGCAGTCTCTCCCCCCTACATGCGAACACCTGTGGATCGCGCACCTGCCCCTCACCTGTGGTTGGTAGACTCAAGCAGCCTGTCTGCCGATTGGTGACTGCCTGTGTGACCACTACTCGTGAGTTAGTGACTATTAATTAATATGTTGGGAATACTTAACCTCATTTGGTTTAGGATTTGTGATTGGATATAGTAACTAATTTATCTGGCTGACATTGTACTAAAGTTACTTAAATTATTTTATGTAATGCTGTAGTTTCATTAGTAATTAAGCATTGTAAGAAGTCTTATTAATTTATATTGGGACTTAAGGTAAAACAATGGGAGCTATAACTTTATTCTATATAATTAAAGTGGAACTGAAAGTGATACGAAACGATCCTGAAATATCAAACTTAAATGTCTTTCATAATTACTTATTTTGTTTAGTTGTAAAATACTTTTATTTCTGTTTGTATAATACAATTAATTTTATATATGCGACTAGTTCTATATTCGCTGATAATCTATCATATTGATTAATTAGAAGTCTTGCAGTAATAAGTAGCTTCTCCTCTGTCAGTAAGTTTTTGCTGTCCCTGTTAGTCTGTCGGATGTTTAATATGATCAGTAAAGATGGCAACTTTTATCTCAAACTATTGATGCTTGGATAGTGCAGATACCATTTATTGATAAAAATATACTTGGTGCCGCAACCTCGCTTATTTGGCAGACTGTTGTCCCTATATGTCTATATTGACTCTCTCAGACATATGATGCAATTTTGAGCCTATTGGGGATACTTTAAAGCCTTTGTTACCATCAGGGGTATTTAGAAACCTTTAGTTTAGTTACTTCAACCTCTGCAGTTGTCTTTGAGTTAGCTGTGGGCAGAAAACTAATTTTGGAAAGGTAATTATAAGAGTGAGAGAACTCTATTTCTTATTGCTAATCTGGCAACCTGTGTCATAAATGCGTGAAAGGGTTAAGACCTTTCCTATCATTTAGGTGTCTATTTTGTTTTCGTGCCGAACGATAGCAAGCTTGTAATTTTGAGAAATTGGCCTCAAAATTTGCAAATTTATCTTTAAGGGGGGTCTAGGGAGTTTAAGCTTTAAGGTCTAGCGAGGAAACTAAAAATGAATGACTAAATAAATTTACTAGAAATATTCAGTCTTAAGAGTTCCCCCGGCAGACTGCGGGAAGACTCTTAAGAGTAAGGGAAAACAAAAATCCATTTAAAACACCCAAACAAATTTTTTTAGTTTTAGTTTTAATTTTTTTAATTTTTTATTTGCCCCTGGGCCATGCCAAATATCACTCCTCCACCTCCCCTCCTTCCCCACTTTCCTCCCCTCTTTCAGTTATCACCTATTTTCCCTGTTATTCCCTTATTCTGTGGTTTATTTTTGTGCTAACATTAGCGAGTTGGTAGCAGGGCATTGTCATCACTGTTACCAAGCGTGGGAAAGGGCGAGAGAGAGACTATTGCGGAACAGTGTCTCTCCAGACAAGGGGAGGGGTGGAGGGCAGGGAGGTTGCCTCAGCCATACATTCTGTAACTCCCGGCCTGGATCGCCGATTGTGACCATCCAAACACTGTTTCCACTCGTTTTATTGTTGTAACCGGTTAATACCTTTATAATCAACCTATAATAGGTGCATATGGATAAGTATTAATGCTATTTATGGTAAAATAACAATGTTAGTGATGGGAACAGCTCAAATACGTCAGCACAGGAGTGTGGTGTCTCATACCCCCCATGCGCACTTCTTAGGTTAAAGCCCTTTCATAATGGTTTCAAGGAAAGCTGGATAAATAATTAACCGAAGTACAGAATTTAGGCTGGAAGCAGAGTTTTGAACGGCTCATAATTCCATACCAAGCTTATATATTTCAGGACTTAAGATTAGGGCCCATAAGTGAAATAAAGCCTTGCAATATGATCAACTACCGGTATATAATCTTATTTTGAAAGTTTTAAATTATAATGGTATTCTCCTAATCTGTACTGTAAAATACAGTGAAACTCTAAAATGAGTTCAATTAGGTTTATGAAAATATATATAAAAAGTGGCCCATGTCCCCTTAAGGTACCCCCCCCCCCTTGAATGTTTTAAAATGGGGTATGATTTCTGGGTGTAAGTAACAGACCTTGCGGGATTTTTTTTTTTCACAGCTTGCCTCCAATGGTGAAGAGGAAGGCGGAAGTTGATACAGCAAACCCGTCCATCGAAGTTGATACAGCAAACCCGTCCATCGAAGTTGATACCGCAAACCCGTCCATCGAAGTTGATACCGCAAACCCGTCCATCGAAGTTGATACAGCAAACCCGTCCATCGAAGTTGATACAGCAAACCCGTCCATCGAAGTTGATACAGCAAACCCGTCCATCGAAGTTGACACAGCAAACCCGTCCATCGAAGTTGACACCGCAAACCCGTCCATCGAAGTTGACACCGCAAACCCGTCCATCGAAGTTGACACCGCAAACCCGTCCATCGAAGTTGATACAGCAAACCCGTCCATCGAAGTTGATACAGCAAACCCGTCCATCGAAGTTGATACAGCAAACCCGTCCATCGAAGTTGATACAGCAAACCCGTCCATCGAAGTTGATACAGCAAACCCGTCCATCGAAGTTGATACAGCAAACCCGTCCATCGAAGTTGATACAGCAAACCCGTCCATCGAAGTTGATACAGCAAACCCGTCCATCGAAGTTGATACAGCAAACCCGTCCATCGAAGTTGATACAGCAAACCCGTCCATCGAAGTTGATACAGCAAACCCGTCCATCGAAGTTGATACAGCAAACCCGTCCATCGAAGTTGATACAGCAAACCCGTCCATCGAAGTTGATACAGCAAACCCGTCCATCGAAGTTGATACAGCAAACCCGTCCATCGAAGTTGATACAGCAAACCCGTCCATCGAAGTTGATACCGCAAACCCGTCCATCGAAGTTGATACCGCAAACCCGTCCATCGAAGTTGATACCGCAAACCCGTCCATCGAAGTTGATACCGCAAACCCGTCCATCGAAGTTGACACCGCAAACCCGTCCATCGAAGTTGACACCGCAAACCCGTCCATCGAAGTTGATACGGCAAACCCGTCCATCGAAGTTGATACAGCAAACCCGTCCATCGAAGTTGACACCGCAAACCCGTCCATCGAAGTTGACACCGCAAACCCGTCCATCGAAGTTGACACCGCAAACCCGTCCATCGAAGTTGACACCGCAAACCCGTCCATCGAAGTTGACACCGCAAACCCGTCCATCGAAGTTGATACCGCAAACCCGTCCATCGAAGTTGATACGGCAAACCCGTCCATCGAAGTTGATACGGCAAACCCGTCCATCGAAGTTGATACGGCAAACCCGTCCATCGAAGTTGATACCGCAAACCCGTCCATCGAAGTTGATACGGCAAACCCGTCCATCGAAGTTGATACCGCAAACCCGTCCATCGATCCCTTCAAAGAACCAACGACCAAAGGAAAATTAGTAGACTTATTTGATTTATCTTTATGTACAGTTGCCTTTGTAAATTGTTCTTCTAGTGATCTCGAGTACGAAAGTATAATTAGTTTATATTATCAGTTCACTAGTCCTTAGCATTAACCACTGCATAAGTGTTTAATTCAATCATGCACATTATATTTCAATGTATAAGATCACGGGTAGGGACGAAACTTGTGGAAAAACTAGTATCTCTCACACTTTTAATTATTTGTTGTAATTTATCTAATTACATTTTAATAAAAAATATATTTTCATTCGCTTTGTTCGTAAAAAGTATGCCTTTAATATATCTATCTATTGCCGGACGCCTTGCTCCTCTTTAAGAGGGTGGCCATACACAAAAGTTGTGGATCTTTATTGAGGAAAAAAGTAAGTTGTAGGAACAAAAATGTATATACAGGAACGGTGTTTACATGCAGGAACTTTAATAAGTACATGAAGTATATGAAGTATTCCCCATATAGGGAGAAATATCTTGGTCCTCCCAGTTCTCTAAGGGTCGGTTAAATGTTCAAATCCCCAAAGTTTAATTCAGGTCAAAGTGACTCCTAGTGATAGCATACAGGACACTCCTCATACGACAGAGCACTGAACTTTGTAAAAGGTAGCTAAGAAGTCTTAATATTAATGTACACTGAAAGTAATTTAACTAAAGCTAGAGAAGAGTAGATTTAATATACTCTATATAATTAAAATTTTAAATGTTAATAACTTCAAATTCAACAACTACTGATTTAGTGATGTAATTCACAAGGATGATATTCTGACATTGTTGAAGGCGTAAAGTATATTCACACCTTAAGATCTAGAAGTTCTGAGAAAGATTTTAATGGGGACTTAAGAATTTAATTATTTAAAGATGGGTCTCAAATTATATCGAACACTGCCTTATTTCCTTCCTGAAAGATAACTAACTAAATTCGGCCTTTGAATCTGAATTGTTATGGTGTAATATACTTTAAAATATTCATAATCCATTAACATAGTTCTTGCAAAGTAATTGCCCCAGTCATGATAATTGGAGTTCTGAATTCAAAGCAGTAGTAGAATTAATTATTAAGATTGTTGAATACCACTCCATTAATGACTAACTCCGTAACTAACATATATTTGTAATCCACAGATGACGTCCTGGTGTGTGGTAGCCAAGTGGGCTTCACACGCAGAGGTGAAAGGTGTTTGGTCTTCACAACTTAGGCAACACGTCTTCTCCAGTTAGATTAGATTATCTTTTGAGGGTACACAGGCATGTTGACTCTCAGTCAGATTGTAAATCCCCGTAATCCAATATAGGTATAAGTGGATGCTGCGCTATGGCACTTGCTGGAGCTTATAGAACTGAACTGGTCTCCCTGGGAAACGGCTATACACAGATACTCTATTTTTTTCCAGCTGATCGTAAATTGAATCTCTTGTTAGCTGATTTATAGATACTTAATGGAAATATATGAAACTGTGTCATATTAATGGCAAGTTTTCTTAATTAACCGCATATTTCGCTACAAAATTTACCTTACAGCCGAGTAACAAAGATAGTTTGATTTTTGTTTATCTACTAGGATTGTTTTTGAGAGAATAACTTTGTTACGTAATGTTATAAAAAGAAGCCCAATAAAACCTTAAAGCTCAATTCCACTGACTGCGCATATTCAACGAAATGTCTTATCTAATTATTTTTAGAGCACGGTAACCTACCCTAATTTAGTTTAATATAATGCATATAAGAAAATGGTACCAACACAATATACTTGGTATCCAAGTAGGATAAGAGGGCCTGATATCCTGTTTAATGGGATCAAACTACAGCTACCTGTACTTAAGTGGCGACATTAATAGTTTCTCTATGCATGAATGTTTTATACAGAGTGTTGGATTGGATAAGGGCACTTCTGGCAAAGTTTGATAGAATTTGGCTGACTAGTTTTCAGGAAAAAAATAAAATGGGAAAAAATAATTGGAATAAAAATTACCTTCACTAAATAGCAACCGACACTGGTGTCCATCAGTTTCTTTGAACATTTTAAGTCTTATCACACCTGAACTTTTAAGACCATAAATACCAAATCATAAGATAAGACACTTTTGGGGCAATTTCGGACATATCTGGATTTATTGACCTATACTCTTGATAGCAGTATGACCCTGACAATGTAAAAATAAGGATTATTGTGACAACTCGGAAATAGCAAGTGTGATTACCACTATAAACCCAATTACAAAATTTTCATGTACGAATTCACCCCATATTTACAGAAATTTAAAAAATAATGCCCAATTATGGGAATATAAAACTATATGCCAATTAATTTTTTACTTTAACTCTATCTATCTATTGCCGGACGCCTTACTCCCTTTGCGAGGGTGGCCATACACAGAATGCCCCCAAGCGGACCTATTCCCTGTGAGAGGGACAACCCGAGCCAGTTTAGTGAAGGATTTACAGGATTGACCACTCTATTTAGGATCCGTCCGACTCTGAGGCCCTCTGTGTATCTTGTTAGCACAATTTTCTACAGTGGTGTTCGGCTAATCCATCCACTAACCTGCCTTACCCTTAGGTAAACAGTAAGGATTTGTATCAGGTTTACTCCCCTAGACAGGTTGCCAACCAAGGCTGACTAGTGTCATCCACCCGGATTTGTATAAGGTTGTCTCCCCTAGATGAGTTGCCTACCAAGGCTATCGAGTCTCGTCCACCCGATACTTTAACTCTTATTAAGATTATTTACGAAAGTAAATCTTGGCACTAACTTTTTTGCATCTACTAGTTATATTTTCTGTCTAGAAAGTTTGCATGAAAGTTTTACATTATTTACAAAATTCAATTATACCTTTAGTTTTTAATTGTTTTTTAGTACTTCTCGAAATATATTTAAAGATCTTTACACACAAAATTTATGCTAAAGTATTACGAAAAGCCTGAAAAAAATAAGTTTTATTCATTAATTAATAATTATATAATATAACTTGTTTGGCGCTGATGTCAAAATTCACCCCAGTTGACGGTATCGCTGTACCACATCCTCCACTCTTCCCTTTATACGCACACCCCCTCCCCCTCGCTCAACTTTACATTATTTTGTCAATCAATTAGCAGTACAAAATTGTCCCAGTGTAGCCTCTGCGAAAAACCTTAATGCGAGCGTGGGATTGAAGTTGGGTCACCTGGGATGCGAGGCAGAGACTTTCTCCTCTACATTACAGAGCCGGTAGTACGTAGGCAAAGCATATTTTCTGAGCTATGAACTAGGCTTAAGCATTGTTTCCACATAGCGATTTTGATTAGTTGTTTTGTCTTTTTTACCGTGTTCGTATAAGTTTTGGTTTGTTTATTTTGCAAGTTTTATATTATAATTATAGTGGTTAAATGGAGCCCGATCTCTTTAGAATGTCCCAAGTTAACTATCAGTAATCGGTAACTAAGGGTAATTGCATAACGAAAACCTAGGGATTCACAACTTCTCTTGATTGGGCTAGAGAGTATGGCATTGGAGTGTACAGCAGTCTAGTATTAATATTTTGTTTTGTTCGCAGATGTGGAAAGGCGTCGAAGACTTCTA
This sequence comes from Paralithodes platypus, assembly GCA_032716605.1. Lineage (NCBI taxonomy): Eukaryota > Metazoa > Arthropoda > Malacostraca > Decapoda > Lithodidae > Paralithodes > Paralithodes platypus. The sequence continues at coordinate 2,283,490 of CM064573.1, forward strand.
CAATGGTTGGAGCTGTTGCGGGATACCCGGTACTGGTGTGGCAGTTGACTCGCTGATTTTGTTAGGGCATCTCTAGTGGCTAAATTATAATTAATTATAATTATTAATTATATTTGAATTTACTTAGAACTTAAAGCCTTAATTTATAGTTAAATTTTTTAATACAGTATTCAAATCCTGCACTTTTGATATTATTTACCAATTTCAAAATTAAATTTGGCTAAATGCTACTAGTCACGATTATTAAAGTAAAAAATAATTTAGAGGTAAACATTAAATGTCCTTCATTAAGCAGATTATAGACCTCGATTCACACTACCACCAAATAAATCATCACCTGCAAATTTTCCTAACCAGATTAACTTGCTCATGTAGTAATGTGGTGGATTGTGTTCTTTTATTTAGAAATAATTATTTTACTTAGGCGTTGTTTCCACACACATAGCGATTTTGATTCGTTGTTTTGTCTTTTTACTGTGTTCATATACGTTTTGGTTTGTTTATTTTGCAAGTTTTACATTATAATGATTTTATTACTTTATTTAAATTGAGAAATATACACAGTACCTTAAATATAGAGTAAAAAGAAGGAATATTAAAATACTGCACTTGCATTGAAATTGTATTTGTATTAAATTAAAATTCTATTGCTCCATATCAGTTTATTTTTAGAGTTTAATTTGCAAATTTTGTATAAAATATTAAATTAAGAAATAATAGGACTCGATATTGTTGAAGTATACAATTAAATAAATTATATTAAATATTGTTAAAGTATAAAAGTTAGGATTATAGAGGTAGAGATATTATGTTCTATCCAACAACCAACTCTTTTTTTTTTTTTTTTTTTGTTTTTTTTTTTTTTTTTTTTTTTTTTTTTTTTTTTTTTTTTTTTTTTTTTTTCCTAAAATATTGTTAAAGTATAAAACTTAGGATTATAGAGGTAGAGATATTATGTTCTATCCAACAACCAACTCTAAACTTAGGATTATAGAGGTAGAGATATTATGTTCTATCCAACAACCAACTCTACTCCTAAAATAGATTAATGAAATATTACAAACAAAATATTAAATATATTAAATTCCGCAGATAAAAGAGGACCGGCTTCTACACCACCACCACCTCTATCACCACCACCACAACTACCACACCACCTCCACAACTACCACACCACCTCTACCACCACCACCACAACTACCACACCACCTCTACCACAACTACCACCACAACTACACCTCTACCACCATCACTCCTATTATTAACTCCAGGTATGTGTAGGATATTATGGGGCCGTTATTTCAAGCTGCATATAACCTAGTCAAGGAATTTATACACATTTTATTCGAAAGGCAAAACTGTAATTCTTGTAGATTGTAGTTTATAAAGTAATTAAATAAAACTGTATTTATTATTTAAAGTACAGTACTGTACTGTGTGAGATTAAATAAGCGCCAAACTGTATTTCTGGATTACTGCCTAAAATATTAACTTCTAGAATAAATTAATTAGGAGGAAACTTAAGCCTATATTTTTGATAGTTTTTTAATAATAGAAAGTAATTATCATCCTGGTAACCAATATTATGTAGTTGAGAACATGGCCCTATGTGTCCTAAATTAGTCTGCCTCATATTGTAATAGAAGTACCAACTCTTATATTTTTAACTTGACTGCCAATATGAATTTTTAAAAACATCCTAGGGAGATGCCTTTTTGAGAGTGCACCTTCGTGCAGAGGGTTTAAAGTTGGCAGCACAGGAGTCTTGTATTAGTCAGTCTTAAATATTACTGAAGATAAGACTTTACTTAAAATTTCACTTAATTTTGTTGCAACTAATTTCTAAATGTTTTGTACAGTAAATAACAATAATATAAATTAATTCCAGTTACCATTTTATAAATAAATGTTCCAGTATAGACAGAAAACACTTATATTTATCTGATATGAGACTTTTTCATTCATATAAGGAATAAATGTCATAAAATGACAAAGTATATGCTATTTAGATCAAGCCATGTACATTGAGGTGCTCCTCGCGGATAAAGCCATTGCCCATTGGGGTGAGGGCATAGCAGGTGGTATCGTCCGTATACTGGTGCCACGGCAGTATGACGGTCTAACGGGTGGGGACTGTCTCTAGAACTCTCGTACTAAAGTCTCTAGGCGGATTGCTGCTGTCGCTTGCTTCTCAAGCTTGCTATGCCTGAGGTCAACATGACCCCTCGGGGTCGTGGAATTAGACCTGGATGATGCAGTTTTGCACCATCGTACGGCCCTACACTCTCAATGCTTTACAAGGAGCTTTTTCTACTTAGTTCTTATGCTTAATTTAATATTTAATACTTGCAAATCAACCAAAAATAACCTTTAGTCACGTCAGATCAAAATGTTAAGTGTTTTACATTTAAATAAAAAAAAATCCATTCCTTATTGAGAACTTTTAGTAAAGTAAAAAGATAAACTTGCAAAGACAAAGTAACTTATCCAAATAAATGGAAATAAGACTAATTTAGTAGCTATTATTTCAGTTAGCGGATATCCTATAGTTCCTCCTGTGACCCATGTAGAACATGGAACTGTCTTTTTATTGATATATAATTGGGAAATGTTACTTTAACATTTCTATTGACGTCAATGATGTCTACAATAAGTCATTGAATTTTCAATATTGTTAAAAGGTTTAACAACCTTTTATATACAGTTAATGTTTACTCACTTAAATCTCTTGAATTAGTTTGGTTACTGTCCATTAAAGTTCAGTTTCTTGTTTTTTTAGATAATAGACTTAAATTGCATATCTGCTCTTAAAAGTAATTTTAATTACTTATTTGAATGTTTATAATTTAAAGTAAAGTAGTTTATTGTAAAGTAGTTTATTGTAAAGTATGATATACAGTATATTTTATAACTTAAAGTAAATTAGTATATTTGAAAGCTTGATATAAAGTAATTACATTTAAACTAAAATTTGTAATAATCCTTCAAAAATTTATTTTATTTTATGCTGTAAATTAACTTTTAAAGTCTATTACAAAGTAGTATTTTTTAATTTACTAGTTTTGTCAGTAACTTTGTTTTAAATTTTAAGTGGGGACTTACTGTATAGCAATATTGTGCCGCAAAATTTAATTTTCGCGGTTGGTTCGAAACGTTGTTCCTTGGAACATTGAATGCTATGGTCTGTGATTTTGAAGGTGGCGAAAGAGTTAATTTATCAAATTATTGACTGCCCAATACAGTAAACTACGAACTTTACAGTAATATTGCATTAAAATTATATTTTCCTTTGTTAGTGAAAATTTCCACTTAGTAATTTTGATTAAACAAAAAATTTGTTAATTTATATTGTTACTTGTTTGAGTTTGTTTATTTTGAAAGTTTTAAATTATAACATTGCATAAGAGGCAGAGCGGTTCATTAATTATCGAATCTAATGTTTAGGAATAAACTTTTCGCCATGTTTAAAAATAATGGTTATGGCAATTGGCAAGTCAGGTTTTGTGTTAATATTTTTGAATGTCTAAGTTTAACACCTTAAGGAAGCGTACAATCTTTTTCAATAGTTCACGGGTAACCTTGTTCAGAAACTATAAATTATTGAAAGTTGCAATCACCAAGTGTTAAGGGGAGATTTCCACCTGGACCCCTTTCTCCCTCATGTTTAGCCCCATTGCTTTTGAGATTTTAAGACTTCCGCCCCATTAGTATGGCGATTTTAAGAACCCCCGCCCCATTTCTGTCCATTTTAAGACCATTCAGGTGTCTATTTTTTCCTGGCGAGCGATAGCGAGCCTGTAATTTAAGGGGAACCGGCCTTGGGCCGGGACATTTTTCTACCAAAAAATTTACAAATTTATCTTGAAAGGGGGTCTAGGGAGAGTAATTTTAAGCTTGATGGAAGTCTAGGCAATCCACTAAAAACTTCCCCTTAATGGGATTTTGTAATAGCCTGTGAATGTTCATATTCAGAAATATCTAGGTTAAGGTCTCTAAATTTCAAACTTTATCTTGAAGGTACAATTAAATACTTAAAGTTTGTTTACTCTTTATTTAAAGTAACTGTGCTCAAAGTTTCATGAAATTGCTTTTATTATTTAATGTATACATTTAAATTTAATTGATCTGAAACTTTAAATGCCTTTTTTTTCTTTAACTTTAATATAGATTGCTTTGCTCTAACTAATTAAAATAGTTTTCTTAAACTTTAATTGCTTTGCTCTTTAACTACTGTATATCTTGTTACTTTTTGTCGTGGTGAAATTTAAATTAGTGTGCTTATAATTAAATTTAAGGGACTTTGCTCATAATTTAAATATTAGTTTAGCTCTTAGACCTTTAAGTTTCCCGTCGTAGATGTGCTGAATAAATTTGTGAAATCTATAGAGACAAAGGTTTACAGTGAACGACTTGATTTAGATTGTACAATAAGAGTTGGTACATAGATTACAAAATGAGGCAATGTTTGGATTTGTAGTGTTGAAGGCTGTAATTGCGTAAAAGTGTAAAGAAATTAAAGAGTTCATTATATGTTTTGTCCGGATTTTAAGTAAAGAAATTTAGGATTTTATTTAGTTTGTATTTTCTCCGGATTTAAAGTAAAATAAAGTCCGTACAAATTTTGGAACAAAAATGGTTCAAAATGTCTACAGCTTTCCATTACGGTTCAAATAGGTAATTTTAAGTTAATAATTTTAAGGTACTGAAAGTGTATAGCCTATGTAGGTAATTTATATTAATTTGGCAGAAAATTCAAACGGTTAGTCATTGCTAGTTTTATCTGGTGTGAAATTAAATTAGTCTGACATTTTTAAATTTTGTTCTGGCTATGGTTAGACTATTTTAATATGCTTAGAAAACTTCTTTATATTTAAAAGGGTAACTGTTAGGTCCTGTGAATGTTATACGCCATCCTCTTTTATGATAGTCAACTGGGAAACGATACTTAAGGATGGCCTTAGGTGAATTAATATTTGTTCACCAACCTACTTTACTTCTACACTATTAATGAAATAACAAATACTCGAACCTAGGATACTCGCACCGAAATTCCGTGCATTTATGAATTGCGCTATCAAAGCAGTAAACCCCTAGTAGCTTGTTGAAACCGGCTTCCTAGGTCAGACACAACCGAAATTTGTAAATAGGTGTTCTACTTCTCGTACCATTGTTCTTTTCAATAGTCGGTTTCCTTTTGCTCGCTCGGTTCCTCTCTCAAAGGTACTGTATTGGCATTTATCCACTGTATCACTATGTTCAGCAGTTTAGTACTTCTGCTATAGAACTTGGTTGACATAAATTTATATCTCTGCATTCTCCTTTTAAAATTTCTCGGCACATGACCATACCACCTCAAAATATTTTTCTTAATCCATTCAGCCGCTCCACATTATATACCCGTAGGTCCCTGCCCCTCTTGAAAGAAAAGTACATGCCCCTATTGCTGCCTCTGAACAGCCTATGTAAACTTCTAAAAGATAGCCTGTCCTCATAGACCTTAACCTCCTCTGTCTGTAACAGCACCGTTCTTTTAACTTTATTCTGGCTACTATGAGACTACTGTATTTTATTCAGTTTAAAAAGAGCCTCCAGCAATCAAAGCGTTTGTAAGTACTGCATCTTGGTTAAGCATTTTAAGTATGACACATGCTTCTTAAGCTGCACAGATTATAGTTTAGTTATAATAATTACATTAATTTATATATTATTATTAAATGTAGGTAAAGTCTAGTTAAAAAGACGTCGGCGGTACATGAGGGTTAACTTGGAAAAAGTCTATCACATGCCACTTTTTCAGATTATGCTTGAAACCCTTTCATACGAAATACTATATTTATTGCTGGACGGCGTGATCCCTGAAGGGGTGACCACAAATTAACCCTCTCCGACATATGACGCAATTTTGAGCCTAATAAGAGATGCTTTAAATCCTTTGTTAGCATCATGGGTATTTAGAAACCTTTAGTTTAGTTACTTCAACCTCTGCAGTTGTCTTTGAGTTAGCTGTGGGCAGAAAACTAATTATGGAGAGGTAATTATAAGTGAGAGAACCTTATTTCTTATTGCTAATCTGACAACCTCTGAGTCATATGTGCGTGAAAGGGTTAATAGCTCCCATGCACCTCTGTCCCCAGTCATTAGACGCCCCTCCCATCCAGCACTGCTTTCACGCATATACTGGTACTGTACGGTACTGGACTCCATCCTTCCACCTCTCGGTCTAACCTTTGCATCTGCCCTTCCACTTCACACTTGTACACTTTTTTGTCATTCTCTCGTTTCCCATAAGTTTCACATGGCTGAAACCTCTGTGTTCCTGTTCACACTTTCCAGCACATCTACATCCATACCACACCACTCACGTACTTCCTCATTGTCATGTACTGCATATCCCTCCGCTAAATATTTAATTTAAAAATATCTTTGATCGCTAATCACCCTTGCACAATTATCTCTTCACTCAACCTACTTTCCTAGTTGCACAAAATCAGTTTAGATATTAAAAGCATTAAAGGTCTTACAGGTGGTCAGATGTTATTTTCAGATATTTTAAAATGTTTGGCCTAAAGTTTCTATTCATGATGCTCTCCAATCCCATTTGTAATCGGTTCGGCTAGAAATTTAGATTTATGTTCTGAAACTGTATTTGTAGAGTTTGTTTATAAGTTTAGCCTCTTACTATCTTCTCAAACTGCATTACTTTACTGTCTTAAGTTTTCTTTTCTGGACCTCCTGTCCCTCATGTTTAGCCCCATTAGTACAAAGATTTTGAAGAGCTTCGCCCCATTAGTTTGCCGATTTGAAGACCTTTTGCCAGATTTATTTTCATTTTGCCTGTAGTGATCCATTCAGCCACTCCGCATTAAATACCCGTAGTTCCCTTCCCTTCTTCAAAGAAAAGTACAGATCCCTATTGGTGCCTCTGTCCAGCCTATATAACTCTAGAAATAGCCTGTCCTCGTAGATCTTGACCCCTTCTGTACCGGTAATGTTCTTTTAACTTTATTCTGGCTACTATTCGACTATTAAATTCAGTCTAAAAAGGGCTTTCAGCAATCCACGGGCTTGTAACTATCTCGGTTAAACATTTAAAGTACCACAGATCCTTCTTAAACTGCAGATTATTACAGTTTAGTAGTTATAATTATTGCTTTAGTTAAAATTATTCTTAAATGTAGCTAAAATCTAGTTAAAAATAAGTCTCCAGTACACTAGAATTAAGTTGGAAAAGTCTATCACTTGCCACCTTTGCAGATTATGCTTCAAACTGCTTCATACAAAATATATATCTATACTCGGGCCCAATCCCCACTTTAACTATATTTTTATTTATTTATATTTTTACTATATTGCCGTACGCCTTGATCCCTGAAGGGGTGACCATGAATGAATCTCTCCCATGCACCTGTCTCCAGTCATTTAACGCCCCTCCTCCCATCCAGCACCGCTTTCACGCATATACTGAAGTCAATCCTTCCACCTCGGTCTACCTTTGCTTCTGCTCCTCCATTTCACTCTTGCACTATTTTATTAATTCTCTAGTGCCACATAAGTTTGACATGGCCGAACCATCTCTATGTTCCATTTCACACTTTCCAGCACATCTACATCCACACCACACTGGTCTCTTCCTCATTCTCATGTATATCTCTCTGCTAAATATTTAACCTAAAAATATGAAGCTCTCTAATCTCACTTGCAAAATGTTCTCCACACTCCATCCTTTCCTAGTTACAGAAAACTAGTTTAGATATTAAAAGCATTAAAGCTGTTCCAGTTAGTGAGATGTTATTTTCTGATATTTTCTTAAAATGTTTGGCCTAAAGTTTCTATTCATAATTCAGTACTCTACTCTCTAATCCCATTTGTAATCGATTTGGCTAGAAGTTTAGATGGTTCCATGTCATCTCAACCAGTAGACCATTTCAACCAGTAGCTCTCAACCAGTGCCAAATTAACCCAGACCAACCAAACTAGTGCCAAAATATAGTCTTAACCGTATTGGTTGATTTGGTACTGGTTGAGAGCTACTGGTTGAGTTGACCGGTCACCGTTTAGATACAGTATATGCTCTTCTGTGAAACACTATTTTTAGTTTGAGTTTAAGTTTATCTTCATACACTCTTCAAATTGCATTAGTTTACTGTCTTGAGTGTTCTTTTCTGGACCCTTCTCAGTCATGTTTAGCCCCATTAGTATTCAGATTTTAAGACATTGGTTTTGCGGATTTGAAGAACTTTTGGCAGATTTCGGTGTCTATTTTGCCTGTATTGGTTTGTAGCATACTTTAATTGAGCATATAAGTTAGCGAGCGCTCTCGTTCCTTTGCAACCTACAAATAGACAATTTGCGCTTCCATTGTCCTTAAAAATTATCCACACTTGCAGCTGTACACATTTTAAGGCTCCTTTGTTTACATATTTAACCCCTTCAGACTCCTATGATGCAGAGTTTGCTAGATTAGCAATCTGAAATAGTTCTCTCCCTGTTATAAATAACTCTTCAAAATTAGTTTTCTGCCCACAGCTAACTCAAAGACAACTGCAGAGGTTGAAGTAACTAAAGTAAAGGTTTCTAAATACCCCTGATGGTAACAAAGGCTTTAAAGTATCCCTAATATGCTCAAAATCGCGTCATATGTCAGAGAGGGTTAAGGGGATAGGGTTTATATTTTGGAGTTTGTTTTGAAACAAGCACTTGCTACAGACTGACCAAAAAAAGAATCCTTCCGAAGCTTCATCAAATCGTTAAGATGCAGCAGATATATACACAAAATACTTCACCGGTACAGGAGGGGTTAACCTGAAATTATACAAACTAACCGCCTTGCAACACAATCCCACCCCTACTCTGTGCAAGTCCCTAACCCAAGAGTGAAACGCTATTCTCAGACTTTCTTCTATTAAAGTGCTGAGCTCTGAAACTCTCAACCAGAATCATTCTTTCCCTCTTCCTTAAATTGCTTCAAACTCGTGTGTCCACATTTGAGCTCGAACGTCCCTTGATTTCAGGCCTGTCACACTTTGAAATCTGGGGGAGGCACTCGCTGCAGGCAGTTATGCCTTTTTTCTCCCTCGTTCACATAGAAAACAAAAATAAAATAAAATATGGTCCTCCCGGTAATCGAAGTCGGGACACCAAACCCAAAAAAGTTACAGGTTTATTTCACGATTAATGTCCATTTTTGTATTTTAGATATAAATCTAATCTTATCCGAAATTGAGAATACCATCCTTGGTCTCGCTTCTACATTTTCCTCTAAATTCTCATTTGTCAGACTCTTTAATCCCTGTGGGGGTCCACATGAATGAATTGACTCCCTGCTAGTGTCATAAATTTAGTTGATTTAAATTATTCTGTATAATTATTTCATAATTATAGTTTATTAAGCGTTCTTTCCACATAACGATTTTGATTAGTTCTTTTGCGTTTATCTTGTTGTCCCAGTTTTTGTTTGTTTATTTTGAAAGTTCTAATTATAATGATTTAAGCTAAGGTTTAGGTTGATCATAAAAATTGAGCCAGCACCTCTGTTCCCACCCAACCACAAGTTTGGTGGTATCTATCTATCTATTGCCTGACGCCGCGATCCCCGAATGGGTGGCCACAAACGAACCGCCCCCATGCACCTCTGTCCCCGGTCAGTCGACGCCCCTCCTCCCCAACCAGCACCGCCTTCGTTCATATATTTCCTCACTCCATCCTTCCACCTCTCATTCGGTCTACCTCTCCCTCTCTGTCCCTCCCTTTGGTGGTATACATAGACTGTAATTGTTCATTCTCGTCCTCAGTCTCTCTGTGCCGTTCTGGTCAAACCCTTGACTTATTCTTTTAGGTCACTACCCATACAGTTAGATTATTAGTGGTTCTAATAGCGTGGGAATTTGAAAATTTATTTTATTTTCTAGTATCGTACACATTGAATTGATTTTATATATATACAGTATATTTAATATTATTTGTTTTAAAACTGTATAAAATCATCTAACCGCCAGAATAAATGTGTTTTAAGTGTAGGTGATTGTGTTAATGCAAATGTGTATTTTCTGCCAAGTTAATGCCTAGCGTGTACCGTTTTTGCAGAGTTCTCCCAATAAGAACTTGAAAATATTTTAGACTATTCCAATTATTTTATGATTGCTATAAAATTAATTCCGCTGTTGCAATGTTAATATTAGACTCCATCAGAGCCAATTTGTTATTAATTTAAAAATAATTAACAAAGTAAAGTAAAAGAAAGTTTTGGTTATTGAATATAATATAAATCATACAAAAGATTTTCTTAATGTACAATTACAGTAAATTCAAGTAAGGATGGCAATGAATTATAAAATGAAAGTGTTTGGAGAATTCTGTAAATTCATAAAAAGATGTGAAATATAATGTAATATATGAATAGATTAAGCAATAAAACAGATTAAAGAGGTTGCTATTTTAGTTTATCCCATTGAGCTTTACAAATACTAGAGACTGATGTTTGAGAGAGTTTGGAGGTAAAGTTTAATAGTAGAATAAAATATAGAAATATTGAAATAAAATAAATAAGGTGAACACTAATATGGAAATTTGGTTGTATAATCCGTAGCGTAATGGTCCTTAAAATTTGAGCACTTTTCAAATTGGTTTGGTTCAAGTGTGTCCGGTATTGCACTTGCTTGACCTGCATTTTTGTTCATGCTTGTTTAAAGTTCGTTGAACATTTTGTTTTGTAAACCCGTCCCCTTCCTACTATTTGGTTATTAGAGCCGGTTTAGACTGTAAGTTACTGACTAAAGAGGCGATACCTTCCAGTCCATGACCGACTAGCGGCAGTTTGTCTGAATAAAAAAAATCGCTTTGATGTTGTAATTTTGTCCCAATTGTGATGAAAAAAATAATAATAAATCGAGCTTGATAAAAAGGGGGGGGGGGAAATCTGTACAATGTTTAAATTGTAATTAATGTTGAGTAGAGTGACCTACATTGGCCTCTGTACTTTGAGTTGACTCGATAGTTTGTGGGGATTTTTGCCTATGTGGCCTAGTGTTATCAAATGTTAAAATGTTTAATTTTTGGCAAGTTGGCATTAAGTGTTGGGTTGACTACTTCAATAAAATTGAAAAGTCCTGGTGACATGACTCATCATGGGCCCACTTAATTATTGCTGTATTGCTCTGAAATCCCCAAGGGTAATTTGAGTAAATAGGTTCTGTAATCCTGATAGACGCTTGCCCTCCTCACTAAATTAGTTTAGTTGTCCGTTAACTTTCATTAATGTTTTGTTTACCTTTTTCCTTGTTACATCAATATACCTCTCCATATAGTCGTGATTGAAGAGATGCAGATAGTGTAGGAATCTATTGTAAAGCTCATGGGAAAGACTATTTTGGAGTAACCTTTGTAGGTGAAAGTATTTATAGTGTTTAAAAATGTATAGTTTTATTTGTAAGTGTTGTCTAATTTGTAAAAAATGAATATTAAATAGTTAGAAAGTGAAATTGTTTTTGAATCATGACTTAAAGTTAAATAGTACTTTATACATTTTGAAAGTTACAAATATTGTTATTGACTTAAAAAAAGTTCTACTATATAAATGTTTAAACTTTAATATTTTGACTTTTGCACTTTAAACACTTTACACAAATATAGTATAAATGTTTATACTTCAATATTTTAAACCTTAAAGTTAAACACAATATTAGTTATAAACTTCAATATTTTAAACCTGGAACTTAAACACAGGATTAGTTATAAACTTCCATATTTCAAATTATCTGGACATTTTTAGAGTTTATACAAATACAGTATACATTTGTAGACTTGCATTTGTTAAACCTGAAAGTTAAACACAATATTACACTTTTAAACTTCAATATTACACTTTTAAAAACTTAGTTTTAAACTTCACTATTTCAGTTTTAAACTTCCATATTTCAAATTATCTGGACATTTGCACACTTTAAAGAAATACAGTATACATTTTTCGAGTTCCCTTTTTTCCACGTGAACCTTTTAAAGAATAGCACAGTTTTAAACTTCCATATTTAAAATTTTCTGGCCATTTTCACACTTTATACAAATACAGTACCGGTATAGATTTTTCGACTTCCAATTTGTCCACGTGAAACTTGTAAACAATAGCACAGTTTTAAAGTTCAATATTTCAAATGTTGTGGAATTTGTTACTTTATAGAAATACAGTATACATTTTTTGACTTTCAATTTTTCCACGTGAAACTTTTAAAGAATAGCACAGTTTTAAAGTTCGATATTTCAAATGTTCTGGACATTTCACACTTTATAGAAATACAGTATACATTTTTCGACTTCCAATTTTTCCACGTGAAACTTTTAAACAATAGCACAGTTTTAAAGTTCAATATTGCAAATGTTCTGAAAATTGTTAACTTTATACAAATCTATCTATCTATTGCCCGACGCTGTGATCCCCGAAGGGGTGGCCACGAATGAAGCGCCCCATGCACCTCTTCCCCAGTCCGTTGACGCCCCTCCCCCCAACCAGCACCGCCCTCTTTCATGTACTTCCTCACTCCATCCTTCCAACTCATATTCAGTCTACCTCTCCCTCTCTGTCCCTCCACCTCGCTCTCGTACACCCTCTTGGTCATTCTCTCGCTTTCCATACGTTCCATATGGCCGAACCATCTCAAGTTGTTCCTTTTCACACTTTCCAGCACATCTACCTCCACACCACACCTCCTTACTTCGTCATTAGTCTGTCTATCCCTCCATGTAACTCCGCACGCACTCCTTAAGTAATTAATTTCCACTGCTCTCACTCTTGGTCTGAGTCTCTCAACCAACGTCCATGCTTCGCTTCCGAAAGTCTGTGTCGGGATTACCACACTGTCATGCAAGGACTTCTTCACTTCCATACAGACTACCCTATTTCTTGTTAGTGGTTTTAGCATTCCTACAACCCTCTTCCCCTGTTGTACCCAGTCCCGCACTTCTTCATCCATAGTCCTATCTTTACTCAACACAGTGGCCAGATAGTTAAAAGAGTTGACTATTTCCATAGCCTGACCGTTCAGCTTCACCTCACACTCTGTGACTTCAAGCCTTTCGAAGAGCATAACCTTGCTCTTCGCCGTATTTAGCTTAAAATGTGTGTTTTCGCACACTGTTCCAAACTTATTTACCAGACCCTGCAACTCCCATTCATTATCACTCATCAGAAGTGTATCATCTGCAAAGAGCAGTATAGGTAGCTTCCACTCAATTGCCTCCCTTTTCAGTGATACACTGCTCTTGATAGTATTTGTTTCATGACTCGGTCCATATATACAGTAAACTAGCACAGGGACATAAAACACTCCTGTTTGAAAGCAACATTCAGGTCAAAGAAGTGTCTCTGCTCACTCTCCACACGTACTGCCGCCTTTGCACCCTCATACATGCTCTTCACTGCTTTCAGCAAGTTGCCCTCTACTCCGTATATTCTTAGTAGTTTCCACAAACCTTCTCTATCCACTGTGTCATAGGTGTTCTCAAAGTCCATAAAGGCAACATACACCTTTTGTTTGTTCTCCAGATACTTCTCCACAACACAATTCGGGGTAAAAATCTGATGTACACATCCTCTTCCCTTCGTAAAACGTCCGTGCTTGTCGCCTATTAATTTCTCCATTCTCAATCTCACTCTCTGAATGACTACCCTACTGTATACCTTCCCTACTACGCTTAGAAGACATATTCCTCAGTGGTTACCACACACTCTTGTTTCCCCTTTGGCCTTATATAGGGGGAGTATTATGCCAGTCTTGCAGTCATCGGGTGCACTCGCCTTCTCCCATGGTAGTTTGGACATTTTCCATACCCATTCTATCAGTATCTCCACCATACCTCAACACATCTCCACACACTTGCTGGTGCTTTCCCCAAGTTAACTGTTTTCATGGCTTCCCACACTTCTGACCCGTACCTCTTCCTGCATTACTTCTGTTCAAATACAGTAAAACTTGTGAGTTCCAATGTTTCGACGTGAAACTTTTAAACAATAGGAGTTTTAAAAAAGAAGATTTCAGTTTTAAACAACTATTTTAAATGATGTGGAAATTGTTACACTTTACAAATAGAGTAAACCTTTTTGGAGTAAAATATAATATGTATTTGAATGTGTAAAAATAGATATTGTAAAATATATAAATATAATAGAAGAGAAAAAACAATCAAAAAATAAAAATAATAAAGAAAATAAATAAAGAAAATAATAAAAATTAATAAAAAAAAATAAATAAAAAAAATAAAATAAAATAAAATAAAATAAAATAAAATTGTATTGTTTTATTATATTATATGAAGCCCTCAAGCCCGAAAGAACCCTAAACACCTAAAATGCATATAAGTCCATAAGTCCATAAGTCCATAAGTCCATAAGTCCATAAGTCCATAAGTCCATAAGTCCATAAGTCCATAAGTCCATAAGTCCATAAGTCCATAAGTCCATAAGTCCATAAGTCCATAAGTCCATAAGTCCATAAGTCCATAAGTCCATAAGTCCATAAGTCCATAAGTCCATAAGTCCATAAGTCCATAAGTCCATAAGTCCATAAGTCCATAAGTCCATAAGTCCATAAGTCCATAAGTCCATAAGTCCATAAGTCCATAAGTCCATAAGTCCATAAGTCCATAAGTCCATAAGTCCATAAGTCCATAAGTCCATAAGTCCATAAGTCCATAAGTCCATAAGTCCATAAGTCCATAAGTCCATAAGTCCATAAGTCCATAAGTCCATAAGTCCATAAGTCCATAAGTCCATAAGTCCATAAGTCCATAAGTCCATAAGTCCATAAGTCCATAAGTCCATAAGTCCATAAGTCCATAAGTCCATAAGTCCATAAGTCCATAAGTCCATAAGTCCATAAGTCCATAAGTCCATAAGTCCATAAGTCCATAAGTCCATAAGTCCATAAGTCCATAAGTCCATAAGTCCATAAGTCCATAAGTCCATAAGTCCATAAGTCCATAAGTCCATAAGTCCATAAGTCCATAAGTCCATAAGTCCATAAGTCCATAAGTCCATAAGTCCATAAGTCCATAAGTCCATAAGTCCATAAGTCCATAAGTCCATAAGTCCATAAGTCCATAAGTCCATAAGTCCATAAGTCCATAAGTCCATAAGTCCATAAGTCCATAAGTCCATAAGTCCATAAGTCCATAAGTCCATAAGTCCATAAGTCCATAAGTCCATAAGTCCATAAGTCCATAAGTCCATAAGTCCATAAGTCCATAAGTCCATAAGTCCATAAGTCCATAAGTCCATAAGTCCATAAGTCCATAAGTCCATAAGTCCATAAGTCCATAAGTCCATAAGTCCATAAGTCCATAAGTCCATAAGTCCATAAGTCCATAAGTCCATAAGTCCATAAGTCCATAAGTCCATAAGTCCATAAGTCCATAAGTCCATAAGTCCATAAGTCCATAAGTCCATAAGTCCATAAGTCCATAAGTCCATAAGTCCATAAGTCCATAAGTCCATAAGTCCATAAGTCCATAAGTCCATAAGTCCATAAGTCCATAAGTCCATAAGTCCATAAGTCCATAAGTCCATAAGTCCATAAGTCCATAAGTCCATAAGTCCATAAGTCCATAAGTCCATAAGTCCATAAGTCCATAAGTCCATAAGTCCATAAGTCCATAAGTCCATAAGTCCATAAGTCCATAAGTCCATAAGTCCATAAGTCCATAAGTCCATAAGTCCATAAGTCCATAAGTCCATAAGTCCATAAGTCCATAAGTCCATAAGTCCATAAGTCCATAAGTCCATAAGTCCATAAGTCCATAAGCGCCATAAGCGCCATAAGCGCCATAAGCGCCATAAGCGCCATAAGCGCCATAAGCGCCATAAGCGCCATAAGCGCCATAAGCGCCATAAGCGCCATAAGCGCCATAAGCGCCATAAGCGCCATAAGCGCCATAAGCGCCATAAGCGCCATAAGCGCCATAAGCGCCATAAGCGCCATAAGCGCCATAAGCGCCATAAGCGCCATAAGCGCCATAAGCGCCATAAGCGCCATAAGCGCCATAAGCGCCATAAGCGCCATAAGCGCCATAAGCGCCATAAGCGCCATAAGCGCCATAAGCGCCATAAGCGCCATAAGCGCCATAAGCCATAAGCGCCATAAGCGCCATAAGCGCCATAAGCGCCATAAGCGCCATAAGCGCCATAAGCGCCATAAGCGCCATAAGCGCCATAAGCGCCATAAGCGCCATAAGCGCCATAAGCGCCATAAGCGCCATAAGCGCCATAAGCGCCATAAGCGCCATAAGCGCCATAAGCGCCATAAGCGCCATAAGCGCCATAAGCGCCATAAGCGCCATAAGCGCCATAAGCGCCATAAGCGCCATAAGCGCCATAAGCGCCATAAGCGCCATAAGCGCCATAAGCGCCATAAGCGCCATAAGCGCCATAAGCGCCATAAGCGCCATAAGCGCCATAAGCGCCATAAGCGCCATAAGCGCCATAAGCGCCATAAGCGCCATAAGCGCCATAAGCGCCATAAGCGCCATAAGCGCCATAAGCGCCATAAGCGCCATAAGCGCCATAAGCGCCATAAGCGCCATAAGCGCCATAAGCGCCATAAGCGCCATAAGCGCCATAAGCGCCATAAGCGCCATAAGCGCCATAAGCGCCATAAGCGCCATAAGCGCCATAAGCGCCATAAGCGCCATAAGCGCCATAAGCGCCATAAGCGCCATAAGCGCCATAAGCGCCATAAGCGCCATAAGCGCCATAAGCGCCATAAGCGCCATAAGCGCCATAAGCGCCATAAGCGCCATAAGCGCCATAAGCGCCATAAGCGCCATAAGCGCCATAAGCGCCATAAGCGCCATAAGCGCCATAAGCGCCATAAGCGCCATAAGCGCCATAAGCGCCATAAGCGCCATAAGCGCCATAAGCGCCATAAGCGCCATAAGCGCCATAAGCGCCATAAGCCCCATAAGCGCCATAAGCGCCATAAGCGCCATAAGCGCCATAAGCGCCATAAGCCCCATAAGCGCCATAAGCGCCATAAGCGCCATAAGCGCCATAAGCGCCATAAGCGCCATAAGCGCCATAAGCGCCATAAGCGCCATAAGCGCCATAAGCGCCATAAGCGCCATAAGCGCCATAAGCGCCATAAGCGCCATAAGCGCCATAAGCGCCATAAGCGCCATAAGCGCCATAAGCGCCATAAGCCATAAGCGCCATAAGCGCCATAAGCGCCATAAGCGCCATAAGCGCCATAAGCGCCATAAGCGCCATAAGCGCCATAAGCGCCATAAGCGCCATAAGCGCCATAAGCGCCATAAGCGCCATAAGCGCCATAAGCGCCATAAGCGCCATAAGCGCCATAAGCGCCATAAGCGCCATAAGCGCCATAAGCGCCATAAGCGCCATAAGCGCCATAAGCGCCATAAGCGCCATAAGCGCCATAAGCGCCATAAGCGCCATAAGCGCCATAAGCGCCATAAGCGCCATAAGCGCCATAAGCGCCATAAGCGCCATAAGCGCCATAAGCGCCATAAGCGCCATAAGCGCCATAAGCATAAGCGCCATAAGCGCCATAAGCGCCATAAGCGCCATAAGCGCCATAAGCGCCATAAGCGCCATAAGCGCCATAAGCGCCATAAGCGCCATAAGCGCCATAAGCGCCATAAGCGCCATAAGCGCCATAAGCGCCATAAGCGCCATAAGCGCCATAAAGGCCATAAGCGCCATAAGCGCCATAAGCGCCATAAGCGCCATAAGCGCCATAAGCGCCATAAGCGCCATAAGCGCCATAAGCGCCATAAGCGCCATAAGCGCCATAAGCGCCATAAGCGCCATAAGCGCCATAAGCGCCATAAGCGCCATAAGCGCCATAAGCGCCATAAGCGCCATAAGCGCCATAAGCGCCATAAGCGCCATAAGCGCCATAAGCGCCATAAGCGCCATAAGCGCCATAAGCGCCATAAGCGCCATAAGCGCCATAAGCGCCATAAGCGCCATAAGCGCCATAAGCGCCATAAGCGCCATAAGCGCCATAAGCGCCATAAGCGCCATAAGCGCCATAAGCGCCATAAGCGCCATAAGCGCCATAAGCGCCATAAGCGCCATAAGCGCCATAAGCGCCATAAGCGCCATAAGCGCCATAAGCGCCATAAGCGCCATAAGCGCCATAAGCGCCATAAGCGCCATAAAGACAGTTTACCCACTATCCAACTGTCTTAAGACAGTTTACCCACTATCCAACTGTCTTAAGACAGTTTACCCACTATCCAACTGTCTTAAGACAGTTTACCCACTATCCAACTGTCTTAAGACAGTTTACCCACTATCCAACTGTCTTAAGACAGTTTACCCACTATCCAACTGTCTTAAGACAGTTTACCCACTATCCAACTGTCTTAAGACAGTTTACCCACTATCCAACTGTCTTAAGACAGTTTACCCACTATCCAACTGTCTTAAGACAGTTTACCCAGATTCCAGAAGCGTACCCATACCCCAAGAATCTTATAAAAAAAAGTTCTTTTTTAGTTTTATTTCTTTGTTTTTTTATTTTATTTTTCATTTTGTTTGTATATTGTATATAGGTCAAAATAACACATTTCTAAATTATATCCTTTATTAATAAATTGCCATACATCCTGGAATATAAAGGGAGAGAGAATGGGGGGGGAAGGGAGAGAGGGGAGAGAGAAGGGGGGGAAGGGAGAGGGGGAGAGGGCGGAAGGGAGAGGGGGGAAGGGAGAGGGGGAGAGGGGGGAAGGGAGAGGGGGAGAGAAGGGGGGGGGAGGGGAGAGGGGAGAGAATGGGGGGGGAAGGGGAGAGAGGGAGAGAGAATGGGGGGGAAGGGGGGGGGGGGAGAGGAGAAGGGGGGAGAGGGAGAGAGGGGGAGGGGGGGGGGGGGAAGAGGGGAGAGAGAGCAAAAGAGATTAGAGGGTGGACCAAATGGAGGGAGGGGGTGGAGCAAGGGACAACAGGAGAGAGAGGGGGGGGGGGGGGGGAGAGCAAGAGAGATTAGAGGGTGGAGCAAATGATGGAGGGAGGGGGTGGAGCAAGGGACAGCAGAAGAGAGGGGAGGGGGGGGGGGGAGGGAGAGCAAAAGAGATTAGAGGGTGGACCAAATGGAGGGAGGGGGGGAGCAAGGGACAGCAGAAGAGAGAGGGGGGGGGGGGGGGGGGGGGGGAGGGAGAGCAAAAGAGATTAGAGGGTGGAGCAAATGATGGAGGGAGGGGGTGGAGCAAGGGACAGCAGAAGAGAGAGGGGGGGAAGGGAGAGCAGAAGAGACAGCATTAGAGGGAGGAAACAAGGGAGAACAGAAGAGGGATGAGAGAAGGGAGAGCAGATGAGGGAGGAGAGGGGATGAGAGAAGGGAGAGCAGATGAGGGAGGAGAGCAGAAGGGGAGAGGAAGAGAGCAGGGGGGGGAGAAGGGAAAGCATTAGAGGGATGAGAGGGAGGGCAAAGACAGAGAAGGGGGGAGGAGAGAGGACAAAGAGAAGAGCAGATGAGGGAGAAGGGAGAGCAGGAAGAGCAGAAGAGGGAGCATTAGAGGGATGAGAGAGGGGGCAAGCAAATGAGGGAGAGGAGAGGGAGGGCAAAGACAGAGAAGGGGGGGGGGGAGCAAATGAGGGAGGACAAAGAGCAGAGCAGATGAGGGAGAGAAAGGAGAGCAGAAGAGGGAGGCGACCGATTAGAGGGTGGACAGCAGCGGGACGACAGAAGGGAGACCATTAGAGGGGGGAAGCAAATGAGGGAGGAGAAAGAAGGGAGAGCATTAGAGGGATGAGGGAAAGAAGAGGGATGAGAGAAGGGAGAGCAGATGAGGGAGGAGAAAGAAGGGAGAGCAGATGAGGGAGGAGAGGGGATGAGAGAAGGGAGAGCAGATGAGGGAGGAGAGAGCAGGACAGAGAGAGGGGGGGGGAGAAGGGAAAGCATTAGAGGGATGAGAGAGGGGCAAGCAAATGAGGGAGGGCAAAGACAGAGAAGGGGGGAGGAGAGAGGACAAAGAGAAGAGCAGATGAGGGAGAAGGGAGAGCAGGAAGAGAGAGAGGGGGCAAGCAAATGAGGGAGAGGAGGAGAGGGAGGGCAAAGACAGAGAAGGGAGGAGAGGAAGAGAGGACAAAGAGCAGAGCAGATGAGGGAGAAAGGAGAGCAGAAGAGGGAGGCGACCGATTAGAGGGTGGACAGCAGCGGGACGACAGAAGGGAGACCATTAGAGGGAGGAGAAAGAAGGGAGAGCATTAGAGGGATGAGGGAGAGAAGAAGAGGGATGAGAGAAGGGAGAGCAGATGAGGGAGGAGAAAGAAGGGAGAGCAGATGAGGGAGGAGAGAAGGCAGAGCAGAAGAGGGGGAGGAGGAAGAGAGCAGAGCAGATGAGGGAGGGAGAAGGCAGGACAGAGAGGGGGGGGGGAGGAAGGGAGAGCATTAGAGGGATGAGGGAGGGCAAAGACAGAGAAGGGGAGCAGAAGAGAGGACAAAGAGAAGAGCAGAAGAGGGAGGGCAAAGACAGAGAAGGGGGGGGGGGGGGGCAAATGAGGGAGAAGAGAGGAGACAAAGAGCAGAGGAGAAAGGGAGGTGACAGATTAGAGGGTGGAGCAGCGGGACGACAGAATGGAGACCATTAGAGGGATGAGAGGGGGGAAGCAAATGAGGGATGAGAGAAGGGAGAGCAGATGAGGGAGGAGAAAGAAGGGAGACCAGATGAGGGAGGAGAGAAGGCAGAGCAAATGAGGGAGGGGAAAGAGACAGAGCAGATGAGGGAGGGACAGAGAGAAGGGAGAGAGGGGGGAAGAGAGAGCATTAGAGCGGGCAAGCAAATGAGGGAGCGACAGAGATTAGAGGGTGGAGAGCAGAGGGACGACAGAAGGGAGACCATGAGAGAGGATGGAAGCAAATGAAGGAGAGCAGAAGAGGGAGAGAAGGGAGAGACGACGAGGGAGGAGAAAGGGAGATGGGTGAGCAGATAAGGGAGGAGAGTAGAGAGCAGAAGAGGGGGGGGGGGGGAGAGAAAGGAGAACAGATGAGGGAAGAGTACAAAGGAGAAAGAAGCGAGAGCAGATGAGATATTAGAGGGTGGAGAGGAGCGAAGGTGGGAAGCAAATGAGGGAAGGGAGAGCAGAAACCAGAAGAGGGAGGAGAGAGACAAGGGAGAACAGATGGAAGAGAGAGAGAAGGAAGAGCAGAACAGAAAGGAGAAAGAAGGGAGACCAGAAAAGGGAGGGAGGAGTAGAAGAGGGGAGAATGAGAGAAAGTAATGATAATAATAGTCATTATATAGTAAAAACATAGAACAGTGTAAGGGGGGTTGGGGAGCTATCTAATTATTGAATGACGCCACTATAATATTGGCCCCTAACCTATATGATGCTTATCAAACAATATGTACATAGTTTATTTAATACACATGCAAATGGAAACTGTATACATATTAATATTCAATAATAACTACATTACTTCTATTACTATAAACACTACTACTATCTATCTATTGCCTCACGCCGTCATCCACGAAGGGGTACCCACTACTAATAAAGATAATAACACTATATAATACAAAAACAATACATTTAATCACTCTCTATATAATACAATAAACAATCAATACAATCACACATTAATACTGTATCTATCGAATAACAACACTAGGAATCTATCAACTTAATGCCATAATTATCAATCTTACTTTAATATCTATCACATACAATAATTACAAACAACTAATATCTAATAGTCTCGAGTCGGCCACCCCAAGCTAAGGGTTAAGTGCCTCAGTATAATACATAGGCATACATAAATACAGTCTCGAGTTGTGCATCTTTCTCATTCATCAAACTGCACATACCATCACACAGCATTTATATACTAGGTCAAAATTAGTAACACGATTTCATTCCGTTTGGGATAGCTACACACATTTAAAGCCACGATTTGTGACATTGAGTGTACTGCATAGCGAAATCATTAAAATAAACATATGTCTCGATTCGGCCACCCCTCACACCCGCTATGGTATGCCTGAGTATATACATAGCCTACACACCTATAACACAATCAACATAATGTAATACAGTAATATGTATCTAAGTTGGGTATCTACCTATAAATATGAATCAAATACAATGTAAGTTATCAATCTATCTCAAACTCATTACAAAATACATTCATAATCAATTGATACAAATAATAACAATCTCTCGAGTCGGCCACCCCAAGCTAAGGGTTATGTGCCTCACTATAATACATAGGCCTACATAAATACAGTCTCGACTTGTCCATCTTTCAAAATCATCAAACTCCACATATGATCACTCAAAATGTAGAATCTAAGTCAAATACACTCAATATTTATAAACTAAGTCAAAATACTAAGACAGTTTCAATCCCTTCGAAATACTTAAAAATACATTTAAAGCCACGATTTGTGACATTGAGTGTACTGCATGTAAAAATAATTAAAATAAACACTCAATTCAGCCACCCCACCAGCTATGGGGTATGTGCCTCAGTATATACATAGCCTACACACCTATAACACAATCAACATAATGTAATAATAATCTAATACAATACATTTATTGGTTTCATATTTATACTTTCATACTTAACTTACATATCTATCTATCGAAACATACCGGTAATTACAAACTATATTTATATTGTCTTTGTCCCACTTTTGGTTTGTTTACTTTGAAACTTTTACATTTGCATTCATAATCAAGCAAAACAAAACAATATTAACAATCTAAATTACCTATTTAAATTGAACACTTCAAACAGATCTATCTTATTATTGCCCTTATTATTGTCCCTGAGTGGGTGGCCACGAATGACCCGCCTCCACATGCTTCCATATGCTGACGCAACTCACTCAATTATCTAGCATGTAGAGATGCACTTTTTAACGCCATATACTCCCTTCATTTAACAGGGCTAGGGCGTGCCCTTGTAAGAGGGACTTTTACATTATACTGTACTGGAATTTTAATAACTCATTTAACACAACACTTATCCATACACAATGCACAATTATAAAACTACACTGTCTGCATCAACTTCTTGCCAACTTTTCATCATTATCTACATATTTCACTACAACAAATATTTCTCCTAATCGACCAGCCACACAAACGGGTCACGGACCGCGAAAGTGCTCCCGCAACTTTAAGTCTTCTTTCTGTTCAGGCTCTGTCTAGTGTCGGCCACCCACAGCAAAGGGCTATTTGCCTAAGATATACACTACATACACATACATACAACACTATATACTTGTCTATTGTTGGCCACCCCCAGCAAGAGGGTATTTGCCTGAGATATACATACACATACATACATACATACATACAAAACTATATACTTGTCTAGTGTCGGCCAACCCCAGCAAAGGGCTATTTGCCTTACATATACATACACATACACACATACAAAAGTATATACTGTAATATGAAAATATGACATTTAGCATCACCTGGAATAAATCACACAATAGCTTCCTAACGTTCAATCAATTATATCAAATCTAAAATGAAAAACCAACAACTTCCATTGTAAAACTTAACAAATAAACAAACCAACAGTGGGACAATCACAATGTAAACTACAAATAACTAAACCAGTATCACACAAGAGCAGTCAACATTTAATGCTTAACATTATTCTGGCAACATTTCTGGAAAATTTGTCCACGGGCATCGGAAACTACACTGACGAAACATTAATTTAGGTGACACAAATATTGCTAATGTTGATCTCATATGCTGCCAGACCAGTGTTAACCCTTTCAGTACCAGCGACGTGTCTTACCTTTTACTATTTGACACACTTGTGTGCAGCTTAGGAAGGATATGTGCTAGGTAAAAGCCTTGGTTGAGTCAGTCGAAGCCTGATAATTGCTACAGATCCTTCCTAATCTGAATACAAGCGTCCAATAGTCCTAATCATAGTAACAAAAGGACGTCAACGCTACTGTACGGGTTAATGATAAATATCCATGGAAAAAGCGCTAGTGTCATACCACCTTTACACTAGTCATACCTTCCACATAATATACACTAGTAAACACATTGCTCGGGGTGGCATACTCGAGACAGAGACTGAACCAATACTACATTTATAGTTCCAATTCTTAGGGTCCTTCACCACTTTAGCGTGCCCTCGCACCTTTCTCTGGTGAACTTTATCAAGAGTCATACTAATCCTAACATATATTGAATACTAATACTCATCCAAAACAATTAATGCTATTTCAAACTTTAATTAAATACTAACATTGATAATTATACTATTCCTAACTTTCAATATACTGTACAGTAGTTATAATAAGCCTATCTTTAGATCAAAATACTAAAAACCCAGCAATTATACTAGTCATCTATCAAGTTATGGCTGTCTCGAGTCACCCACCCACAATAACTCACAACAATAATCAACACATACACACAAATAACAAATATATCAGCAGTTTAATTTTAACTGATAGAGTGGTGGCAAATTGAATCCTTTAAGGGGGAATGGCCGGGTTTTCTGCTCACCCTTCTTCCTCAAGCTTAGCCCCAATAATTTTAAGATGTTAACATGCTTGCCCCATTAGTTACTCGATTTTCAGACCTTTCGCCGCATTTATTAGTCAATATTTAGACCTTTCGTGCTATTTAGGTGCCAATTTTTCCCCTAGCGAAGAGCTTGTAATGTTACAACAACCGACCTTTGGCCGGGACATTTTTCTACCAAAAAATGTACAAATTTATCTAAAAGGGGGATCTGATGTTTCTTTTTTTCAGTTTGATGGACCTCTAGGCAGGAAACTACAACAAATATTAAATACATGCAAACATCGAAACCATTAACCATCCCCCCTTAATTGCCTTTGTCTTTATACAGTATTATGTCGTCCTTGCAAGTTTTACATTATACTGTACTGGAATTTTAATAACTAATTTCACAGCAGACTTATCGATACTGAATGCAAAATGATCAAACTACACTGTCTGCATACACTTCTTGCAAACTTTTCATTATCTACACATTTCACTACAACAAAAACTACTTCTCCTAATCGACCAGTCACAGAAACAGCTGAGGGACCGCGAAACTGGTCCCGGAACTTTAAGTCTTCTTTCTGTTCAGGCTCTGTCTAGTGTCGGCCACCCACAACAAAGGGGTATTTGCCTAAGATATACTGTACATACACATACATACAAAGCTATATAAAGTACTTGTCTAGTGTCGGCCACCTCCACCAAAGGGGTATTTGCCTAAGATATACATACACATACAATACATACACACATACATACAAAGCTATATAAAGTACTTGTCTAGTGTCGGCCACCCCCACCAAAGGAGTATTTGCCTGAGCTATACATACATACATACAAAAATATATACAGTACTGTATCATGAAAATATGATTTTTATCATCAGCTGCAATAAATAAGACAATAGCTTCCTAACGTTCAATCAATTATATCAAATTACAAATGAAAAAGCAACAACTTATAATGTCAAACTTGCAAACTAAAAAAAAAAAAACTGGGACAAACACAATATAAAGCCAAAATCACACAAGAACATTTTTAGCCAACATTCGATACTTAACATTTGTCTGGCAACATTTCTGGAATTATTTCAAGGAGCATCGGAAACTACACTGACGAAATATTAATCTATCTATCTATCTATTGCCTGACGCCGTAATCCCCGAAGGGGTGGCCACGAACGAACTGCCCCCATGCACCTCTGTCCCCAGTCAGTCGACGCCCCTCCCCCCAACCAGCACCGCCTTCGTTCATGTAGTTCCTCACTCCATCCTTCCACCTCATATTCGGTCTACCTCTCCCCCTCTGTCCCTCCACCTCGCTCTCGTACACCCTCTTAGTCATTCTCTCGCTTTCCATACGTTCCATATGGCCGAACCATCTCAAGTTGTTCCTTTTCACACTTTCCAGCACATTTACCTCCACACCACACCTCCTTCTTACTTCCTCATTAGTCTGTCTATCCCTCCATGTAACTCCGCACGCACTCCTTAAGTAATTCATTTCCACTGCTCTCACTCTTGGTCTGAGTCTCTCAACCAACGTCCATGCTTCGCTTCCGTAAGTCAGTGTCGGGATTACCACACTGTCATGCAAGGACTTCTTCACTTCCATACTGACCACCCTATTTCTTGTTACTGCTTTTAGCGTTCCTACAACCCTCTTCCCCTGTTGTACCCTCTCCCGCACCTCTTCATCCATAGTCCCATCTTTACTCAACACACTGCCCAGATACTTAAAAGAGTTGACGATCTCCATAGCCTGACCGTTCAGCTTCACCTCACACTCTGTGACTTCACCCCTTTCGAAGACCATAACCTTGCTCTTCCCCGTATTTACCTTCAAATTCCGTTTTTCGCACACTGTTCCAAACTCATTTACCAGACCCTGCAACTCCCATTCATTATCACTCATCAGAACTGTATCATCCGCAAACAGCAGTATAGGCAGCTTCCACTCAATTCCCTCCCTTTTCAGCGATACACCAACATCCACTGCTCTTGATAGTATTTCTTTCATGACTCCATCCATATATACAGTAAACAACCACGGGGACATCACACACCCCTGTTTCAAACCAACATTCAGGTCAAAGAACTCGCTCTGCTCACTCTCCACACGTACTGCCGCCTTTGCACCCTCATACATGCTCTTCACTGCTTTCAGCAACTTGCCCTCTACTCCGTATATTCTAAGTACTTTCCACAAACCTTCTCTATCCACTCTGTCATAGGCCTTCTCCAAGTCCATAAAGGCAACATACACCTTTTGTTTCTTCTCCAGATACTTCTCCACAACACAATTCAGGGTAAAAATCTGATCTACACATCCTCTTCCCTTCCTAAAACCTCCCTGCTCGTCGCCTATCCATTTCTCCGTTCTCACTCTCACTCTCTCAATCACTACCCTACTGTATACCTTCCCTACTACGCTTAGAAGACATATTCCTCGGTGGTTACCACACACTCCTCTTTCCCCTTTGCCCTTATATAGGGGGACTATTATGCCAGTCTTCCAGTCATCGGGTGCACTCCCCTTCTCCCATGCTAGTTTGCACATTTTCCATACCCATTCTATCACTATCTCACCACCATACCTCAACATTTCCCCACACACTCCATCTGTTCCTGGTGCTTTCCCCAACTTCACTCTTTTCATGGCTTCCCACACTTCTGACCTCCTGATCCCCACCTCCTCCTCCACTACTTCTCTTCTTCTCCCTCCCATACCATATCCAGCTATGTTGCTGGCTCTTCATTCCTTTCATTAGCAACTCACTGAAGTACTCCCATCTTTCGACTCTCTCTTGCTTCTCGGCTAGCATTCTCCCATTCTTATCTTTCACACCTTTACTGTTTCCCTTGCTACCTTCCCTAACTTTCTTGACTTCTTTCCAGAACAGTTTCTTACTCTCCCTCCATTTTACACTCAGATTCCTTCCAAATTCCTCATCTACTCTTCTCTTACTTTCCTTCACTACTCTCTTCACCACCCTCTTACTCTCCACATACCTCGCTCGTTTCTGTCTCTCGGAATCTTCATTCCCTCTACTACCCAACCACACTCTAAATATTAATTTAGGTGACAAATATTTTTAATGTTGACCTCATATGCTGCCAGACCAGTGTTAACCCTTTCAGTACCAGCGACGTGTCTTACCTTTTTACTATTTGACACACTTGTGTGCAGCTTAGGAAGGATATGTGCTAGGTAAAAGCCTTGGTTGAGTCAGTCGAAGCCTGATAATTGCTACAGATCCTTCCTAATCTGAATACAAGCGTCCAATAGTCCTCATAATATTAACAAAAGGACGTCAACGCTACTGTACGGGTTAATGATAAATATCGAGGGAAAAAGCGCTCGTGTCATACCACCTTTACACTAGTCATACCTCCCACATAATATACAGTATAGTAAACTCACTTTTATCCAAAATTCATAACTCTTTTGAAATTTTGGATAACCTATTTTTTGGGATATAATATTATAAATGGTCAACTATACGGTTTTCAATGCATCAAACAATTTCTAGGCTCTCTAAACTTCAAATTATCATCTTATTCAAGCTATGTCCACTTCAGAGCGAATAAATTGAGGCAATTAAGGACCCACAGTTTGCCCAAGCCAAACTTAGAATATGCTAAAATCACACCAAAGATCATACAAATACTCAAACCCACAAATAACTTCAGGTAAACTTCAACTACACAAAGCTAAACAATGCTAATAAATTCCATCACAAAACTAAACCATAAAATCCAACCAAACACTACAAAACTGAACACTCATCCATCCCAACACTCAAAAATGCTAAACTATAAGCCAAAACTATAACAAATGCTAAACTCAAAGCCAAAACTATAGAACAGTAGTCAATGCTAAGCCAAAACAATACAAAACCGTAAATGCCAAGCCAAAACAAGACAAATAAACATATTGGTCAAATCCAACACAACACTATAAAGTAGTAAAATACAACCAAAGATTATTTAATCTTAAAATCCATCCCAACACTAGCAAACTGGAAACCCCAAGCCAAAACTATAAAAAATCGAAACACCAAGCAACAACTATCTATACAAAACTGCAAACGCCAAGCCAAAACTATAGAAAATCAAAATGCCAAGCCAAAACTATAGAAAACTGAAAAACACCAACCAACAACTGTAGAAAACGGTAAACGCAAGGCAAAAAATACAACGGTAAATTCTAACCACCCATTATAAAGAACACTCCAACCAAAACACTAAAACAATTACACTCCAACCCAAGGCTACCCTATACAAACAAAACATAACCTATGACTAGAAAACGCCAAACACAATACAAACTAGTAAACGCAAACCCAAAAGTATAGAAACATTAATGACAACAAATAATACAAAAAAATAAACGCTAAGCCAAAACCATACAACTAAACTACAACGCATTATAAAGAAGAAACTCCAAACAATAATTATAACAAAATGTACCGTATACTCCAACCCATTCTACCAAGATTGAAAGCCAAAGCGTCACATTTTTCCTTTGCCCCTCAACTTTCTCTTCATAATTGCTGAGGGGCACAGGGCCCTGGGTGGGGCTTTGTTTGGTTTCCCGGGCGTTTCCGTACCCTCCTCAGCTCCCCGCCATGGAGTGGCTTCGGTCACCCAGGCTTTATTGTGGTCGGCAGGGAGGGTTCTGTGGGGGCGCTCGGTTATGGCCTTGGCCTTCCTCGGGGACTTGGGGCTGTTCGGCCAGGCAGCTTGGGGAACAACAACAACCCAACAAAAAACAAACATTTAACCCACTATTCAGCTATACACTAGCAATTTGTGACAAACCCACAATGTTCATGGCTGCCCCCTCACGGGAATTACAGCGTCCAGTACAAAAATAAATAAATAAATCCATCAATAAAATCGTCCAAAGAGTGAACCATCCCCCCTTAATACAAATATAAATACACCAAAACTAAAGTGGGCTATGTGCCAGAGTATATAAATAGATACATGTTGTTCCTACCTTTCAAGGAGTCATGTATGTACAGTGTGTATGTTCATAATTACCTACATATTTCACTACAACAACAAATATTTCTCCTACTCGACGAGCCAGAGAAACGGGTGAGGGAGCGCAAAAGTGGTCCCGGAACTTTAAGTGTTGTTTCTGTTCAGGCTCTGTCTAGTGTCGGCCACCCCCACCAAAGGGGTATTTGCCTGAGATATACATATACAGTACATACATTCATATAAAACTATAATTATACTGTATGATGAAAATATGAAATGGTCCCGGAACTTTGGCTGTTGTTTCTGTTCAGGCTCTGTCTAGTGTCGGCCACCCCCAGCAAAGGGGTATTTGCCTGAGATCCAATGAGTAATAATATTCCTAACTTCCCAATTCAACACTACAAATAATTGCTATAAAAGAACATACAAGACTATACTGCTTCCAAAATTATCCATGACTAATTTTCTGTAGCCTTGGATGTAGAGCAGATTAACCAGACCACTGAGCTCCATACGGAACTCTCATAGGTCTGGCTTTTCAATATATAATTTTCTGTACGGATTCTCCTTATTCCTTCCTCCTCGTCTTGTGGTAACTTGCGGAGAGCGTACGAGAAGCGGTGAGCAGCCTCCTTCAGCCGATCCTCACGGCACAGTGCCACCCCGGGTGTCCTCCTGGAGTATGTTCAGCACCATCACCCTGGAGGGATTGCAGATTTATTATATACTGTATAGGAAAAGTGGGGATTGAGCCTGAGTATATAGATAGATAGATATAGATTAAAATGTAAAACTTGCAAACTAAACAAACAAACTTGGACAAAGACAATACAGTATAAATGAACTAAAAACTTATGGTTCAAATTATAACAAACTCATTACAATTAAAAACTATTGAAACGACAACACACTAAATAAAATCTAGATAGATGTAGAAAACAAACTAAAAGGTTACGGTTCAAATTATAACTAACTCGTTACAATTAAAAACTATTGAAACGACAACACACTAAACAGAATCTATGTGGAAAAATGCTTATAAATTTATCAGAAATTAAACTGAAAATACAAAACAATCCAAGGTAAGTTTACCCTGTATTGCCTTCATAACACCATGCTCCAAAGGGCAATGCGACGGAGAACGCCAA